>CM053580.1:559022867-559062605 GCA_028627135.1 Pseudochirops cupreus | reverse complement strand
GGAGGCCCCTGGTGGGGGCAGTCTGGCTGCACTCTTCTCTTCCCTCTCTCTCCCATGATCTTTCTTTTCCCCAAAGAAGGAATCTAGGGTTTGGTTGCAGTTCTTACTTTTCTTCTTATGCTTATTCTTACTCATGGTTGGTCAGTCCGTGATTTTTTTTTAAAATCTCTGTGGGGCTCTGCTTCCAGAAGGGAAAACTCTGTCCCAAATCACTGGGGTCCTCCCGGCTGCCATAGCTCTCAGGAAGGTGCTGGAACCCTTCCTACTTACTTCTGGCTCACTGGATAATGAAGACTCCAAGACCGAAGCCCAAGACAGCGATCCAGATCCAGGCCGCTCAAGCTCAATGAGAGAGCACTGGCCTCAGAACAATCACTTAGTCCCCCTGCTGTCTGCAGGCCGGGGCGGGAAGCTGCAACACAGGGGTGGGTGCAAAACCTCTGCCTTTCACTTTTCCGCTCTGGAGGCCTTTTGGCCGGACTGCTTTACTCTCCTAATTTCGCAAGCTCCACTGACCTAGTTCTCAACACGGCTCGTAGCTGCTGCTAATCCGCTCACCGCTCCTCTCGTCTGGCCACCCCTCGGGGCTCAGCACCGGCTTCAGGCCAGGCTGGTTTCGGTTCACAGTGCTGATATGGTTCCTCATAGCTGAGCTGACTTTAGTTGGAAGTATCTTTGTGTGCGTTTTGGAGTTCTAGGATTGGTTTAGAGTCCTATTTTATGGGTATTTTGGGGTGGCTATGTGAGAGCTGTGATATGTTGCTGCTGCTACGCCGCCATCTTGGCTCTGCCCCCATAGGCACCACATATAATGACTGTTTTTGAGTTTGGGAAGGCTGTCTATCCCCTGGAAAAAACTTTAGGCTTTTTGTCACCAAAGAGCAGAACGAGGAGCTCATGGAATTAGAAAATAGGCAAATTTTCATTTCATGTGAGGAAAAAGAAATCCAAACCATTAGAGCTATCCATGAGTAGAATGGTCTGCTCTAGTATATTTTAATCTTTCTCTTAGTTGGAGGTCTTTAGGCAAATTCTGAATAACTACCATTTGGGGCATGTTGTGGAGTGGATTCTTTTTGAAGGTAAATATGAGCCAGATGGCCACCGAAGTCCCTTCAAACCATAGTATTTTAGTGACCTGGTTAGTCTGGGGTTGTTATTTGGTTACTATTATTCAGTGGATAGAGCACTGGGCATGGAATCAGGAAGGCCTAAATTCAAATTTGGCCACAGATACTTACTAGTTGTGGGACCTTGGGAAGTAACTTAACCCTGTTTGCCTCAGTTTCCTCATCTGTAAAATGAGCTGGAGAAGGAAATGGCAAACCACTCCAGTATCTCTGCCAAGAAAACCCCAAATGGGGTCACAAAGAGTTGGTCATGACTGAAACAACTAAACAACAACATTATTCCCATTTAGTAGCTAGGGAAACTAAGGCTGCTCGGTTTTAGATGTTGGCCAAAATTTTCAAATTTTCTGTTCAAGCCAGAATTGTTACCCAAAACTCCTGAATTCTGAGACTCGTGCCTTTTCATCTTTGCATAATGCAGAAAGGGCCTCCATTGATTAATACCTAATCTTTCATTACTAATGGGGCTATTATGTCCATAGAGATGGAATCCTAATAAAGCTGCCCCCAGCCCCAATATTCTAACCTCATTATAGGCCCAGCTCCACTGAACAGCAGGCCCACTGCACCTACTTAGGCCCTCACTCCCCCATCCCCACCAATGTCCTAACTTCTTAATATATGCCTCACTGCTCACTAGAACAACAGGTGCATCCATGAACTCATAGTTCTCACAGAACAGCAGGCATATCCACGTGATGGGATCCTAGCCACCACCTCTACCTAGTAACTGCCCCCAGACCCATTCCCACAGAGTCAGGTGTGTTCTTGTATTCAATCACAATCACATTATCCATCTAGCCCAAGACAGGACCATAATACCTCACTATCTATCTTGACCAGACAGAACCACAATAGCTAGCCAATTGGAGGGCAGCACAACCAGAATATTTAACCACCAAACCATAGATGGGACCCCTCCTCCATTACCTAATCCCTTAACAAACTCCTCCCATCTTTTTAATATTAATCATATCCTTATAGTCTATGTAAATTTTGATTGTAATCAGCATCCTTACCCTATAAAAATTTATCTTGCTCTCTCTGAAGTTGCTAGTTCCTCTTTGAACTCAGTTGCTTCTTGAGAGGCATCAATCTCAATAAATGCCTATACTTGGATTAGAAGTGGTCTGACTGAATTCTTTGAGACAGTTCCACCACAGCACATCATGAAATCCCAACAGTTTTTGGGTGGGCAGAGCCCCCATCACAATGGTTTTTGATGTCCTTGGGTTTAAATTGCAACAATAGGAATGAAAGAAATGATTACATTGCTTACTCCAGGGGCATAGGTCACTCTATGTGCTATATGTGAACCACATCTGATGCAGAAAGGATCAGACTTAGTTTTGTACCCCAAGCTGTAGAAAGTTCAGTAGCCAAGACTGCTGGTGTAATGGAAGGAGATATATGTGCATTCAGAAGACTTAGGGTGAAACCCTGCTCTTCCCTTTAGAATTCAAGTGACCTTGCATAAATAATACTAGAAAAGTTGAAAATCTCTAAGGGACAAAATGCTGAAGATACAAATTATACCAACCAATCAACAAGATCTTATTAAGAGGCTAAGATGTGATAGGCACTGAAAACCAAAGCTGCAATCATCGCTGCCCTCAAGGAGTTTATATTCCATTGAGTACGAAGAAGAACTCACCAAGTAACTCAGGTCCTTTGGCATTTAAAGCTCTTCATAATATGAGCCTTTCCAATCTTATCATACTCACCTTTTCTCTACACACTCCAGTCATACTTGCTAACTTTGTTACACACAATACTCCTTTTCCCATTTCCATTCTTTGAGCTGGTTGTTTCCCATGTCTGGAATATCATACTCCCCCAGACTAAAGCCTAAGCATCACCTTCTCCATGAGACCTTTCTTGATTCCCTCAGCTACTAGTACCATCCCTTCAAGGGTTACCAAGCATCTGCCTAACATTTATACCATATGTATTGATATATGTGTGTGTGTGTGTGTGTGTGTGTGTGTGTGTGTGTGTGTTGTCTTTCCTGTTAGAATGTAAGCTTTCTGAGGACAGTGACTATTTTTGTTTTTACCTTTTCCTTGCATCTCCAGCACTTAACATAGTACTTGAGATATAATTATTTGCTTAATCAATACTTAATGACTAACATAGACATGCATAAAAGTTAAAAGGAAGGACAGGAACAAGAGGATGTATAAAAGTTGCATGGTAGTTCTGAAATCACTTTGAGTGAACAAGCTTTCAAAGTAAGCTAGAAAATGGGGGTGGGAGGGAAGAGATGGGATGATGGAGAAAGAGGCCTGGAGAGTTGCAAGCTGATCCAGAACTTAGAGAGTGAAAGAGTGAACATAGCAGACATGGCTTTAAATGAAATTTCTGGGAAAGACTGACCAATAAGAGAAAGGAACTATAGAAATGAGACTTAAGCAATGAAGAGTTAGGGGCAAGGACATTGGAGAGCTATACTCTTCCCAGTACTAACAGTAGAAATGATCAGTGCTAATTTCAGACAAGTCTGTTTGATGTGTGTAGGGGTATCCATGCCCTCCCCAGTGGGAGAGGTATAAGTTTATGTGAAGGTATCTTTTAAATAGAAAGTGATTACCTCTTGGGCTAATGCAAATTTGACTTAATGTGTGTATACACACACACATATACACACAAATATATGATGCATATATGCGTGGCATTAGATGAAATTGTCGTGTAAGGCTAATAATAAAAAAAGGTTAACAAGAAAGCCTCGTTCCCTGGGTCTCAGGGTCTCAGTTTCCCCATCTGTAAGAGGACATAGTTGGATTAGATGGTCTCTGATAGCTCTTCTAATTCTTTCCATGACTTTTGAACTAAGCTACTTTCCCAAGGAAGTGAGAATTTTTTATGTATATCCACTTCAAGTCTTTGGAAACACAGCCCTCTCCACCATTAGCAAGGAGGAGTGGAGAAAATGAGATGTTTCAGCATCTCTAGGAAAGTCACATTAGCAAACGAGCTTTGGCTCAAAGAAATTCTCAGCCCAGGAACATTTTCTTGCTTCAACCCATTCAGCATGACATTGCAAGCTGTAGGAAAACAAGCCGGGGGAGTTCATTATCATGAGCCGGCTTGGAAATGTTTGGAACAAGTTTCTGAAATAATTAAGATTGAATTTGAATAATGTGAGCACATTTATTTATTTTATTGCTGAACCTCTCCAAAATAACAAACAAGTCCCATCTTCTTGCAGAAAATGCCTTGGCATCGTTGGACCTGTCAATCACCAGCTATAACTATGAAAAATTAAAAGCCTTGCTTTTCATCACCTGTTATTAAAAGGAATGTATACATCTGCAACATGGAACAGTCAAGTTTATCTGCCTTGCCAGTGACACAGTGCCTCCAATGTAGCACAGAATCATAGACTTACTGGGTTTGGAGGGGAAGGCAGCCTGGTGCAGAACAGGGGCTCTTAAACATTTTGCATCATGGCCACCTCTGGTGGTCTGGTGAATCTTATGGACCCTTTCTCAGAGTTATGTTTTTATATAAATCATTTATATTGAAATATAGTTACATATATACACATAGATAAATGAAATCTATCAATATATAAAATATAATTAATTAATTATATATTATATATAAAGTTATATCCAGAAATATATAAATATGCATATATAAATGCACATGAATATATGTTATATATTCCTATATATGTATATATGTATGTGTATATCTATATCTATCTATCTATTATCTATCTATCTATCTATCATCTATCTACATATATATGTATATATATATATGAATGAAATTTTTCACAGGCTGTAAGTTAATAATCCCTGGCAGTAGTTGATGCCTGGAGTCAAGAATATGTGGATTCAATTATTGCTTCAGGTACTTATGAGTCATATGACTTTGGTCAAGTTATTTTCCCTCTTTTGGTCTCAGTTCCTCATATGTAAAGAGAGGGCTTTAAACTAGATGGCCTCTCAGTTCCCTTCTAACCTTAAATTTGTGATCCTGTAAGAATACTCTTTCTATTAGCTTCATCAAGAGCTTAAGTAGATTGTAAACTCTTTGAGGGCAGGGACTGTTTTATTTTGGTTTTTGTCTCTTTAGTATCAAGAAATTCATGTTTAATTAAATTGCTGGTTATCTAACCTCTGTTTGAAGGCCTCCAGGTAGGTTAGACTCCTTACCCCTCAAGGCACTTTGGAGGGCTTTAAATGTTCTTTCAATATCACCTCTACAATTTTTATCTTTGCAACTTTCACCCACTGCTGCTAGTTCTTTCCTCTATGTCTGAGCAGAACATTTTCCCAATCCATGTTGACAACCCTTCAAATTTCACTTCCTTGAATAAAACTATACTATCCCTTCAATTTCTCTCTTCTTTAGATTAAAACTCTCATAATTCCCTCATTTAATCCTCACAAGGCATGGACTTGAGGTCTTTCACCATCCCAGGCGTCCTCCTCTATTTACTGTTTCAACATTCTTGCCATTAGAATGTAAACTCCTGGGAGTGGAGCCAAGATGGCTGAATGGAAGCAGGGACTTTTCTGAGCTTCTTCATGAATTCTGTCATTAACCTCTAAAAACTGAATCTGAATGGATTTTAGAGTGACCGAATCCATTGGGAGACAGAATGTGTCAGATTCCCAGCCCAGGGAAGTCCCTATGTAGGTCTGGGCAGGGGGAGCGTGGAGCATGTGGGGGCTACACCAGCACAGACCAGAGAATAGACTATAGCAGAATGAGGGCAAAGTGAGCCCCTGCCTGTGGATTCACCCACCTCAAGGGCTATTTGCACATGTCTTACCACCACAGGACAGAGGATCAGTTGGATTTGGGTAAGGGAAAGCACAGGGCCCACAGCAGCAGCTTCTCCTGGGGCTATCAGCCTACAGCCTGGATGTTTAAAAATCACCTCCCTGAACTTCCAGAAGCTAAGATGGCAGAGTAAACCCTAGCTCATCTAATCCCCTTCCCTGACTCTGAAAACCCAGAGATTAAAGCCCCATGGAGTATAAAATCATGAAACAATGAAAATAGCCTCAGGCTTGGGAGTCCTTGAGGAAGGGTGTGACTGAAGCTGTGCCAGAGCCTGAAGTGAAGGGTGGGAGGTGGCCCAACAAGCCCCATCTCAGCTGACCAACAGGAGATCCCAAAGCCCAGGGAGATAGAGCCAGCAAACACTAACAATGGAAGCCCAGGTATGCCTTAGCACCACCAGGGGAATCTGTAGACACCAGCCCTACCAGCCACCAGCTGCTGAACCTCACCGAGCTGTAGCCCAGGGACACAGAGGTGGAAACCTGAAGTGGCCAGACCATCCCTTTCCCACAAGTTACTCTGTGAACCTCGGGGTAACCCAGGGGAAACACAGAGTTCTGGCCTTAGCCTCAGTCTAGACAACCAGAGACTACAGCACACAAAGTCAACAACCAAGCCCTTAGCTCCCAGCCTGAGAAGCATGGTACATCTGTACCCCAGAAACAGAAATCTATTCTAAAAATTCAGGAAATAGGCAATCACAATGGGCAAGAAGGGATCTGTGAAACCAAGAATGATATGATCCTATTATAGTGAACAAGAACAACCAAATTCAGAGGACAACACGGACCCTATACTCATACCTGGACCCTATACTTATACCTGGACCACAGAAGGAAATATGAATTGATCTCAAACCCCAAAAGCATTCTTGGAGGAGCACAAGAAAGATTTTAAAAGCCAAATTAGAGAGGGAGAAGATGAATTTAAATTTATATTGACCAAATTGGAAAAAAAAATTCACTGAAGAAAACAAATCCATAAAAAGTAAAATTTGTGAATTGGCACAGGAAGTTCAAAATTTAACTGGAGAAAATACTCTCTTGAGTCTTGTAATTGGAGATCAAATTTTCCACTCAGCTCTGGCTTTTTCATCAGGAAAGTCTGGAAGTCCCTTATTTCATTAAAGGACCATCTCCTTGCCTGAAAGATCATGCTCAGTTTTGCCAGATAGTTGATCCTTGGTTGTAGGCCAAGCTGTAAAATATCAAATTCCAATCTCTCTGATCTTTTAATGTAGAAGTTGCTAGGTCCTGTGTAATCTGGATTGTAGTTCTATGATATTTGCATTGTTTCTTTTTGGCTGCTTGCAATATTTTCTCCTTGACCTTGTAGTTCTGGAATTTGGCTACTATATTTCTTGCAGTTTTCAATTTGGGATCTCTTTTAGGAGGAGTCTGGTGAATTCTTTTGATAACTATTTTACCCTCTAATTCTAGGACCTTAGGACAGTTTTCTTTGACAATCTGTTGGAGGATGTTGTTGAGTCTGCTTTTTTCATCTTGGCTTTCTGGTAGACTAATTGTTAGGTTATCTCTCCTGGATATTTTTTCCAGGTCAGCTATTTTTCCAATGAGATATTTTACACTTTCTTCTAATTTTTCAGTCTTTATGTTTTGTTTGACTGATTCTTGATGCATCATAGAGTCATTAGCTTCAATTTGACTGATTCTAAATTTTAGTGAATTACTGTCCTCAGTTTTTGAATTCCTTTTCTGTGTGTTCAGATTTCATTTTTAGGGAAATATTTCTCCATTTAAATTCTGAACCTCCTGTCCCATTCACAAATTTTACTTTTTAGTGATTTGTTTTCTTCAGTGAGATTTTGTTTTCCATTTTGGCCAATGTAGTTTTAAAAGAATTGGTTAATTTATCTTCTACCTCTCTAATTTGGCTTTTAAAATCTTGCTTGAGCTCCTCCAAGAATGCTTTTTGGGCTTGAGATCAGTTCATATTTCTTTTTGTAGTCTCCACTGTGAGAATAGAATCCATGTTGTCCTCTGAATTTGGTTGTTCTTGCTCACTATAATAGGATTGAATAGTTTTTGTTTTTGATTTCCCAGCTTCCTTCTCACCCATTGTGATTGCCTATTTCTTGACTTTTAAAGTGGACTTCTGTTTCTGGGGTACAGAGGGCTCTGACCCATGCTTCTCAAGCTGGGAGCTAGGGGCCTGGTTGTTGACTTTGTGTGCTGTAGCTTCTGGGTGTCTAGACTAAGGCTAAGGCCAGGACTTTGTTTTCCCTGGGTTACCCTGAGGCTCACAGAGTAATTTGTGGGGGAGGGGTAGTATGGACAATTCAGGTTTCTGGCTCTGTGCTTATGGGCTCCAGCTCAGGCAGGCTCAGCAGCTAGTGGCCTGAGGTTCTGGTGTCTGCAGATTTCCTTCACTGTGCTAAGGCACACCTGGGCTTCTGTTGTCAGTGTTTGCTGGTTCCACCCCCTGGGCTTTGGGATCTCCGGCTGGTCAGCTGAGATGGGGTTTGTTGGGCCACCTCTCACCCTTCACTTCAGGCTCAGTACAGCCTTAGTCATACCCTTCCTCTAGGATTCCCAAGCCTGCTGCTGTTTCCGCTATTTCAGGATTTTACACTGGTGCAATAATCTCTGGGTTTTCAGTGTTGGGCCGGGGGGAGGGGAGGGATTTAGAGCAGGTAAGGTTTACTCTGCCATCTTGGCTCCTGGAAGTTCAGGTAGGTGGTTTTTAAACATTGAGGCTTTAGCTGATAGCCCCAGGAGAAGTCGCTGCTATGAGCCATGTGCTTTCTCTTACCCAGCTCCAACAGATCCTCTGTCCCATGGTGAGACGTCTGCACATTGCCCTTGGGGTGGGTGAATCTGCTGGCAGGAGCTAGCTCTTATTCACTATGGTCTGCTCTCATGCCTATGCTGGTGCAGCCTGCATGCTCCATGCTCCCCCTGCCCAGTCCTTTGTGGGCACTTTCCTGGACTGGGAATCTGTCACACTCTGTCTCCCAATGGATTCTGTTACTTTAAAATCCATTCAGATACACTTTTTAGAGGTTAGTGAAGGAGCTCAGAAAAGTTTCTGCTTCCATTCCACCTTCTTGGCTCCACCCAAACAATTTTTTTAAAAAAAAGTTGTTTAGAAATGGATGCCACTCACACCTAGCTGAAATACAGTTGAGGGAAGAAATGAGAACTATTGTAGTTTCATTTATTGATCTTCAATCCCCTGGCCATGTGAAAGATTGTGCTTGTCTTATACTTTGCCACTAGTTTTCTAGTTATCTTCTTTGGTGATCTCATCGACTTCCATGGATTAAATTATGATCTCTGTAGATACAATTTTCAGATCTTTATATCCAATCCTAGTGTTTCTCCTGAAATATGCTCCTATGTCATCAATTACTCATTGGACATTTTGATCCAGAAATAGGCATGTCATGGGGCAGCTAGGTGATGCCATAGTGGATAGAGTACTGGGCCTGAAGTCAGGAAGACTCATCTTCCTGAGCTCAAATTTGGCCTCAAGAACATACTAGTTGTGTGACCCTGGACAGGTTATTTCTCCCTGTTTGCCTCAGTTTTCTCATCTGAAAAATGATCTAGAGAAGGAAATGGCAAACCACACCAGTATCTTTGCCAAGAAAACCCCAAATGGGGTCATGAAGAGTCAAACACAATTGAAAATGACTGAATAACAACAACAAAAGTTTTCACCTCTCCTGTCTCCCTAGGGGCAAAAATTTGGGTAGGTACATGTCTAAGCAGCCATCATTGATATGGCAGCCATATTGATGCTCTATGTATCCAGGGAAAACCTTGACACCTTCCTCCTTATCTTCTCTGTCCTCTTTGAAGAGAGACCTTTTTATAAGTCCACTGTAGCAGAAGATTCCCTCCAGTTCAGATATTGTTATTTTTCTGAACTGGGAAGACATATATATTGTACAATCTATAGTGACATGAGCCTCTTCTTAAGTTGGTCAAAGCAAGCCTTGCCAGAAAGTCTATTACACTAAAATGTGGGCCTGAGAACCACACATAATATGTTAGATATGATCTGACCAGGGAAGCTCACTGTCTTTCACCCATTTTAATGTCATCCATTACTTTAAAAATGATGAGCATCTCAGCTCCAAAGCATTGGTCCATTCCTGTGCAGACCTTACTTTGCATCTGGGGAACCATAGTTTAATGACAGTTGTCTTTTTCATAGAACCTGCCCACCCAAGCCATATGGCTTCCAGCTGGCTATCTCAAAGCTACTACAGATGAACTAGAACAGAATTCTAAGGCATGGCACTGGGCATCATTTGAGTAAATATTTGGGATCATCTCCTTTCATGCTTCATTTTAAGCAAGGACTGAACTAGAAACTAATGACTCATATTGTGCATCCTCTCCTAGGGACTTGGGTTGTTTTGTTGCTGTTGCTGATTTTTTCAAACATGACCATTAACTATGCTGAGAGAAAAAAAATATTGCTTTCATAGCTTTCACATGAGACAAAGCAAGAGCTTGTGCTCCAGGCTCATGATTCCACCTGTCGCAGGGGATAGAAGGGAACCAAAGGGTGTCATTCAGCTCTATTGATCTACTGTACACATCAGTGCTTTGGCTGGAGGGAGCAGATTTTCCTCATTGTATCTGTCTATCTCCCAGTTCCATGACTGAGGTTTGACGCAGGAACATTGGAGCTGAAGTTGATTTAACGGAGGGCTACTTTAGCAGGTTAATAGTTTCTGGAAAGAGGCACGTGCAGAAAAAGTGAGTGGGATTTGCACTTACAAAAGGAAATGTAGATAAAGGACAAATGAAGCAGAAGCTTGAACTCTTAAAAGAAGAGGTCTTAGAAAGTTTCAAGGACATGCAGCATGGAGGGTTGTATGGAAGGAGATGGAAAATTATCTCCCCTCCTCTCCCCTCTTTTATTCTCCTCTTATATGCCCTTCGCTCCCATTCCCTCACTCTCCTCCACTCCTCCCCTCTCCTCTCCTCTTATCTTCTCTCCACTCCCTCTTCTCTCCCCTCCTATTTCCTCTCCTCTTTTCTTCTCTCCAATTGTCTTTGTGTTACCAATGTTCTATTCCTTTGAATAAAAGCCTGATAAATATGGCAATTTTTCCTTTATAGGGCTTTAGGGACATGTGGTACAGTGAGGAATGCTGTACATTAAGCCAGGACAGATAGGGATTCATCTTGGCAGCAATGATTGGTGGTTGGAAATTGGCAACAGGTCAATTGCTTGAACTCACCAAGTCTCTGTTTCTTCATCTGTAGAGTGGGGATGATGATATCTGTGATACCTTATAGATTATGTTGGTGATCAGCTGAGATAATGTAAGAAATACACTTTGCAAAACCTGATTGCACTCTATGGCTCAGCTCTTAATGGTGTATATAGGTAGAATTTCAGTGATGAAAGCTGTTTGCTCAGCAAGGTGGCTGATTTAAGAGAGCCAGGTGCTCAGTTGCTGATGAATATAAGAAAGTTTTTTTTTCTGCCATGAGAAAATGGAAAGAAGTGCTTTGTTAGGATCTGATACAAAACCCAATTAATTTTTTGGATTTTAGGTGCTTTATTTGAAAATTCAAAGTAGGAAACTTACTCTGAGATAACTGATATGAAACAGGTGGGTTCTTTTTGTCTTTGAACTCCTTGGGGTATATAGGATATATGCCAATTAGTGAGAATTCAACTCTTCTATAATTCAGACTTCCCATTAATTTAGACCAACCTTCCTTTCAATAAGCCCAAATGATGAAAATTGTCCCCTATTTCTTATCTGAGTCCTGAGTCAATGAGCCCGCAGTTGTCAAGTAAAATGTTTTCTAGAAGGAGAAAAGTCTGTTTATGTCAAGGACAGAAGTTTAGACATATCCTTTATATAGGGGAAACTCCCAGTGTGGAAACTCCTTCCACCAATGCAAACAGGTAACTTCTCTGTACCCTATTTTAGACAGTTGCCAGTAGCATCAAGAGCTTAGATCAAGTCAATCAACAGCATTTATTAGCACCCACTATATGTTAGGCATTGTTTTTGGTCCTTCATTCTTGAAGAGGATCATGATATCAGGAAGATGATGCCATGACTTGCTAGTAAATTGGATTAAAGTGAGGGAGGGCTGTGCAAAGCCACCAGCCTCACTTTCTCCTCCAGAGCCATCAGGGTCCAGTGGCCAGATATAGGTTAGGATGATTGGAGAAGTGCTGTAGATACCCGATCCTGTCCTCAAGTAGCTTAAGTCTAATGAGGGAGAAATGATTTGGGGTGAAGTAACTTGGCCATGATCATATAGCCAGTCTGTGTCAGAGTCAGGACTTGACCCCAGGTCTCCATGACTCCAAGTTGGGTTAGAACCTTTACCCACAATATCACAATTCTCTTTGACTAATTTTCTGACAGTTTCTTGGAGTATAATAAAACCTTCTTAATTTGTAATTGGTGAGTTTAGAGTCAATTTGGGGAAAAATTTGATAAAGAAAGAATTTGTTTAATCAAAGAGAGAACTGCAAATTAATAGTCTAAACAAGATTGAAGGTGGGATTAAGAGCGCAGACATGCATTGACATGAAATATTTAAATGCTAATTACAAATACTTCTCATTCATAATAAACAAGCTTGAGACCACCTGTAAGGCAAAATTTTAATCTAATTTTGAGGTCCTAGATATGCTAAAGAAAAGTAGTACAGTTTAAAAATATCTTTTGTTTTTTAGCAATCATCTTCACCTCCATATATATATTCTCCTCCAGCCCCCAGTGAATCACATTTTCTAATGAAAGATAAAGGTAAAACAAAAAGTTCAGCAAAATTAACCTGGTTGGACAGCTGTGTGGTTCCATATCCATAGTCTCCTACCTTTTCAAAGAAACAAGGGAAGTTTCTTTTTGTAAATTACTCTAGTGTTAAGTTTGGTTATTAAAATTACAGTGTTGAATTTTGTTCTTTGTTGTATTTTTGTTCTTTCTTTTTATTGTGGTAGTTAAGTTTATTGTGGTCCTGGTTCTGCTGATTTCACTCTACATCAGTTAATGTCAGTTTTCCTATGCTTTCCTTTATTCATCAAAATAATAATTTCTTATGACACAATAATGTTTTATTACATTCATGTACCATGACTTGTTGAACTTTGTATTAATTGATGACTATCTGATAAATTTCCCATTCTTTACCACTACAAAATATGTTACTAAGAATATTTGGGTGCATGTGGGTTCTTTTTGTCTTTAAACTCTTTGGGGGTACATAGGGTATATGACTATTAGTGAGAACCAAACTCGGCCATAATTCAAACTTCCCATCAATTTAGACCAATCCTTCTTTCAACAAGCCCAAATGATGAAAATTGTTCCCTATTTTTTTTTTAATCTAAGTCCTGAGTCAATGAGCCTGCAATTGTCAAGTAAAATGTTTTCTGGGGAAAGAGAAAAGTCTGCTTATGTCAAAAGCAGATTTGGCCAGGGAAGATGGTCAGTCACTGTCACAGACTGGCATTTCACTGCCCTTTGTCTAGCCTGGGCACCTGTCTGGATGAGAATGCCACTCATTTCTCTGGTTGTTCCATATAACATCAGAGATGCTGAAAATGAGAATGAGAACTAGGAAAGGAGAAGGGGACAGAATTGTGCATCCATGGGGAGCAATTCAGGGCCAAAACACCTGTGTTCATTCAAATTTGGATAATGACTGAGTAGGAACTGTTAGGCAGTGTTAATTATGGTAGCAGGCACAGCAGGCACTCTTCAGGAAGGTGGTAAGAATCAGGAGCTCTAAAGACCATTATAGTAACCCACACTGACATTTTGTATGGGCACACTAGGCAGGTTGCCAGAGCAGTTATAGGTGCAAGAGTTAGCCAGGAGAGTTACCAGAAAAGAAGAAATAATTTTAAAAAAAATCTAAAAAAAATAAAGGGTCTGCTTTCTGGCAAGGGAAATTTTGCAGTGACATAGTGAAAATATTCTATGCGGTACAAAAAAGAGCTGACTTTGGACCCCAAAAAACTTGCAGAGAAACAGCTTGAGTCATAGGACCTGGGTTTAAACCCAGACTCTACTATTTACTGCCTATGTGAACTTAGACAAATGATTTCACACATTTAGATCTTTTTCTCATCTGAAAAGTGAGAAAGTTGGGCTAGATAACTTCATTTTTTAAAAAATTAATTAATTAATTTTCTTGTTTACATCACTCATTTCCACGAGATTTTGAGTTACAAATTTTCTCCCCATCTTTCCCCTACCCAATACCCCCAAACAGCCATCCCACTTTATAGCTCCTGCCCCAATCTGCTCTCTCCTATGTCCTCCTGCATTGCCCCTCTGACTTTCTGGTAGAGCAGGATGGGTCTCCCTATCACAGTGCCTGTATAGGCTAGATAACCTCTTGAAGTCCCTTCCCACTTGAAATCTGTGAGCCTATGACCCTCTTTCAGAAATCTGGTAGCTGTGGGACCATGAGCTAGTCACCTAACTGCTCTGTGCCTCTGTTTCCTCATTGATGAAATGGGTATAATAACACTCATTCTTTTTGTCTCCCTTCTCTTCTCCTCCCACATTATTATGGTTTTTGAATAGGATCAACTTACGGAAAACAAGTATGATATTGCAGCTAAATAATGGTACCAGGATTTTAAGTGTTGTTAAAAGAGGCACACTGGCCAGGGCTAGGGTATGCTTATATTGCTATACTTTACTCCAGTTAGGTCACACCTAGAGTGTGTTTAGCTCTGGGAGCCACATTTTAGGAAAGACCACATTGAATTACATGTTCTTTCTTTTCCTATCTTTCACATCCCTAGTCTGTCCTCACTTTCCACTCTTAAAAGTCTTGAGGCAGTGAACCAGTTCAACTATGTTGTTCACTTCCCCTTTGACTGCTCTTACCATCATCTTTCTCTCTTCATGGTCACACATGAATTTTCATAGAGAAAATTGCATCACCCTTCTGCCTGAGTTCAGGATAAATTGATGTCATATATGTGATCACAAATAGGTTCTCACTGCTGCATGATGATGCTTTGGCTCTTCCATTTTGCTTCCCTATCATACTCTTTACAGTTTGTTGCATATCATCTTCTCTCTTCCAATCACCTTCATCATCACCCTTCCTTCCAGTAGAGGACTTCTTTATTAAGGTTTGTTTACTTTAAGGTAAGCAGAGGCAAGCTTTTGTAAGCTACTTCCCCCCTGCCCCAATTCTACATCTCAAATCCTCTTACTGATATGCCCCATTATTGACTCCTTTGGTCTAGTTGCCACAGAGGCATTGCTCCCTCTTCTTCCTACCAAGGTCAAGCCCTCTACTATTATATCCTGTCTCTTTCAGGAGCTTTACCCTTCAATCATTTTCCATTTCTACTTGGGTTTCAAGCTCTCTTTATTCACCAACTTCTTCCTGTTTGCTTCTAAATATTCCCATATTTCCTCCATCCTTAATAAAGAAAGAAAATAAAACTTACACTTGACCCTGCCATCCTCTGTTCTCCCAGCCAAACTCCTAGAAGTTATTTATGCTCCTAGAAGTTATTTCTTCCACTACATGTTCCATTCATTTCTCAGTCCTTTACAGTCTGACTTCCGAAGTGAAATGAAACTACTCTCTGAAAATTTGCTATCTTTTAACTGCTAAGCCCAATCTCTGAATTCCGCCTGACCTTTCTGTGGCATTGGGTGTGACTGATCATTATATCCTCCAGCATGCTCTCTTCCATGGGTTTTGATGACATCATTCTCTTATGACTCTACTATTGGTGACCACTCCTCAGTTTCTTTTGCAGGACCACCATCCACGTCTTGCCTTTTGTGCATGAGTGTATCCCAGAGATCTTTCCTGAGCCTCTTCTCTTTTCTCTATATACTTTCTTTCCTGGAAATTCCATCAGATCTCTTGAGCTCAGTTATCATACCTATATTAAAGATTCCTCCCAGGTCTCTACATCCAGTCCCAGTCCCTCTCCAGAACAAGTTCTGTGTTTATCTCCAGGTCTTTGCTTTTGCTTCTTTTGCACCTTTAATGTCCTCTCACATGTTTCTCTGTCACAACTTTCCTTTTGCTTCATGGCCATGCTCAAATGCCACCTTCTCTATGAAGCCCTTTCAGATGTTCCCCATGAGAAAGAACATCTTCTTTCAAACCTTCATCTACCTTCAAATCATGCCCCATAACCTTGGATATTCCCCAAAGGTGTATATTGGACCCTCTCCCCTCTATTCTACCTAGGTGATCTTATCAGCTCCCATGGACCTAATTATCATCTCTATGCAGGTGACAATTACATCTATGTATCTGGTAATTGATCTACCTAGATACAGATACAGATACAGATATATATATATATATATATATATATATATATATATATACACATACATATATATATACATACATATATAGAGAAGGATATATGTAGATAGATAGGTAGATAGATAGATATCCAGGGCAAGTCCTCTTCTGAGCTTCATGCTTTTAACACCAACTGCCTATTAGACATTTCAATCTGGATGTCTTAGAAACAATTCAAACTCAAAATGTCCAAAAATAGTAATCTCTATCTTTCACTCTAAATCTGTGCCTTTCCCAGACTCCCTTCTTTTTGTCAAGGACACTACTCTTTTTCCAGTTTTTTGAGTTTGCAACTTTAAGTCGTCTTCCTTTCTTTTCTCCCTCTCATCTCCCATTTCTTATGGAAGAAAAGAGTCTTGTCAATTTTGTTTTTCAATATATCTGATATCCATCCACTTATAGCTACTCTAATTCAGGCCCTCATTATCTTTTGCTTTAATTATTGCAGCAGCCTCTTGAATGAATTATTGATTTAACTCCTGTATTCTATCTCTCATGAAGCTGCCAAATTGATAGTCCCAAAATATGAATCTGACTATCCTAATCTGCTCAAGAATCTTTACTGAATTTCTATTGTTTCTAAGACAATATGCAAACTTTTTGGCTTGACATTTAATGCCCTTCACCATCTGGTTCCAACCATTTTTTTTTCAAATTAATTGCCTAGTATGATACACTAATGCACTTTGTATTCCAATCAAATTGAACTACTTACTCTAACCTCTAAAAAACATTCCATTGTCCCCCCCCTGCCCCCCCCTTCATGCCTTTGTTCAGGTTGTCTTCTCTTCCTGGAATGCCCTCCTTCTTCACTTTTGTTTCTTGGAATTCCTAGTACCACCTGATACTAATGACATAGATCAAAAAATCTCTAAGATAGAAGTGACCCCACAATCTATCTAGCCCAACCAACTTGTGCCTGACTGATAATCCCTTCTTCAAGGTACCCAGATAAGAAAGATACCATCCAACCTTGATTTGAAGACTGCCATGGAGGGGGAACCCATCACTTTTCCAAATAGCCCCTTATACCATTGGAAAGCTTCTATCATTATGAAGGATTTCCTTATGTCAAGCCTCAACCTGCCTATCTACAACTTCCACCTATTCTCCAAGTTCTGCTCTCTGGGGCCAAGCAGAAATCTATACCCTCTTTTCATAATAACTCTTTAAATTCTAGAATTCAGCAGCCATGTTTCTGTGCCACTCTTTACAAGTCTTCTTTAGGCTAAACATCCACAATGCTTTCACCTTTACCCATATGGCAGGGTCACCAGGACACTCACTATACTGTCTTGTTATACAATGAAACTCGTAGAAGGTTTTTAGACCAGTAGAACTGTTATCTCCCACATTTAATGGCCACAATTATCTGGACTGAACAATTAGAGTTGGACACAACCAAAAACAACTAACCAACAAGAATAAAAGACAGGTCTTGTATATATCTATCTATCTATCTATTTATTTATTTATTTACCAATTTTCCTCATTAGGATGCTCTCCTTGAGAGCAGAAGTGGCTTATTTGGTCTTTATTTTTGTATCTCCAGGGCTTAGCACAGTATCTTAGTAAATGTTAAAGAAATACTTTCTGATTGGCTACTCTTTAATTAGTGGTATGGCTCTCTGCAAGTCACGAGACACTCTACGCCTCAGTTTCCACATTTCTAAAATAAAGGGCTGAAACTTGACTTCTGAGAAGGTCCCTTCCAGCTCTAAATCTATGGTATGTAAAGTTCATTGCGAACCTTAAATATTGTTATTTTGTTTAAATTATATATTATGCCACATCCTATTATATTAATTATATGTTGTATTATATTATACTTGTCATTATTACTACTTTTATTGTTAGTAATAGCAGCAGGAGCAGCAGCAGCAGTAGTGTTAAAATTATAAATTGGCCTTTATTGATGGGCGGGGTGGGGTGGATGTGTTTAGCTCCTCATTTAGAAGTTCCCTATACCCATGAGATCAGAGGTATGGATTAAACATGAATAGTACCTACTCATGGAATTTTCATCATGAGGTTCAGCTAAAGTAATAAATGTAGAAAGCTTTGCAAACCTAAAGCATGCTTTAATTGTTAGCAGGATTCTCTCCACTGTTCTACCCTTTAAAGTTAGCAATGTCTCCCCCAGGTGGCTTGAGTTGAATAGTGGAACACAAATCCATATACTAAAAACAAACCAATACATGGATGAATGAATGAATGAATGAATGAATAAGTCATTAGAGAGAGGCTGAGTAGTTTGGTGAATAGAAAGCTCCTCTCTAATACATACTAGCTGTGCAACTCTGGGTAAGTCACTTAACCATTCAGTGAGTCAGGCAGCTTTCAGACTATAAGTTGCAGAGTTATTGGCCATTAGGCCAATCCACTTTTATTGGAGAAATTTCCTTGCCAGAAGTTTCCTTTGTTGTTGAATCATTTCAGTTGTGTCCAACTCTTTGTGACCCCATTTGGGGTTTTCTTGGCAAAGATACTGAAGTAGTTTTCCATTTCCTTTTCCATCTCATTTTTACAGATGAGGAAACTGAGGCCAACAGGATTAAGTGACTTGCTCAAGGTCACACAGAAAGTGTCAGAGGCTGGATTTGAACTCAGGGAGATGGGTCTTCCTGACTCCAAGACTGGCATTCTGCACACTATGGCGCCCCCTAGCTGCCCTAGAAGTTCCCTACATCATTTGTTATATTTATAACTGACATTTATACAGCCTTTACTATATGTCAGGTACTGCTCCAAGTGCTTTACAACGATGATCTCATTTAACCCTCACAACAACCCTGTGAGGTTGATGCTGGTATTATCCCCATTTCACAGATAAGGAAACTGAAGCAAACAGAGGTGAAATGACTTTGCCCAGGATGATGTGGCTAGTAAGTGCTTGAGGCTAGATTTGAACTCAGGACCTCCTGTCTTCAGAACTGGTGGGCAAGACTCAGCTACCCCACAACGATACAACAATGATATCTCGACTTGCAATATCCATCCGGTCCAAAACTACAGCTCAAGAATGAAACGTCATTAAGTTTGAGTTTTTCCTTGAGTGTTCTTGTGTGTGAATGTGTTTGTGTATATATTTGCCAGACTGCACTATTAATGACCAGGCACACCCAGCAGCCTGACTATGTGCAGAGAGCCTACTTTGTGCATTTAAGTGACTCTTTACTGGAAGTCAAAATGTCTACATTTTGCAAATGTAGCTGTAGGAGGGGATTTTCTCTCTGTTGCTAGGAACAAGTAACAAGGAAGTAAGCAGCATTTCTCTGAGTTTGTAAAGGAAGACGATGAAAACAAATCTCGGTTGCATTTTTTTTTTTTTGCATCGGGTTTTCACTATTTTACTGTTTCAGCTTAAAGACTCCTGCAGCAAAGATCTGTATTTATGTTTCGATTAAATTGACATAGGAGTTGCTGTGAGAGCCCGCTATGTTTGCTCTATAAGCGGTGCCTGGATCATAATGAATTTTTGGTTCCTGAAGGTTTTTACTTTAGTAGATTCATGACATAAAGGAATGAAAAAAAGATACAATGAAGAAGGAACGCATCCCAAATGAAAATTGCCGAGGAATAGAAGTTTCTGTCATTTATTGGATTAGTTATGGAACTTAACTCGAGCCTGTAATATTTGCTTTCCCGCTATGCTATGACGGCTGAAATGAAAAGGCATGTCAGGGGAGAACTCAGTAGACATCCCCCTCATTTCTCCCATTTTCTTATGGTGCTGGAAGGATTCTGCCACTCAGAGCTAGAAATTAATATCGTGAACATATAATAAGAGAGACAAAAACTGAGATATGAGATGGAGACATTCTGGCCTCAGAACAATAACTTGGCTGATTGAGTTAAATGTGTTTGACTCAGGCAGAAGGGCACTCTATTTGCACAAGATAATCATAGTTCACAGCAGAAAACGGGAGCCCATGGAATGTTGGAGGCAACTACTGTCATTGGGAAACCAGACTCCTCAGGCTGGCATTGAGTTTTTAAAGATCCCAGGCCCATGTTTGGCTCTTGAAAGATTTAAATGAATTGAAATCTCAAGTGCATGGAGAGTGGGAGCTTTCCCAAGTCCCTGAGTTAATTTATAACATAGAGTTAGGATTTCAGTCACTGACTTTTCTTGTTGGCATGCTAGCTACAGAATCGATACACAGTCCCAGGGGCCATTTTTAGGGCATTTGCTGAGCATTACAACTACTACCGGTAATGTTTCTCTCCAAAGCCACAATACCAATTAAAAGAGACTCCTGGGAGGGAGCCATCTCACATCTGTCTAACCATATTCACTCAAATGCAATGGGCCCAATTTGGCCTTCAGATGTGATCATAGGACTCCTGGATGAATTTCAATCAGGATTTTGCCTATGAGAGGGACAGATAGTAAAAAGATGAACCAAGATACACACTTTTGCTTGTAAATTATGTTATCATAATGAATTCCCTTCCTCCTGGACAACGCAAAATCATTCTGCTTGGTTTTCCTGCCTCAAGTTTTTCCCCACTCTAGTCTATTTTCTACTCAGCATAGCCCTCATTCAGTAAACTCTAGTGGCTCCCTATTTCCTCCAACATCAGTTATTAAAATCTCATTTGGCTTCTAAAGCACTTCACAACCTGGTTCCATCCTACTTTTCTAGCCAGTCTTCTTAAACCATGGCCAGACACTTACTCATGTCAGTGACTCTGCCCTATCTGTTGTGCCTCGAAAAAGACATTTTATCCCTCGAGATCACGCATTTTCACTGGTTGTCCCCTATCCCTGGAATTCTCTCTCTACTCGTCTTCATCTCCTGGCTTTCTGGCCTTCTTCAAAGCATCAGACAAAAATCCTACCTGCTCCAAGATTCTATTCCCCCTTTACTAGCTCATTCCCTTCATGAATAATCTCCAAATTATCTTCTTTATTTCCTGTTTACACATAATTGTTTCTCCCATTAGTCTGTGAAATCCTTGAGTGCAGGGATTGTATTTTTGCTTTCCTGTGTATCCTTAGACTACAGCAGTTCTCAACCTATGGGTTATGTTCAATTTGTAACAATGAAAATACATCCTGCATATAAGATAGATTCATAACAGTAGCAAAATTACAGTTATGAAGTAGCAACGAAAATAATTTTATAGTTGGGGGTCACCACAACATGAAGAACTGCATTAAAGGGTTGCAGCATTAGGAATGTTGCAAACCACTGCCTTAGAGCTTAGTACAGTGCCTGACATCTATTAGTTATTTAATAAATGATTGTTCTGTTCCCTAACTTACAGGGTTTGACCAGAAAAAGCAAAGAAGTGCAGATTTGGAGCCAGAGGACTTGGGTTTGCATCTTTGTTTCACTAGTCAATATGTGTGATTTTGAACAATTTGTTTTTACCTCACCAGACCTCAGTTTCCTAATCATGTAAAATAAAGGTGCTGGACCTTTATCTTAGAAATCCCTTCTATTTCTAAATCTATGATCCTTAGCAGCCCAGATCTTTGCCCAGTCAATAAAAGACAGATCCTCCTTGGGGATCCTTTGAAATTTTCCTTCTTGCAAAAGGTATCCAGAATTATGTCACTCATTGTTTTCACCTAGTGGTGCCATATTTTCTCCTTAAATGAAGATGACAGTGTGGCAAAGCTAATAGCTCTTTCACTTAAAAGAGACCTCTAACATCAACTGGAACCAACTCTTGGGGCAACTATATGTGTGTCTAGAATATTTTCTCACTCATTAATAACAACTTTATAGCACTTTAAATAGTCTGTTTTCCATGAGCCTTATACCTACCCTTTGAGGTGATTTCTACAGGTCTTCTTATCTATGTTTTATTGAGGGGGAAACTGAAACTAGAAAGTCTAGTAATTTGCACATGATCTTATAGCTAGTAAGTACCACCCATGGGATGCAAACCTGGGTCTCTTCTGGGTGGAAGTCCAGAGTTCTTTTTGTCACATTATACTGGAACTCACTGAAATAAAGCAAATATTGTCATTTCTTAAACAAAAAACAAAAACAAAGTGACATTAGTGTTTCGTTGGTGACCTGGAGAGAGAGAATTCTGATGAATGAAATGACTTAATGATCTTTGAGATCTGTAGTCTTCTGTACCACTTAATAGTGGAAAAAACTTGGTTTGGGATCCAGGAAGCCCTAGATTGAAGTTCAATATCTGACACTTATTAGTTATATGACCTTGGAAAAAAAAATCCTAGAATCTCAGTTTCCCCATTCATAACATGGGACAATAATATATTCATTATCTTCCCATAAATACTGCTGTGAAGAAAGTGTCTGGTAGCTTTAAAACACTATAGAAATGGGAACTATCATTAGTATTTCCATATCTCAGAGTTGAAAGAAAGCTCAGGGGCCATCTAGTTCAGCCCATGTAAGAACAAGAATCCTCTCTTCATACTCTACAAATAGTCAGTCATCCAACCTATGCTTGAAGAGCCCCAGTGAAGTGAAATAATTCAGCTGCTATAGTAACCTATGTCACTTTTGTACAATTCTCATTGGGATTTTTTCTTAAATTTATTTGTCTCTTTGAAACATCCACTCAATGCTCTCATTTCTATCCATATAATCCAAATAGATCATTTCTAAACTCTCTTCTATATGACAGTCCTTTAGAGACCTGAAACAATCATTTTCCCTCTTGGCTTTTATCTTTTCTAGGCTAAGCACGTCTAATTCATTGAACTGATGCTCATATAACATAAGGCCAAATTTCTTCATCATTCTGATTACATTCCTATGGTTGTTCTCCAGCTTATCAATGTGCTTCCCAAATAGTGGTGTCCCAATCTCAGCATATTTCTCCAAAAGTGGTTAGTCATCTTCATTTCTGGTGCCATTTTAATACTTTAAGCTACTCAGTCTGAAAAGCTTGTTGCCAGCTACTTACACATAATAAAGGCACGAATGCTTTTCAAGTGGTTGGAAAATAATGGTCTTCCTTTTCTTAACTTTTATTCAGGCTCAAATTCATTTGTGTGTCAAGCTGGGGAAGATACTATGAATTTCTAGCCCCAAATCAGGTAACTGCCTGTGGCAGATTGTATTCCAAATCCTGATGGAAAAAAACCCTCAAGAGTCATAGAATCTTAGCTTAATTAAAGAAATAATAATGCTATTATTTGGTAGAGGCTTTCTAGTCACTACATATTCTTGTAACAGAGCTAGGGATCAGAAGATACCCTGAAGAGATATGTAGCCCAGAAATAGGCATTGTAAAGAAATGCCATAGGCCTAAGACTGGTGAAGGCATAGAATCATGGAATAAAAAGAACATCATCCCTGAGCAACCATATGATGCCAGTAGGGAGTAATACTTGGCAGAAATTATATGAGATCAACATTAAGCAGGCCTAGAAGGAATCGTATGTTAATATCAGAATGTAATTGCAGCCTTGCTTCATCAGACTTGCACATGACCTGACCATACCATGCTTCTTATACTTTGTGCCCTGGTCACAAATGTTCCCTATATGTGCATGGAAGAAAGAAAAGGTTAGGAGTAGGATTATATGTAAGCCTCTTTACATGTGTTCTGTACATGTGTGCCTCCTTACTATCAATATATCTATATATGGGTGAGTATACACCAAGTTTTAGGGAAAAAAATTTCTTTTCTTATATTTTTCTTATGTTATTTCATGAAATAGTTTTGCTTTGAATTAATCATGTCTTCTGATTTACTAGTAAAAGTACACACCTCAGTGTTACATTCTTCTGAGCAATAAGGTATGTGTTCACATAAATAAATATAATAAAATTTGAGGAAGGAAAGACCTTTAAAAATTACAGTAGTCAGATAAGGCTTCCATTAGGAGATGGTACCCAAGCTGAATATTGAAGGTAGCTAGGTGATTATAAGAGGTAAAGGTGAAGAAATAGGAAGATGGGGGCCATTTGTGTGATGGGTGTAAGAAAGGAGATGTAATGGTGGATTCAGGGAGCAGCAAATAGGCCAGTTTGGCTGAATGAAGAGAATATTATCTAACTACTTGGCATTTATTTCCTTTACATTTTTCTATATTCCTCTTTATGTACTCTATATTTACACACACACATATATACAAAAAAGGAAGTATATACTTCCTTTTTTGCATTAGAATATAAGCTCTCTATGAGTAAGAATTATTTTTGTTCATTGTCTTTATATTCCCAATGACTCATACAGCAGCTGGCTCATGGTAGGTGTTTAAGGAAAGACAAAAATCATTTATTGAGTGCCTACTATATACCAGGCATTAATGGTGCTGAGAACTTTACAAATATCTTTACAAATATCTCATTTGAGATATGCAACAACGCTGGGAGGTAGTTGTTATTATTGTCAAGACTAATTGCAAAGAAGCAATCACTGGAGTGCATAAATATACAACTTAGGAGAAAAGCTTGACTTCCAAGACAGTGTCCATTGCCAGAGGGCCGCTACAGACGCTGTCTCATCACTACTGAGGTATCAGGGGCACTATGGGTAGCTCTCAAACATAACAAATGTAGAACATGTTTCATTTCAAATGAATATACAAACCCCCCCTGGAGAAAGGCAAATGAAATTCTTCCCTGCCTCCAGGAACTATTATCGAACTAGCAATGGTATTTCTTTAAATCCTCTTTATTCCCGCAAGTGCTCTGACAAGGTCCTTTTAAAGTGGTCAGAATAAAATCTCCCCTCTGGATACCTTTGTGTTTCTTGGTGTCCCATTTGATACTGCCCGTAGAGTGCACATTTGGTTTTTAAATCATCTATAAATGCTTTCTGAAAATGGGAGTTCTCTATAAAAGTAAAAGCGATGTTCTAAAGCTGGGGCCAAGGTGTCTCATATGCCTTTTATATGGTCTTGTTACAGGCCTGGAGTTGCTAGTTGGTGTCGGGTGTGCAGTCAGAACTGGGCATCCTGGGCTTCGCAGCTGTACTCGCTTGACAAATGCTGTCATGACAGAAATAGGTATATTGTTAAATTCCCCAGATCTCACATAAAATGAAAAGTCAATAATGTTAATTGGAACCTCACTCTTTCTATCTTTTCCCTTTTTTTATTTTCTTTCCCCTTGCTTGAGCTTTTGGAATCATCTCTGGGCATTAGAGAGATTGCCATTGCAAGGCAAGTTTCTTTTTCTTTAAGTTAAGCTCTTCTCAGTTTACTCTTGTAAAAAAAAATCTTGCTAAAACAGCATGTGATTCACCTAATTGCTTCTCTCCACTTTGTTCCCAAGCTCAAGGGGATCTTTCCTTTTGGGAAGACCTTTTATCTATTAGGTTGAGATCTGATAATGGGATGAGGAATTTCAAGGTCTAATTTTCAATTCAAGTTAGTAGGGCTCAGAAAACAGTAGCAAGTTTTTTTTTTCCCCTTTTAAGTGAGGAAAATCATTGATGTGTAGAAAAAGTCTTATCTCCTCAAAAATCAAATAATAGCTCATTGGTTCTGGCTCACTAATAGTAATACTAATCTCTGACTTTAGTATATGGGGTTTTAAAGTTTACAGAGCACTCTGTATAAGTTGAGAGATAAGTAGGAGAGTCTTGTAAGTAATTTGTTGTTGGGGAAGCAGGACAAGAGGTCACTAGTTTTTTAAATCTTCTTCAACCCCCTCAGTCCTTATGATTTTCATAGGACATAGGAGAGGAATTGTCCGGGAGGGGGGTTGTATCAAAAGCAATGTCTTCAATTCAGTTTCAATCAGCTTCTTTTTTTGTTTGAGGAAGTAGAGCCCTGGGTATACTTGTGCCATTAGAGGGGATGGGGTATGAGAAAAATTTAGAGCTAAAATGGGTTTACGAAACTTAGCTCAAATGAGGGAGCTGAAGGAGAGAGCGAAGGTGAGTCAAGGTAAAAAAGTATTAACCTGGGCATCTGCCAAGCTTCTTTGATTCAGTCTGATTGAGGGGAAGGGATTTATAGCAACTGGTTGAAAGGGCTGACTGGGAAGGCTGTACTCGTCTATTAAAGAAGAGGGGCTTAGTAACCATATCAATGTCCTCCAACCCCATGGTAAATGATAGACAGTAGCAAAAAGCTCTGAAGTGAAACCTTGCTTAATTGCATCAATCAATCAAATAAATAGCATTAATTAAGTGCCTATTATGTGCCAGGTATCTTGCTAGGTGCTGGAAATATAAAGACAAAAATTAGTCTTTGCACCTAAGAAGGTTTTATTCTTTTTTTTTTTTTTAATTTCTATTTTATTTATTTATTTATTTGGAGGGGGAAAGGTAGGGCAATTGAGGTTAAGTGACCTGCCCAAGGTCACACAGGTAGTAAGTGTTAAGTGTCTGAGGCTAGATTTGAATTTAGGTTCTCCTGACTCCAGGGCCACTGACCTATTCACTGCTCTACCTAGCTGCCCCAAAGCTTATATTCTTTTTTAAAAATAATTTTTTTATAATGTCTTCTGGATTTCACATCATTGTAGCTATTCTCAATATCTTTCTCCCTCTTTCAGAGAATTATCATAAATAACAAATAAAATTATTTATTTTTAAAGTTATTATAGCATTCATTTATTTTTAGCGCTCAGCTTTTTAAAAAGTTAGATTTTCTAATTCTCCCTTCCATCCTTCCCTCACCCATTGTGAAGGCAAGAAATATGATAACAATTGCGCATGTGAAATCATGAAAACACATTTCCATATTAACTATATTGTAAAAGCACACAAGAAAAATAAAGTGAAAAAAATATACTTCAATTCAAGTTGAAATTCAGTCTTCAAATTCCATCTCCATCAACTCTTTCTCTGTAAGTGGATAGCATTTTTCATCAAAGTCCTTGGGAATTGTTTTGGATCATTGTACTGATAAGAATAGCTAAGTCATTCACAGCTGATCATCATACAATATTGCTGCTACTGTTTATAATTTGGTTCTGCTCACTTCACTTTACATCAGTTGGTATAAGTCTTCCCAATTTTCTGAAACCATCCTGCTCATCATTTCTTATAGCATAGCAGTATTCCATCACAATCATGTTCTACAACTTGTTCAACCATTCCTCAACTGATGGGCATCTCTTCAATTTCCAATTCTTTCCTACCAGAAAAAGGAGTTGCTATAAATATTTTTGTACACATAGGTTCTTTTCTTTTTTCTTTGATCTCTTTGGGATACAGACCTAGTAGTGATATTGCTGGGTTAAAGATATGCATGCTTTTATAGCCTTTGGGCATAGTTCCAAATTGCTCTCCAGAATGGCTGGTTCATTTCACTACTCTACCAACAATGCAGTAGTATCCCAGTTTTTCAACATTCCTTCCAACATTTATCATTTTCCTTTTTTGTCATAGTCAATCTGATAGGTGTGAGGTGATACTTTAGAGTTGTTTTAATTTGTCTTTCTCTACTTATGAGTGATCTAGAGCATTTAAAAATATGATTATTGATTGCTTGATTTCCAAAAATGAATGGTAGAATGAGCTGAAAGATGTGTAGCCCTGCCCTTTAGGGGAAGTACTTATTTGCTGTAGCATTCCTTAGTGAATGGATGACTGAGTATTAGGTGGATCTAAAGAACCTGAAAACTATCTAAGAGCATTATAGAAACAGTGCTTAGCAAGCAGCAGGGGGAAATAATACTCTGTGGACTGTCAACTCAGCAGATACCATTGGTAGATCATCTTCATTTCTTCTATGAGAGAGGCAAAAGTTATTTCTCTGCCTTTGTGTCCTAGACATACATGCTATTTGTGTGTCCACCCCTCCCCTCTTGTGTTCTGGTTACAGACTGCCCCACTTGTGTGCCTCGTGTGTGCCTTTGCCCTTTCAATCTTCTTACATTTTCCCTTGTGGTGAAAAAAATGAGCTCTCATTTTCAGGAGAAAATGTTCTTTTGTTATCTCATCACTGTGGTGTTTCATCAAATGTTTTTGATTTGAATTAAGTGTGTGCTCTGGCTGATTAGTAGAAGTTAACACATTGGTAGGGGTTCATGAGGTGTGATTTAGAGAAAATTCAGACCTACAAAGTACCAAGAAACTAGATGGACAAAGGAAAATTCTGTACCTACCTACCTACCTACATACATACATACACACTATCTCGGATGTTATATGATACTATACAACACATAGATTCAAGTCTTAGCTAAAACCTTGTCATATACAAGAAGCACTTCCCAATCCCTCTTAATGCTAGTTCTTTCTCTCTGTTATCTCCAATTCATCTTGTATATATTTTGTTTGTACATAGTTGTCACATGTTGTCTCCTCCATTAGACTATTCATTCCTTGTGGACAGGGAGTATTTCTGTCAGTCCCCAGGCACATGCCTGGCACACAACAGGTGCCTAATAAATACTTCTTGACTTAGGATCAGTGCACAATTGAAAATGACAACCCCTTGAAGTGGAAACTGTGGATATTATTACCCCCATTTTATAAATGTGAGAACTGAAGCCCAGACAGGTGAAACATTTTGATCTACAGCACACACATAGGAAATATCATAAATAGAATTTGAACCCAGGTGTTCTTAACTCCAAATTTAGCACCCTACCCTCTCCACGCTACCTCCTACAACAATGGATTATCTTTCTGATCAGAGCATAAAGCCCTCCAGTATTTCATTTTTTAAAATGACCATCTGTGATCAGAGGGCAGGAGGGGCATTTTCTTCATTCTTATCCCAGATGTTTGTGCCTAGTGATTACTGTAGGTGTTTTAGAAAGGTTAAAATAAAAACAAGCACTATTCCATGGCCCGAACCTGGATTAAATTGAAGTGACCTAGTTTTGAACTTTCAATTCAGCAATTTTCTTTTGGATTTATCCCCCTCCTGCTTCCATCTCCCATTAATTCTTGGTCTTGGCAAGTACTAAAAAAGGAGGGGGGAATTGAATGGGAGGTACTCAGACACCTCACAGAAGGCTCTTTTGATGGTATTTCTGACCTAAGGAGAAAGCAGGGTGGCACATTATAACAATCCTGCTTGGGACCCCATAGCAGGGTTCTGTACTACTAGTCTATCTGATTTGGCATAAAGTCACTTACCCCTCTAGGTTAAGATAGGTCTTTGATCTATAAAATGAGGGATCTGACAATAATGATAATAATAATACAGAAAAATATTCTTAAAGACAATAGATCTCAGATAATTGCAATAAACAACCTAGGGATTTTGTGACACCATTCTCTCATGGTTCTGCTACTGTCTGACCACTCCTCAATCCAACTTCAGCACTCTCTCAATTCCAAAAATATACTAGGGCACAGGTCCTACCAGAGTTTCCTAATTAGGAGCCTTAGGAAGCTCTTACTTAGGGCTCTGATGGTAGCTTCTGGAGCTCACAAAGAACTCATAAGAAATTCACATTTTGATTGGGGAACACAATATATAGAATAAATTTTAGCTGTAGGTTAGATGGCAAGGCCCAGAGGTCTTTAGACTGCATAGATAGTCAAGATAACAGGACTGGGGGATTGCAGGACAGAGAGACAGGGCAGATGGTAAGATTTGGTGGTCTTTTATCTCATCAGAAGGAATGGATTCATTGCTACTCTTCAGCACTCTTCCTCCTTCAATAAACCTGCTCACTTACCTGGCTTCCTTTAAGTCCCAACTAAAATCCCACCATTTACTGGAAGTCTTTCATGAAGCCATATTAATTCTAGTCCTTCCTTTTGTTAATTATTTCTTGTTTATCCTCTATACAGTTTTTACTATATTTATTTAATTGTTGCTTCCCCCATTAGATTATAAGCTACTAGAAGGCAAGAACTATCTGTGACCTCTTTTGGTATCTCCAGGGCTTACCACAGTGTCTGTCACTAAGAAGCATCTCGAAGATCTTTATTGATTGACTGAGTGATCTGTGCCTTGTGAATAAATAGCCAGAGTGAAGGGTAAAGGCAAAGAGGACAGGGTATACCAACAGCGTGTCTCTTCCCATTATCTTCACCTTTAGCTACTAACATCAGAACCCTATTTTTACTGCCTTAGGAAAATGGAGTGGCAAGAGTAGGCAGTTGAATACTAGAAAACCAGCTTCTGGAAAATGGTTCTGGCTGGACCATGTGAGTTAGACAACACAGGATTTTGTACTCAGGTATACAGAAGGAGCTGGGCCCTATTGCAAATGCACCAGTCATAGTAGATAAAGCTAAGCACAGGGATTGGCAGAATTCACAAAATCACAGATTTTTGAGATTCAAAAGGGACATCAGAGGCCATCTATTTCAACTCATACATGAAAGGAGTCCCCACTATAACCCACCTGATGAATGGTTATCCACTGTCTGCTTGTAGATCAAGGAGTGAATTGTGCCAATCAACATTTTACCCCTATATTCAGGGCTAAAAGGACTTGATTGATCTGGCCATGTGCAGCTTTAAACAAAGTGCTGGCAGCTCAAAATGCTGCAAAGGTAGATGTATCCAAAGCCGACAAGCAGGGGCTATCTTTCTATTTCAGGAAAACGTGAGAGAATATGTCCCTTAGAGCCTAGGAACCGTTCCACTTCAACTCTCTTTCTCCTTCACAATGGCTGGAAACTTGTGAAATTGAATTATTTGGATGAAGTCTTTATTTCATAGGATTTACTGATGAACATCAAAAAGGAAAATAAAATGAAATTTGTGTAAAAGATTAAAGCTCTCTTGGGCTAATGAGAGCCATCTGTTTGTTCATTTCTTTGTAAATGTGCATTTGCTCAATAGGCAGAACAAAAAAAGAATAGAAAAACCACAACAAAAAAAAAAAACCTCACTACAAAACTCAAAATTCACACAAGCCTCCTGGCCTTGACTTTGCAAAATTGTCAAGAGTAGCAACTTTGCTTGGGAAAACTGCAATTAGGAGATACCCTAACAGGTACCATTTTAAAGTCATTTCTTGATGAATTAAGTTGCATTCTCACTCTACAGAGTAAGCCTTAGCCAGAGTAGTCAAAAGGAGATTTCATCTTTACAGAGTTTATCCTTTTAAGATCTCTAAGTAGCTAGGTGGCATAAATGCTTTTAGGAGATCGGCTTTGCTTTAAGGAAGTAAAGTAGATAGGTGCTTTCCAGGAAAAAAAAATGATATGTTGCAAAATTTGGACTAATTAGAAGAGAGTCCAGACTCTGAATTGTAGCATTTAGTAGGCAGTGGTACTGGTGTGAGAGCTCCCTTCATGTACTGAAATCTGCTACCTATCTGTGATTTAGTAGAAAGTCCTTGGGAGCTGTCTGATGTGCTGAAAAGTGAAGACAGCATTTCAATCCAGGTCTTCCTGGCTCCCAATCCTGTTCTAACTAGGATGCCAGGCTTTCTATGAACTAATTACAAGCAAATTTTAGGTTCAGTACTATGTTTTTTCACTGTGGGGAACTCCTGACATGGAGACTCTCTCAATTTATGTGGGTAGGTAACACCTCTGTAAGTTAGATTCCTACAGAGTTCCCTGGGGTGTTGAGAAGTTAAGTGACTTTGATCAGGGTCATACAACTAACAAGTATCAAAGGTAAGTTCTGAATCTCTGGCCTTCCTGCCTTCAAATCCAGTTCTGTATTCAAATTCTTTCTCAGTCACTAGTCTTAGGTCTGGATCCCTATGCATATCACTTACCTTATGGCAGCCTAAACTTCATCACCTGAAAACTATGGCTGATCATAGTACCCACCTCACAGAGTTATTGTGAGGGGCAAGTAAGATAAGGTCTGTAAGATACTTAGTAAGCCTTAAAGATACATATTCATGTCAGTTATGATTCTTTCTTATACTAGGCCTTCTGTAAATTGTATACAATATTTATAAAACAATTCAGGTTTATTTGTTGTTGTTCGGGCATTTCTGATCCCTATTTGCAGTTCTCTTGGCAAAGATGCTAGAACAGCTTTCCTTTTCCTTCTCCAGCTCATTTTATGGATGAAGAAACTGAGGCAAGCATGGTTAATTGACTTGCCCAGGGTCACACAGCTAGTAAGTGTCTGAAATAAAATTTGAACTCAAGAGGATGAATCTTCCTGACTCGAGCCCTATGCACTATGGCACCACCTAGCTGCCTCCTCAGATTTATTTGAGAGAGAGAGAGAGAGATTTTTTGGTTCTGCGTACTCCAATAATTTACATGATGATTTCTGTATGTTCAGCTCAGTGTTTTTCCCTATTTATCTCAGCTGGACTTGGACCGAGAACCTTTCCTCACCCCTGTATTTTGAAGCATTTCTAGCTTGCTAGGTCCTGGCATAGTTTGTGTTCCACTAACTTTAAGAACCCAGCGTTAAGTCAGCCCCACAAGAAGGGATCAGATGAGGATTTGGATGGAGTACATAGTAGTCAAAAAGATTTTTCCAAGTAGATATCTTCATGGTCGCCTCCTACTTTCATAAGTTGACGATTAAGAAAGACCTGCTCCATGGCATAGATAGAGGGAATTTCTCCTCAGAGACTTCCGTGTACAAATTAAATCACAGGACTTATAGCAGGAGGTCCTCCCTCCCCTCTTCTCCCCACCCAAAGCATTATAATTAGTACTCCAAAGAAAAATTTGAAGTTCAGAAATATTTACTGCTCAAACTCATTGGCAGAAACTTAGAGTTGGGAGGGGCATCAAAAGTCCTTAAGGTCAACTGGAATCTTTTTACAATATCCCTCAGAAGAAGTCATTCAACCTCTCCTTGAAAAACTTTATGACATAATAGGTGCATAGCAATGTAACCTGGTGGATAGAGAACTGACTAGTACTTACTGACTGTGTGACCTTGGACAAATCACCTGACTATTCTAGGCAACCATCTACAATGAAAACTTGCAGATAAGGTGCTGATCTATTTTGGTAGAGGGTATTTCCTCATCTGGGAGTTCACAATATTAATGAATCATAGGTCCATTTCTTACTTGCCAAGTTTTCTGAGGATCTTAAATGTCATTTGCTATAACTCTCTCATTTCACAGATGAGAAAACTGAGGCCTTGAGTGGTTTAACAACTTTCATAAGACTGTACAGGTACTAAGTACCAAAGAAGTAAGGGTTAACCATTACCCAGTAAGGCAGCTCATCCCTCTTTTGGACATGTCCAATAGTTAGTTAGGGAGTTCCCCCCTTAAAGTAAGAAAGCAAAAATTGATTCCTGGTTCAGCAAATCTTTCTTTTGTGGGTCTTCCAGAGTAAACTAATTCCCAGAGCAGGCTGACCTGCTGCCTGTTTGAAATGAATAAACTTGAATTTAATAAAGTTTTGCTGAATTTTCATTAATTGTGATATATAGAAACTGAATACATGGGCATAGTGATTCGTTTTCAGAAAATCCGAAGGAGTTACATAAAGAGTTGCATTGTGTCCAGGAGGGAAGAGTTAATAGACCCATATTCTCGGCCCTGGTTAGGTCTCGTCTAGTGTATTGTATTCAGTTCTGGGCACCACAGCTTCGGGAGGGCATGGATAAGCTAGATCAAAGCCCAAAGAAGAATAGACAGGAGATCAGTTGAAGTAACTGAGGATGCTTAGCCTGAAGCAGTGAAGGGTGGGCCAGGGGTGGAGCATGGTAGTTCTTTTCAGGTATTTCATGAGCTATTACACGAATTATCATAGGATTTCAGGATCACAGATTTAGAACTGGAAAGGACCTCTGAAGTCATTCATTCCAACCCCCTCATTTGACAGATGAGAACACTGAGATACAGTGTATTAAATGACTCACCCAAAGTCACTTAAGTTAGCAAGTGGCAGAGACAAGATTCTGTTTTAGGCATTTTGACTTCAGATCCAACGTTCTTTTAATTGTACAGAGATAAGAAAGTATAATACTTGGCCCCAGAGGCCAGAACTAGAATAAATGGGTGGGTGGAGGGGAAGCTGCTTAAAAGCAAATTTAATATGCAATCTCTATCTCTCTATCTATCCATACATACATTTGCATGTGTCCAGATTGCTTTCCAAAATGATTGTACTAATTTATATGTACTGACATATACAGCATGCATATATAGTTCATATGCATTTATTATTTTATCTTAAATTTGTATTTAAATATGTATATATGGATCTGTATATTCATATATGTGTATTTGTGTCTGTATACATATGTGTGCACACACACACATATATGTTTATACACACATATGGTTTCATCTTACAACCAGCAAATTGGTAAAGATGATAAAAGATGGCAAGGGTCAATGTTGGAGGAATTGTGGGAAGATAGGTACACTAGTGTATTGTTGGAAATCTCTCCATCAGTATAATAGTTTTGGAAAGCAATTTATATATATATATATATATATATATATATATATATGCATATATATATGCAATTAAATAGACTAAATTGTCCATAAAATTTGACTCAGAGTTTCTACCACTAGGAATATATCCTAAAGAAGAAGAAATTTCCCACATATACCAAATATTATAATGACATTTTTCTAGTGACAAAGAATTGGAGACATGGGAAGTGCCTTTTGATTAGAGAATGGCTAAACAAGTTGCAGTACATGAGTGTAATGGACTAGTGCTGTACTGGAAGAAATGATGCACGTGATGAATAGAGAAGCATGGAAACACTTTCATGAACTGATGCAAAGTGAAGTAAGGTAGGTCAAGAGAACAATATACATAATGTCTACAACGGTAAATGGAAAGAACAGCAACCATGAAACAAGCAAAAATGAACATGACAACATTACGAAGAACAAATATGACCACAGAAAAAGAGAAGATTCCTCTCCCCTAATCCTCTTGCAGAGTGTGAAGTCCATGGGGGTAAAACATTGCTTCTCCTACTCTGATGATTTTTCTGATTTGATATGTTTTCTCTTTTCCCAATTTTTCTTTCTTTAAAAAGTATTTTATTATCTGAGATGACTCTTTCAGAAGGGGAAATTTAAGCAACGTGATAAAATAAATAAAGCAAAGTTTTGAAAGTCATATTTAAGAGAAATATCCCCAAAACTAGGTCTCCTAAAAATGGAATGAGCTGCCTTCAATAGTAGAGGGTTCCCCCTCATTAAAGGTCTTCACATAAAGGATGAAAGACAACTTGTTCAGGTACAGGCCAAACCACATGGCCTCAGAGGGCCCTTCCAGCTCTGAAATTCTGTGATTCTGTATGGCCAATTCCCTTTTTAATGTAAATAGTCTTTCAGTTTTCTTAATGAATCCATACAAAGGACAGCTATAGAACTAGGGATCCAACTTGAGCCCTCATTAGTTACTTGTGGCTCATAGAAAATATGGATCTTTTCCCAATGTTGCCATTCCTTTGAGAAAGCTACTATTATCAGAACTATCCTTTAGTTGCTTCTCTTATCAGATGGACATTCTGTAGATTTTTTGAGGTAGGTATCAGCTTGGACCTAAATCATGGACTAAGGGAATCTCAGAGTAGGGGGACTTCAGTGGTCATTTATAGTTTGATCTCTCTGTCTCACGGAATTCACAGATCTGGAGCAGGAAGGGATTGTAGAGAGGTATTTTGATCAACCACTGTCTGGGCAAGAAGTTCCTCTCGGGGTGGCTAGGTGGCATAGTGAATAGAGCACTGGCCCTGGAGTCAGGAGGACCTGAGTTCAAATCTGACCTCAGACACTTAACACTTACTAGCCATGTGACCTTGGGCAAGTCACTTAACCCAAATTGCCCTGCCTTCCCCCCTCCAAAAAGCCAAAAAAAAAAAAAAAGCAGTTCCTCCCCATCCTATTTGGCAATGTACTCTTATCAATGACTTCGCTAAATTGTGGTCCAGAGATTTGAACGCAATGCTTCAGACGTGGTATGACGAGGGAAGAATAGAGAAAGGAAGGGGAATAAAGATTTACGTAGTACTTTCTATGTGCCAGGCACCTTGCTAAGTGCTTTAAATAAAAGAATACTCCACTGATTATTATCCCCATTTTACAATTGGGGAGAATGAGGCAAATCATAGTTAGGTGACTTACCCAGGCTCAGGAAAAAAGTCACTGAATTAGTTCAACCTGTATCTGTATCACCTTCCCAAGCCAAGATGAATTCCTGGGAATATATCTAGGCTGCTGATGATACATATAGTCCATCACTGAGTATGCACTCAAAGCCTGGAAGGGATCTAACTTGAGGTAGCCAGGTGGCACAGTGGATAGAGTGCTGGGCTCAGAGTCTCTGGAGAACAAGGAAGGGAGTGATAGAACTGGTTCTCAGAATTTAGAGATGGAGTAAAAACCATGTTCCACATAGAACAGACTTTCATATACGTGAAAAAATGATTAAGCCCCTCTACCCACCCCGACTCTTCTATTATTTAGGTTAAACTACCTCAGGTCCTTCCAATGATTCTCCTAAGTCATATATTGAAGGTCCTTCACCATCCTGTTTGTCCTCCTCTGGACTCTCTCCCATTTACCAATATGTTTCCTAAAAGGTATTTTAAGAGCCGGTCACAGTACTACAGCTGTGACCTGACTAGGGAAGAGTAAAGCATGGTGATGACATCCCTAGTCTAGGCACTGAGTGTCTTTTAACAGAGTTCCAAATGCCACTAGCTTTTTTGATTGCCAATTTTGGGGAACTATTGACTATTTACTTCAATACTTTTAGTGCCTACTATGTGTTAGTCATTGTCTCTGTTTAAAGAAACACAAATATAAAAATGAAATAATGTCTGCCCCCAAGAAACATATATTAAAACTTGGGGAAACAATGTGCTCATAGATAATTGAATGCAAATTGTAGACTGAATAACTTCTTGGGTGGTGAACACTAACAGATATACTTTTTGTAGGAGGTGATATTGGAACTGAATTTTTATGGAGAGTTTCAATGACATGAAAGTGAGAAGGGAGGGCATTCCAGGTGTGGGGTACAGGTAATACAAAGGCAAGGAGACTGGAAATAGAATATCATGTTGAGGAAAACCATAAGCATACTATTTTGACCAGAACATTATCTGATGTAGAGTAGCGTGCAGTAAGCCTCAAAAGGTAAGATGGAACCAGACTACAATGGATTTTACAAGCCAAATGAGTTAGTATTTCATCCTTGAGACAAGAGGGAGGCACAGAAGTTTCCTGAGTTATAAAGTGAGATGTTCATATTTCTGCTTTGGGCAAATGTGTATAAGTAAGAAGGGGAAGAGAGTAGAGGTAGAGAAGTGAATTAGGAGATAATTATAGTGGTCCAGACTATAGGTGATGAGGACTTGAATGAGAATGGTAGCTGTGGTAGGAAGGGGATGTAAGGGAGATGCACAGTCAAGGTAGAAATGCAAGGCTTTGAAACTGATTGAAAATGGGACATGGGAAAAGGCAAAAAAAAAATCAAAGATAACTGTAAGAGTAACAATTTTATTGACTAACTTCAAAAGGCTAACATTTCATTTTGTTTCATTTTTGTCTATAGATCCCCAGGGACTAGCATGGTAGTTGGCATTACTGAGTCCTTAATAAATACTTATTGATGGATTGATTGGTGTCCTTGACAGAAATAGAGAGGTTGGGAAGATGAGAAGATTTGGAAGAAAAGATGAGCTCTGGTTTGAATGTATTGAGTTCATGATTGCTATGGAAATCCAATTCTAGATTTCCAGTAGGCAGTTGGCAATGTGTACTCGAGTTCAGGAGAGGGACTGAGGCTGATTCTGTAAATATTTATGACAACTCCAGATCCTTTAAAGACAAACTGATACATAACCTTGCTTTCTCTATCTTTTATTAGGAGTTTTAGAACTCAAGGGTAAGGTTTCAAATTTCTCAGTTAAAATCCATCTCTGTTGATTTGGGCCTGTATGTCAAGGGCAGGACCATAGGAGCACAGATTAAGTCCAGATAAAGGGTTCTAAATCTTCTCTTGCTCACCTTACCACTCCCGCTTTCAGCCTTGGCCCTTGCCCTAGCTAATCAGCATCTGTCCTTATAGTATCTCAGCTTAATCATTCACTTCCCTACCTCCTATGGAATAGAGGGTAGCATGCCAAGTAGGAAATTGCTTGGATTAAATATTCAAGACCTGAATGTGATCTACCACCCCTTCCCCATCCTGGTAAATTCTTACATTGCAGATGAGCCCAACTATGGATGTCAACTTCTTGCAGAAAGTTGATACACAGAAATTCACATGCCTGGCAAACTGCCAATGAACTTGGCTTTAAAGTATGAATTTTATGGTTCAAGGAAGAACAGATCTTTATACTGCTTAGAACAAGGGACTTGGGGTTAGCAAGAGTCAGGACCATTACTGACTCAATAGGAGGTTGGGGAAACACTTAATCTCCCAGTTTACATCCTTGTGTAGATAATAATTCCAGCCTCTTAGGGCACTAAGGGGCTAAATAGACTGTTTGTAAATGATCCATTGAGTTTCATAGGTGAAAGGACAACTACATCCCATCAGAGTGCATTTATTTCTCCTTAATATACTCTACATGCTTTAATGAAGAAACATACCTAATTCCTTGGAGCAGGGGAAAGCCCTCTGCTGCTTCTGCTGTCATGTGAGAAGTCACTGGGTTGATGAAAGACCATTTGATTGACTGCCATGACAGGCACTGCGAATCTGCTCAATTCATCATCATTACACAAGCATCTGTGTTCAATCAGTGTGTGTGGAGCAACTGGGAAAATGGGCAACGTCTTTGGAGGGCCCTATTTTTGGTTTCCGTCTCTGCTTCCCATTGTGAGACAGCATGGGGTGGTGGGATCGAAATCATAAGAGCTTGGTTCTCTCCTGCCCTCTTTCCCAAAATCCAGCTATGCCAGTTTCTAGCTGTGTGACCTTGAGCAGATCAAGGTACTTCCTGCCTTAGCCTTCACATTATTTGGAAAATGAAGGTAGTAATTCTTTTCTTGCCTCTTTTTTTTTTAACATTAAAGAAATGGTTTAATGCCTAGTGGCAAATGAAAGGGGCACATACTTAATTGTACCAAAATGGAAGACATCCATAAAACATGAGGAAACATTTTAAAATCATGTTATAAATTATAAGTTGTCTGAGACAGTAATGGAAATGAATTCATCAGAAGTGACATTATTGGAAATGGAGTCATCCAAGTCATTGGAGATTGGTGTAGCTGGAAACAAAATTATCTTGGGTGCTGTTACTGGAAACTTCTGCATTGGATGTTTGAAATAGATTCCTTATAGGTATTTCAAACTCAAAATGTTCAGAAAAAGAACTCATTATCTTTTACCCTCAAACCCTAACTGTTCCCCAAACTTCCCTATTATTTTTGCAGGCATTACTCTCCTAGTCACCCATGTTTATAAAGTTGGTATCATACTTGATACTTGGGCAGCTAGGTGGCACCATAGTGGATAAAAGACTCTTCCAGAGTTCAAATCTGGCCGTAAGCACTTACTAGCTGTGTGATCCTGGGCAAGTCACTTAACCCTTTTGCCCTCAGTTTCCTCATCTGTAAAATGAGCTAGAGAAGGAAATGGCGAACATTCTAGTACCTTTGCCAAGAAAACCCCAAATGGGGTCACAGAGAGTCAGGTATGACTGAAAAACAACTAAACTGAGTATTATATATGACTCCACACTCTCATTTACCCCATATATTTAATAAGTCACCATACTTTGTGATTTATTTCTCCACATC
>CM053580.1:559012323-559022767 GCA_028627135.1 Pseudochirops cupreus | reverse complement strand
CATTCAGCATCCTGTTTCTCCCTCTCTTTTTTTGGGCTGTTCCCCATGCCCTGAATGCTTTCCTGTCTCATTGCTACTCTTTGGAATCTCTGACTTTCTCTCTTCCCTTCCAGTAACACCTTTCTGTCTTTCCCAGTTCCTTCAGATTCCAGTGCCTTTACGTCTAAGGCTACCTTGTACTTACTTTCTATGTATCTTGTCTATTCCTATATATAATATACAGGAAAATGTATATATATATATGTATATGTATATATATAGATATATATAGATACATATGTATATATATACACACATATATATATGAATACATATATATACATACATATTATCTTCCTCATTAGAATATAAATGCCTTGAGGAAGACTTTCTTTTTTTTCCTTTGTATGCTCAGGGTTTGGCATAATTCCTGGTATGGGAGGTCCTTAATAAAGGCCTATTAATTGGTTGATTTTTCTAAATAATTTTTTTTTTACATGTGAGGTGCTTGGACCATGAAGGCAAAAAGCAAAATAGTTCCTGTCTTTAAAAAACTTACATTCTACTGGAGTTATAGAACATGTTCAAGGAGAAGTAAATTTATAATAGATACTATATGTCAAAAGTCTTGGTGCAGCTTAAAGCTTTTAAATATATTCATTTAAGCTCTAAAAGCTTGCACCCTGAGACCCTCTGTTTACCAAACAGATACAAAGAAAGTTTGCTGTGGGAAGCCCTGGGAGAATCAGAGAAGAGTTCTTAAAGGTGGTGGGGTCTTTGAGCCCAGGCTCATAGGGCACTAGGAGTTCCAAGAGGTGCAGGTCATGGCAGGCAACTTAAGAACTTCTCATAGAGGTGAGAGAAGGCATACTATCCATAATAGAACAAGAAATAGGGCAGTTCAGCTGAAACATGGCGAGCAGTCATCCTGGAAATGTACATTTCTGTTTCTCTAGAATCAGCTTCCTCTAATTCCTGGCTTGTCCTTTGAGATTCCCTCTATAAGGACAAGGGAAGATGTTGCCTTGTAGAGATAAAATCCCTACCCTGAATCTCAAGGCATGGCTATATTTTTCCATGTCATGGGAACTTCTCTATCACATGGGCCCCAGGCTAAAAATGCCAGCTACACAATTCATTTCCATCTAGTTGGAGAGGAATATAACCTCCCAGAACAAATGGGTCACTCAAGGGAGGAGTGATGACCCAACTCCTGTGGTGTACTCCTAAAGCAAGGAGGTAGGAGTTGGAGTTGATTGCAAGGCTGATCTGAGTTCTCAATAAGAAAGTTTATTGACAGTATGAATGATGGGGCTGGTTATTTCCATCTGTTCCCAGGGTAACCTAGTAAGAAACCTCAGTTTGCATTGGTTATGATTACTATAAGGAGCTAAAAGAAAATATAGGGAAAGGAAGTAATATCAGATTTTGCACATAGAAAAGGTATGGGAGATAGAGTCTGTGGATTGAAATTTTGATTTTACCTCTCATGATCTGTATGACCTTGGACAAGTTCTTCCCTTTTTTCTAGTCTTTAATTTCCTATTCTATACCACTGTCATCACAATCAACCACCACCACCACTACCACCACCATCATCATCTATTATATTAATCATATCATATCATATCATACATCATATTGTATCATACTGTATATATTGTATCATCACATTGTGCTATGCTATGTATTTATATTCAATTGGTCAATCACTCAAAGGCTTCCCACCCCCAAATCTCAAAAGGGGCAGGAGGGCACAAAAGGCCATCCACCCTTAAGTTATAAGGTTAAGCTCAGCATTGAATACCCAAGGAAAGGGCCTTCTCTAGCCCTCAGCAATCTCAGTTCCTGGGGAGACAAGGCTCAACAAAGCCATAGCCATTGTCCTCATCAAGTCACTCTCTGCCTGTAGAACAGTCCCAGAACCCCTGAAAACATCAGCAAGGCCCTCTTCTAGGATTTCTGTAAACCTACAACAGGAAAATCCTCCTTCAGGGTTTCTGAACCAACAGCCAGGTTCCAGGACCCCTACAACAGCAGCACTGTCCTTCACCATCAGGTGAATCTGGCAAAACAACATCAAAACAGACAGAGAAAATACCGGCATCACAGCCATGCCTCCTCAGTTCTTGGCAGTTCTCGGTGGCAGTTCCAGGTGGCAGTTCCAACAGGCTCTCAGCAGTCTTTCTCTCAGCAAGTCAGGCTCCACGATACTGGATACTGCTCTCCCAAAGTCCTTCTGGCCTCCTCTCAGCTTGGACCTCTCTCCCAATTCACAGCTCCTCCCAGTTCAGCCCTCTCTCTTCACGTCAACAAGTCCATCCCACAAGTGGGATTCACAAGCTCTGGGTTTTAACACTCAACCCCAAAACCAAGCCAATAGAGGGACATCTCCAAATTCCATTACCAATACACCTGTATAAACTCTAGGTTCTCTGTGGCCAAAAGCTTTCATTGCTTTCTGTTTTTGTATTTCTAGTGCCTCACATGGTACATGGTACATAGTAGGTCCTTAACAAATTCTTAGTGATTGTTGGATGTATAAAAGAGGTTTTTTTCCTTTCCTTTTTTTTTTTGCTTTTGGGAGGGCAATTGGGGTTAAGTGACTTGTCCAAGGTCACATGGCTAGCTTTTGTGTTAAGTGTCTGAGGTTACATTTGAACTCAGGTCCTCCTAACTCCAGGGCCAGTGCTCTATTCACTGTGCCACCTAGCCACCTTCAAGATTTTTTTTTCTTAGAGTAATTCCAGTTAGGTAGAGCAGATAGACTGCTAGGCCTGGAGTTAGAAAGACTCATTTTCCTAAGTTCAAATGTGCCATCAGACATTTGTTAGTTATATAGCCCTGGACAAGTCACTTAACCCTGTTTACCTCAGTTTACTTATCTATAAAAGAAACCAGAGAAGGAAAGGACAAACCGCTGCAGTATCTCTACCAGGAAAACCCCTAATGGGGTCACCAAGAGTCAGACATGACTGAAAAACAACTAAATGACAAATTCCAGTAGGGGCAATAGTCTAGAGCAGTGGTTCTCAACCTTCCTAATGCCGAACCCCTTTAATACTCATATGTGGGTGTATCTGCATATGGGTGGACCCCCCTGGAGACAGATAAGAGGAGCGGTGTCTCGATTCCTAAGACCAGTGGAAATATATGTTTTCTGATGGTCTTAGACAACCCTTGTAACCCCTGTGAAAGGGTCGTTTGACCCCCAAAGGGTCTGCGACCCACAGGTTGAGAACTGCTGGTCTAGAGAGAAACTGACCCTTTTGAGATCAAAGCCCCAAGATCAGATGCAAGATCAGACCCAGAATCCAAGCTCTGGAGGTGTTCTGGGCCAGAATTTACAAAAATATAATACTGTCATTTGCATAATACTTAAAAGTTTGCAAAGTGTTTAATGTCCATCATCTGCATTTGACTTGCATAACAGTCTAGTGAGATAAGGGCTACTGGTATTTTCATGCTCATTTTAAGGAGGAAGAAACAGATTAAGTTAATATTAAGTGGTTTGCTTGTCTATGGTCATATAGCTTAGCAGATTTCAAGACAGAATTTGAACCCAAACCTTTCTAACTCTAAATAGTGTAGGACTAGATGATCTTTATGGTCGCTTTTAGCTATAAATTCTATTATTTTGTTCAAAAAAAGAATGACCCCCTCACCCCCCCAAAAAAAGGGTTTCATCTCTATCCTCAGGGAATAGCAACTTCAGCTAGGGAAAGAGAGCCCTTGCACAATGAAACTGACAGCTATTGTTCAGTAATTTCAGTCATGTCTGAATCTTTGTGACCTGATTTAGGGTTTTTTTCTTTGCACAGATACTGGAGCAGTTCACCATTTCCTTCTCCAGCTCATTTTACAGATGAGGAAACTGAGGCAAACAGGGTTAAGTGACTTTCCCAGGGTCATATAGCTAGGAAGTGCCTAAAGCTGCATTTGAACTCAAGTCCTTTTGACTCTGGTCCTGGAACTGTATCCACTGCACCACTTGGCATCCAACAGCACTGCAGATAAAGTGAAGGCATGTGAAATGGTGTTTATGTGGATTGTGAGTGACAGGTCTAATACAATACTACCATCCAGAGATAAGCTCCTGCATCTGCTGTGGTGACATTCCTCTAACAGGCAGCTTTGGATTGTCAAGATGTGAGGAAATGTTCTATCTCAGCAACCCTGAAGGATGATATGGTGGGAGACAAAAAAAAAAAAAAAGATAGCAGATGCTGATATTGATGCAGCCACAGACTCATTGGCAAAGATGCCTCAGTCCATAGAGCTGGTGTCTCAGACCAGGGGATTCTGGGGTATTCACCAAAGATCTAAGAATGGGTAACATTTTGTATTGACTTATCTATGTGCCTTTGTTCCCTCCTCTTCAGCCCCCTCCCCTAGTAGAATATAAGGTCCTTGATGGTAGAGACTGTCTTATTTTTGCCTTTGCATCCCCAGAGCTTAGCACAGTTCCTGCCTTATAATAAGCACTTAATTAATTTGTGTTGATTAATTAAATGGAAAGAAGATGATAATAAAAATAATAATAATACAATAATCATAAGTTATAAAACACTTTAAGGTGTGCATAGTGCTTTACAAATACATTTTGTCATCACAAAATGGGGGTCGGTGCTATTAATATCCCCATTTCACTGAAGACACTGAGTCCGACAGGGGGGAGGTGACTCTCCCAGGGTTCCAGAGCTAGCAAGTTTGTGTGATTAAATTTGAATTCAAGTCTTTCCTGACTGTAGGTCTGGTGATCTATCCACTGAGCCACCTAGAGGACTTATTTTCCCTTAGAAATAAATACAACTCCAAACCTATGAGATGACAATTTATAGCCCATCCGAGATTTTTTTAGTTATAAAAACAACACAAAACCTTGAAAAAATAAGCAAGCAATGGCAACTGAGAACCATAGGCATTAAGAAGTTAACTTTCTGGAATGGTACCAGGCCTAGAAGCTCTAAACCCCAGGTCCAGTCCCGTGGTCTGTGTTCTTGCCCCAGTGTGACTAGCCCATTGCCCTTCCTTGTCACTTCTGTAGTCACTTTAGAAGAGGAAGAACAGATGTGGTTACAGCAGGGGTAACAGCAATGGTAGAGAGAGCAGAAATATCCACAACATTAGGCAGGGCTTTCCCCAAGACCTGGATCCAGCCCAGCAACACTGCCCAGAAGCATCTACTGGCCAAACTCCTAGAAAAATATTTCCACATTCTCAGCTTATATTTCCTTGTTTGTTTCAATGGGCTAAATCACCATATCTGGACAGATGATTCAAAGATATATATATATATATATATATATATCCAACTTTATTATCTCCCCTGAACATTAGTCCTGCATCACCAGTTGCCTTTGGGACATTTCGAACTATAAGTCTTGGAGATATTATTGTCCCCTCTAGCCATCCCTTTACTTCCGATCAAAGACGCCACCATCCTTCCATTCCAAAAGCTTTGTAACTTTGATGATATCCATGACACTCCACATATCTAACCATTGCCATTTCTCTCGTCACAACAGAACTCCCATGCAACCTCTTTCTTTCTACTCAGAAAGTTAGTGTCTTAATTCATGCCCTTATCACCTTCTTGTACAGATTATTTTAACAGCTTCCTAATTGGTCTCCCTACCTCAAATAGCTGCTGAAGTGATTTTCCTAAGTGAAAATCTGGTCATATCATGCCCCTACTCAATAAACCCTAGTTTTTCTCTTCTTCTCCCATAAGCTCTGAATCAATATAAACTCCTGGTTTGTCTTTAAAAACCTTGCACAACCATGCTGTATCCTACCCTTCCAGCCTCATTATACTATCTTTGCAATCCATCCACTGTGACCTTCTCTCCTCTTCTTATATATCTCTATGTTTTTGCACTAGCTGTTCCCATGCCCAGAATGTATTCCCTTCTCATCCCATTCCCTTCCCATTTTATCCCCTCTTCCTTTAAAATGCATCATAAGCACCACATTCTACATGAAGACTTTCCTCAACTCACTCACCTGCTAGTGCTTTTCTTCATCAACTACCATGCATTTAACTACCTGGATGAATTCTATGTACATTTTTCTGTCTATACTTACATAGGTGCTTGTCATCTTCTTATTCAAATCTATGAAGGCAATGGCATTTGTGGCAGTGTGAGAAAGCGTGGTTTAGACTGAGAATCTGACTCAGACTGTAGAGGTCTGGGTCACTGCGGGCAAATCACCCTCCCTCTCAGATAGTGTGATGTGGCTAGAAAGATAGGATAGGTCATGGTTGCAGATTCTCTCTTTTCCTTCAAAATGCAGCCTAAGCACGAATTTCTACATGGACTTCCAGCTAGGTGGTGCAGTGGATAGAGCACTGGGCTCAGGGTCAGGAAGACTCATATTTATGATGTCAAATTTGGCCTCAGACACTAGCTTTGTGACCCTGGGCAAGTCACTTAACCCTGCTTGCCTCAGTTTCCTCATCTGTCAAATAATCTGGAGAAAGAAGGAAATAGCAAAATACTGCAGTGTCTTTGCAGAGAAAAACCCAAATTGAATCATGAAGAGTTGGAAGCAACTAAAATGACTGAAAAATACCATGCATTTAACTACCATGTACGAATTCGATTTTTGTTTTTTTCTGTCTGTCCTTATCTAGCTACCTGTCATCATTGTCTTTGTATCCCTAGCACCCAGCACAGTGCTTTGTACATAGAAAGCACTTAATAAATGCTTCTCGATTGACTGATTTATGTAAAGAAAATGAAGTTAGACTCAATGGAGTTGTAAAGTCTTTTTTTGGTATTGAGATAATACAAAATTCTCAGTGCCACCCACTGATCTCTGATACTGATAAACCTATTGACTCATGGACAATTTTGTTATGAATTTCCTCAATTCAATTCAACTTCCATTTATTTAGCAACTAATATGTATCAGGTATTATTATAGGCATTTGTGGTAAAGAAAGCACTTTGAAAATCAAAATGTGATCCATTATTTTGAAACTAAAAACCTAGGATGAAGTAGAAAAAATGAGGACTGTGGAGTCAGAAAACCACACTCTAAATTCCACTTCTACTGGCTTACTCCCTGTGTGACCTTGGACAAGTCACTTTAATTATCTGGGGTCTCAACCTCCTCCTTTATAAAAGGAAGGATCAGAGATTTAAATTTAGTAGGAACGTTAGACATCAATCCCCTTTGTTTTTTCAGTCCAGTTGTTTTTCAGTCATATTCAATTCTTTGCGACCCCATTTGGGATTTTCTTGGCAGAGAGTCATTTGCCATTTCCTTCTCCAGTTCATTTTACAGATGAGGAAACTGAGGCCAACAGGCTTAAGTGACTTGCCCAGGGTCACACAGGTAGGAAGTATCTGAGGCTAGATTTGAATTCAGGAAGATGAGTCTTCCTGATTCTAGATCTGGTGCAGTATCTACTCTGGCTTCACCTAGCTGCCCCTCTGTTTTACAGATAAAGAAATTGAAACCCAGGGAAGTGAGGTCACTTCTTCAATTACTCAGTATTAGAATATCAGCTTCTTGTAGGCTTGTCTTTGATTATTTGCACCCCTACCACTTGGCACAGTGCCTGACACTGAGCATGTGCCTAATAAATTGTTGCTGATTGATTGCTAATGACAGAGGAGAGGTGTTCACTCAGGACTGACTACAAAGTCAGGTCTACTCTCTATAGTTCTTCTACTCTGCAGCACGAATTATAGTATCACAGACTGATGGCCAGAAGGGCCCTTAGAGGCCATTGAGTATGGTCCCTTCATTTTACAAATAAGGAAACTGAGGCTCAGAAAACTAAGAAACTTGACGAGATCCCAGAGCTATTAAGTATCTGAGGCCATATTTAAACTCATCTTCTTGACTCCAAGTCCTGACATCTATGATTAGCTGGCAGTCCTATGAGCCATACTGGAGGAACTTAAAATAGTTCTCCAACCCCACCTCCCAGCAGGTGAACTTCTTTTAGAAGGAATGCCGTCACCATTGATCTAGGTTCCAGTTTGGATTGCTGAAGCTGTTTATCCGGGGCGGCTACTGCGGCTGCCATTTTTAAGCAGTTATTTCGGATTTTTTATTTGGTATTTTGAGTAAATTAGCGGGAATCTAGGCATTCAAGCATGGGTGGGGAGAGTCATTTCTTCTAAGCAGGCTATTTTAAAGGGATAACCAGCAGCAAGGAGATCTCTGCATTGTCTGCCATTTTAATCCCAGGCTCCATGTGGACTCAGCAGGAAGTGGGAGTGCTCTTCCAGGCTTCCGGCCCCAGGAGCGCTGCCTGTTTTAGTGTAATTGCACAATAAGAGATGGGCATTATTTTTTATACCCATTTTATGCTGAGCTTCAAGTTACATAAACAAAAGCCATGCGCCCATTACCAGAGCAGAGCGCCGAACAGCCGGCGGCAATTCTGCATGGTGTTTCCATTCAAAGCAAAGATCTTGGAACATGAGACAGCCCAGTCTGTGTGCCCATCTGGCATGGTCCTTGTCATTGGGGTGTGGGTAGAACTAGCAGACACCCAATGGCAGAGCTTGTGGTGTAGTAGAAGACCAGAGAATCATGGGATCAAAGAATCACAACAGGAAGGGACCTAAGAGACCATGAAATCCAACCTCTGCATTTTATAAATGAAGAAACTAAAGTCTAGGTAGGTTCAGTGACCTGTCCAGTGTCAAAGGGCTAGCAAGTGTTTGATATAGGCTTTGAGCCTCTCATTTTCCTCATCTGGTTTCAATTGCCTAGTTTCCACTTCACAGAACAAGAAGTTGTTCCCAGGTTTAGCTTGGTTACCTCCGATCTCATCACCAAGATGCCAATGCAAGCCTTGACTGATACCACTTCCCTCAGCCTCCTCTGCCCTCAGATTAGAGGCCTGCTGGGCAGAACACCAAATTCCTCTTAATGTCTTCTTTTATAAAGGATAGACATGGGGCTGCCCTCTACATCTACTGCTCTGCCTGCTTTCAAGTCCACAGAATGAGATACTCCTGTACACTAGGTACCCCTTGGTGTCCTCCCCACTACTTTCCTGCCTCTTTCTGTGTATTGTCTCCTCCACTGGATGGTAAGCTCCTTGAGAGCAGGGACTCTTTTGTTATTAATTCTGTCCCCAGTACTTAGCACAGTGCCTTAGCACATTGCAGGTGCTTAATAATTGTTTATTGGATATTAGATTTGTACAACCAGGAGCTTGAATTCAATGACCTCTAAGATCTTTTCTAATTATAAACCTACTTTCCTATGATCTATGCTCTTAATGGTACCCTAAAAGTTATCATTAGCTTTGCTAAGGGGATTGTTTTAAGGAAAAAAATTGTGGTACTGTTGTTTGTTTCGGTATGTAGTCCTAGAATTAAAGATACATTTCACTTTAAAACCTGCTTCAGGATTTTCTCAGAAGGCTAGAAGTTGCTATCAAAATTATTTCATAATGGAAAGAAAAACATTTTCTTTTTCATTGTCAGTAGAGTGTGGACTTTCAGTTCTTTTCCTGATATTGAGGATGAGTTACAAGGAATTAACCGAATGTTTTCAGTAAGACTCCCTGTCATATGACTGAAAAGCAAAGTTTGATAGAAAAACTGAAGGGTAGAGCTCTGAGTCAGAAAAACTCATCTTCCTGAGTTCAAATCCAGCAAAGACACTTAGTAACTATGTGACCCTGGACAAGTCATTTAATCTTGTTTGCCTCAGTTTCTTTATCTGTAAAATGAGCTAGAGAAGGAAATGGTAAACCACTCCAGTTTCTTTGCCAAGACAACCCTAAATGGAGTCACAAAATGTCAAACACAACTGAACTGACTGAACAACAAAGAAGGGTTTGGTACTGGGAAACAACATGTTTCTTCAAGAGAAGCAAACTCCCAAGGATGGTTTAGGACGTCGGTCTCTTGCCAGCTGAATGAAATGCATCTGTTATAATCCTCTTTTAAAAGATATGGAGAACATGGTAAAGGACATGAGGTTTGGGATTACAAGAAGAAGATTCAAGTCTGCTACTTGCTATATGAGTGACTTTGGGTGAATTACTTTCTTAGGGAGCTTTCTAGAATAGGGGAGACCCCAAACCTCAACCAGACATTGACACTATTGCTCCAGCCCATCACCCCAAAATCTATTGTGAACCATAAATCCTTGAATTTTTAATTACATATACTTGCAAAATTAAACCCCACAAAATAATTATACTTTTTTTTTTTGCCAGAGAGCTTTCACAGAGACTATCAGCATACATAGTCATACATGACTATATAAATAGTCAGAAGAAGCAATACAAGGACATTGTCAAGGTTTCTCTTCAGAAGAACTTTGGAAGTGATTGTATGACATAAGAGACATTGGCAAAGGAATGCCTCACATGGAGTGCATCAAAGAAAGCTCTTAACTCAATGAGTGAAGCAGAATTTCAGTAGCTCAAAAGAAACACGTGATGCCCAAATTTAGAGTCATCTCCACTCCAAATGTTCAT
>CM053580.1:558989993-559011823 GCA_028627135.1 Pseudochirops cupreus | reverse complement strand
TATTATTATTATTATTATTATTATTATTATTATTATTATTATTATTATTATTAACTACATCCAACTGGGAATTAAGATATACAGGCACTGTGGTAGGGAGATCCATTCTGCCCTACTGGAAAGTCAGAGGGGTGAGGGGGAGGACATAGGAAAGAGCAGATTGGGGGAGGGGTTATACAGTGGGATAACTGTTTTGAGGTGTTGGGTAGGGGAAAGATGGGGAGAAAATTTGCAACTCAAAATTTCATGGAAATGAATGATGTAAACAGGGAAATAAATAAATTTAAAAAAGAAGGATGGAGTAGAATATATTATGCTTCAGCTGAGGTAAAAAGAAAAGCAAGGGTAGCAATCCTAATCTCAGACAAAGAAAAAGCAAAAGTAGATCTAATTAAAAGAGATAAGGAAGTAAACTATATCCTGGTAAAAGGCACCATAGACAACGAAGTAATATCCTTACTAAACATATATTTACCAAGTAGTATAACAACGAAATTCTTTTTTTTTTCTTCTGGAAAACTTTTTATTGTAGGTGGAATGGGACACAGTAAGTTAGATGATTCCAATTTTGTTGGCAACATCTAATGCATCATAGTCTGGAGCAAGACGGACACAGGCCTTCTTCTCTCCATCGGGCCAGATCAGTGTGTTGACCTTGGCTACATCAATGTCATACAGCTTCTTTACAGCCTGCTTGATCTGGTACTTGTTGGCCTTGACATCCACAATGAAGACTAGGGTGTTGTTGTCCTCGATCTTCTTCATAGCAGACTCGGTGGTCAAGGGAAACTTAATGATGGCATAGTGATCAAGCTTGTTTCTCTGAGGGGCACTTTTCCAAGGGTATTTGGGCTGCCTTCAAAGTCTTAGTGTCTTGGGTCGCCAGAAGGTGGGGGATGTTCTGATCTTCTTCTTTTTGTGGCTATGGACACCTTTCAGCACTGCCTTCTTGGCCTTCAAGGCCTTGGACTTGGCTTCTGTCTTGGGGGGGAAAACGGCTTCCTTCTTCGCCTTCGGCGCCATCTTGGGGGAAAAGCCAACTAAATTCTTAAAGGAGAAGTCAACAGAGTTACAGGAAGAAATAGAGAGCAAAACTATACTAGTGGTGGACCTCAACTGCGCCCTTTCTGAACTTGATAAATTTAACTGCAAAATTAACAAGAAAGAAGTTCAGGGGGTTAACAGAATTTTAGAAAGGTAAATATGGTAGACCTCTGTATAAAATCGAATGAGGATAGAAAGGAGCATACATTTTTCTCACAGCACATAGCACATACAAAAACAATTGACCATGTACTAGGGCATAAAACTTCACAATCCAGTGCAGAAAGGCAGAAATATTAAATGTATCCTTTTCAGATCATGATACAATTGAGAATTATATGTAATAAAAGACCATGGAAAGATAGACAAAAAATTAATTTGAAACTAAATAATCTAATCCTAAAGAATGAGTGGGTCAAACAACAAATCATAGAGACAATTAATAACTTCATTCAAGAGACTGACAAGAATGAGGCAATATACCGAAACTTATGGGATGCAGTGAAAGTGGTTCTTTGGGGAAGTTTTATATCTCTGAATACTTACATGAATAAAAGAGAAAGAACAGATCTATGAACTGGGCATGCAACTGAAAAAGCTAGAAAAAGAACAAATAAAAAATCCTCAATCAAATACCAAGTTAGAAATACTGAAAACCAAAGGAGAGATTAATAAAATTGAAATTAAGAAAACTATTGAACTAATAAATAAAACTAAGAGATGTTTTTTATGAAAAAACCAATAAAATTGATCAACCTTTTGTGAATTTGATTAAAACAAATGAAAGAAAAAGCCAAATTACCAGTATGAAAAATGAAAAGGGTGAATTCACCACCAAGGAAGAGTAAATTAAAACAATAATTAGGATTTATTTTGCCTGACTGTATGCCCACAAATTTGACAATCTTAGTGAAATGGATGAATATTTCCAAAAATATAAATTGCTCAGATTACCAGAAGAGGAAGTAAAATACTTAAATAATCCTGTCTCAGAAAATGAAATTGAACAAGCCATCAATGCACTCCCTAGGAAAAAAACATCTCCAGGGCCAGATGGATTTACAAGTGAATTCTACCCAACATTTAAAGAACAATTAATTCCAATACTACATAGATTATTTGGGAAAACTGGTGAAGAAGGAGCCCTACCAAATTCTTTTTTTGATACAAATATAGTACTGATATGTAAACTAGGAAGAATCAAGACAGAGAAAGAAAATTATAGGCCAATTTCCCTAATGAATATAGATTCAAAAATTTTAAATAAAATATTAGCAAAAAGATTACAGCAACTTATCATGGAAATAATATACTTTGCTTAGGTGGGATTTATATAAGGAATGCAGAGCTGGTTCAACATTAGGAAAACTATCAGCATTATTGATTATATCAATAACAAAACTAGCAGAAACCATATAATTATCTCAATAGATGCAGAAAAAGCTTTTGATAAAATGCAACACCTGCTGCTATTAAAAACACTAGAGAGCATAGTAATAAATGGATCCTTCCTCAAAATGATAAGTAGCATCTATGTAAAGTCGTCAGCAAGTATTATATGTAATGGGGATAAGCTAGATGCATTTCCAATAAGATCAAAGTTGAAACAAGGATGTTCATTATCACCACTGTTATCTGATATGGTACTAGAAGTGTTAGTTTTAGCAATAAAAGAAGAAAAAGAAATCAAAGGCATTAGAATATACAAAGAAGAAACTAAGTTATCACTCTCTGTAGATGATATAATGATATACTTAGAGAATTCTAGAGAATCAAGTAGAAAATTACTTGAAACCATAAATAAATTTAGCAAAGTTGCAGGATATAAAATAAACCCACATAAATCCTCAGCATTCCTATATAATTCTAATGAAATCCAACAGCAAGAGAAATTCCATTTTAACTGTAGACATAAAATATTTGGGAATCTACCTACCAAACAAACCCAGGACCTATGTGAACACAATTACAAAACACTTTTTTACACAAATAAAGTCAGATCTAAATAATTGGAAAAACATTAATTTTTCATGGCTGGGTCAAGCTAATATAATAAAAATGGCAATTTTACCTGAATTAATTTATATATTTAGTGCCATACCAATCAATCTACTAAAAAATTATTTTATAGAATAGCACAAGTAGTAACAAAATTCATTTGGAAGAACAAAAGGCCCAGAATACCAAGGGAATTAATGAAAAGAAATGCTGGGGAAGGTGGTCTAGCAATACCAGATTTTTAATCTGTATTATAAAGCAGCAGTCATCAAAAATACTTGGTACTAGCTGAGGAATAGAATAGTGGATCAGTGGAATAGATTAAGTGCAAGAGACATAGCAGTCAATGATTTTAGTAATCTACTGTTTGATAAACCCAAAGACCCCAGTTTTTGGGATAAGAACTCACTATTTGACAAAAACTGCCAGGAAAATTAGAAAATAGTATGGCAAAAATTGGGCATAGACCAATATCTTACACCATATACCAAAATAAAGTGTAAATGAGTGCATGATCTAGGTATAAAGGCTGATGCTATAAACAAATTAGGAGAGCAAGGGGTAGTTTATCTGTTAGATTTATGGGGAATGGAGGAATTTGTTACCAAAAACCGGATAGATAACATTATGAAATGTGAAATAGCTAATATTGATTACATTGAATTGAAAAGTTTTTGCACAGATAAAGCCAATGCAACCAAGATTAGAAAGGAAGCTGAAAACAAATATCTCTGACAAAAGTTTAATTTCTAAAATATATAGAGAACTGAGTCAAATTTAGAAGAATACAAGTAATTCCCCAACTGATAAATGGTCAAAGGATATGAACAGGCAGTTTTCAGGGGAAGAAATTAAAGCTATCTATAGTCATATGAAAAAAATTCTCTAAATTCCAATTGATTAGAGAAATGCAAACTGAAACAACTCTGAGGTACCATATCGCACATATCAGATTGGCTAACATGACAAACAGGAAAATGATAAATGTTGGAGAAGATGTGGGAAAATTGGAACACCAATTCATTGTTAGTGGAGTTGTGAACTGATCCAACCATTCTGGAGAGCAATTTGGAACTATGCCCAAAGGACTATAAAAATGTGCATTCCCTTTGACCCAGAAATACCACTTCTAGGGCTGTATCCCAAGGACTCACATGTACAAAAATATTTACAGCAGCTCTTTTTGTGGTGACCAAGAGCTAGAAATTGGGGAATGACTGAACAAATTATGGTATATGAATGTAATGGAATACTATTTTGCTATAAAAAATGATGAACAAGTGGACTTCAGAAAATCCTGGAAATACTTATATGAACTGATGCTGAATAAAGTGAGCATAACCAGGAGAACACTGTACATAGTAATAGCTACAGTGTGCAATGACTGACTTCAATAAACTTAGCCCTTCATAGCAAAGCAAGGAACTAAAATAATTCTGAAAGACTCATGATGGAAAATGTCATCCACATTCAGAAAATCAAGGTACAGCATTCACAGTGTTACAACTTAACACAGAAAATAGAAACACAGCATTCACAACAACTTATCACTAAAATGGCCACATAGTTTTCACCACAGTGGTCACATAGTTTTGGACAAAATGCAATCATTTAGTCAATCAAATCATTTAGTAACGCAATCATTCAATCAACTCAATCGTTCTATCATCCTTAAGGAGTTCAAAAAGTCAAAGTTCTCCACTCATGGGGCACACTAAGTTAAGAATCAGTCACTATTCAGTCATCATTCACTATTCAATCATCAGAAAATACACAGGCCATCCACCCCATGGTCACAAGTAAATCACAATCTTCTCCGTCAGCATACAGTATCCAAATAAAGTCTTTCAGCTTGACTCAATGCTGGTTTTTAGCTTCCCTGCTTCCCCTTCCATGGTCCCAGCTCCTCCCTGGATTCACCAAACTGTCACCTGGGTTCAAAGGTAGACAGCTCCCAGTTCCTTGTTCAGCTCTCTGTGCAGTTCCTGTTCCATGCTGAAGCTCACAGTGTCCAGTCCACCTTAAATCCTCCACAGTCTCCGTTCCCAGGACGTCAAGGCTTAACAAAGCCACAATCAGACAAAATGCTGGCACCACAGTCATGTTTCCTTAGTCTTCTGCAGCTTTGGCTGGGCCTCAGAAATCCTCAGCGGCTCCTGCTGGCCCTTGGACTCAGCAGAAGTTTCAGCTGGTTCCCAGAATCCGCTTCATCCAGGTTCTCCAAATAAAAATCATCCTCTCCATCCTGGGCCTCTCTTCCTCAGCCTCCAAAACCTGGCTCCAAGAAGATCTGAAATTCCACCTAGGGCTTCTCCTTGTATACCTATTAGTTTCTCCCTGTTCCTCCCCTTCCTGTTAAGTCAGCAGTAGGAGTTCATATCTTTTGTTTCTTAACAGAGGCTTGATCCAATTAATTTCAAACTAGGTGATAAGTACTTGTTGGCTTTGTCAATACAAAGGGATCAAATTACATTACTATTACAGGGTGGGGTCGTCTTTAGTTTGGAGAAGAGAAGACTTTAGAATTTTCTTGCTTAATTCCAGATGATGGAATAAAGAAATTTTCAAAGTTTCGAAGAAGTAGACTTAGGCTTTATGTTTGGAAATACTAACTAATAATGCACTGAATGGGTTCCCTCAGGAAGAACTGAGTTTGCCTGGGGAAAAAAAAAAAGTGAAGAGGAACTCAAGCATTGTCCACATGACCTCTTGGGTCTAGTGAACAAGGAATTCCTTTTCAGATATGAATTGGATTAGATGACTATGGAAATCCTTTGCTTTTATGAATCTGTTTTCTTATATGTAAATGGGGATAATAATACCTGTTGTAACTACATAATGATAATAGCTAATATACTTATGTTTTAAAGTTTGCTTTATATGATCTGAATATTTCACATGCTCCTCCTAACAAGTCTTTGAAGTACAGATGGTATTATATCCCTTTTTCACAAATTAGAAAATTGAGGCAGACAGAAGTTAAGTGACTTGCTCAAAGTCACATAGTTACTAAGGGTCTGAGGTAGGATTGATTCTCAGATCAGGCACTTTACCCTGAGGCAGTTAGGTGGCTCAGTGGATCGAGTACTGCAGCTTCAGACATTTATTTGCTGTGTGACCCTGGGCAAGTCACTTAACCTCTGTCTACTTCAGTTACCTCATCTGTACAATAAGGATCATAATAGTACCTGCCTTCCAGGATTGTGAGGATCAAATATTTGTAAAGTGCTTTGTATACCTTAAAGCTCTACATAAATGCCAAATCTCCTCCTCCTCCTCCTCCTCCTCCTTCTTGTCCTCCTCCTTCTTCTTCTCCTTCTTCTTCTTCTCCTTCCCCTTCTTCTCTTTCTCCTTCTCTTGCTCCTATTCCTCCTTCTCTTCCTCCTCCTCCTCTTCCTCTTCTTTCTCCTGTTCCTTCTCTACCTTCTTTTCATCCTCCTCTTCTACTTAGATGGCTTCTATTTGACCTTCCAGGATGTTGTGATAAGATAATAACACCTAGCTTTTACACACTACTTTAAGGTTTGTAATGTTCTTTACAAATTTTATCTTCTTTAATCCTCACAACAACCCTGTGTGGTAGGTACTATTGTTATCCCCATATTTCAGATGAGAAATTGAGGCAGATAGAAAATCAATGACTTTTGCAGTGTCATACATCTGGTGTCTAAGGCCAGATTTGAACTCGTCTTCCTGCCTCCAAATCCAGGACTCTATCCACTCTATCATCTAAAATGTTACATAGTTACCTGCCTTCTTCCATCTTAAAGCTTAAAATCCAGAATAAGAAATGAATATCTGGACATAGATAAAATGTCAGTTTGTTGCTGTTATTATGAGCTTTAAAATTTTTTTATGGGAGTGCAATGAGGAAGACACATAATAAATGTTTATAAAAATAAGTGGAAAAAATCAAATGCTGTGTAAACTTTATGGCACTATTAAAATGGCAGATACTGTTACTGTTTCTTCTCCTCCACATCTAGTTGGATGCTCAAGCCTAGTCATGGCCTTTTCGAAGAGTTGTTATACTGGACACTTTCTTTGCCTACTTAGATTTGGAGTTCTTCAAGGGTTTTCTCCCTCTTAGAGGTTACTAGATTAAGCACCATTGCCTTCTCGGTCAGTAAGTGACTCCTTATGCTTCAGGAGCTGTCATCCAAAAAGGACATGCTGTCTTTTGACTCTTGTGGTATATTCCAAATGACCCATGTACATTTTTTAAAATATAGAGATGACATCTAGGACACAGGGAGAGGTTTACCAGCTGCCTTTTTCCCCTGCTTAGAACCCAAGGCTGGAGACATTCCCTATGAACCTTCAGCACCACTGCCTATAAATGTAGTTCTTTTTTCTTTTATTACACAATTAGGTAAATTGGACAGATGTTCAACTTTGTTTTCTCACTCTTCAGTGCTCAACTGTGTGTGCCATTCACCACAGCTGCCCCCCCCCCCCAAGTCCCCAAGTGTTTCTAATTGTCCTCATTTAGCCTCAATGGCCACAGCACAGCCTGGCAGGGTTTTTGGCAGCTTTGTGAATGGTACGAAGGCCTTTTATTTGAGGGGAGATTTTGATCTGGAATGATATGCTTCTCTCAGGGTAGTGTGCTTTGGAGTCAGAAGTAGGATGATCAAAAGGATGAATGATATGGTGAATGTGTGTGAATTCATGTTGTGAGTTGTTTTTGAAAACTGAATTTCATTGATGCCTTTGTTTTGACATCACAGTCATTTTTGGACTTGAACTCCAAGCTATTCCCTGTCTGGAGTGGAACCCTCTCTTGTAGCAAAGAAAATCATTGAGAAACTCACACACACACACACACACACACCCCTGATACAGAGACTGTTTCTGTCAGTTTATGCATGCTTTTGTTGGCATATTCCTCTTACCTTTCAAAATATAAATTTCAGTTTGGCTTTTACAGTTCTTTTTATAGTCCTCTCCCCTCCTCTTCCGTCCCCTCCTCAGAATATAAGTATCTCAAACATAGAAATTATTTCCCCCCTTTTCTTTTGCATCTCCAGATCATCCAATGATTAGTTCAATGATTAGCTTAAATGATGCTTGGCTTTTTGCTAAGTGAAGTTAATAAAATGATATTAATATATTTTAATTAATAACATGTTTAGTTAATAAAAGTAATAATTTAATCGATAAAAACCTCCTTGACTAATTAAGAACAGAGATGCTATACAAATTTCTGATACATTTGGGTGGTTTTTTTGGTCGTTATTCTTATTATGTGCCTCCTATATGCCAGGCACTGTGCTAAATACTTAAGATACAAAGAAAATAAAAAAACATGTCCCCTGTCCTCAAGGAGTTTGAATTCTAATGGGAAAGACAGCATCTGAATAGCAGTGTAACAAAAAATAGTCTTGGAGGGAAAGCACTATCAGTGGAGGAGGTGGGAGACTGGGAAAGACCTCCTACAGAAGGTGAGATTGAGGCTAAGTCAACACAAGAATGTGGAGGGAGAAGGTGGATTAAAATTTGTCTGGAGAAGATCTGGAGGTTATAGCAGGCCCACACATTTAATTTAAGTCAAGTGTGCTATAGAAGCCAAGAAAACTAATAGTATCTTAAACTGCATTGAGGTTAAAGCATCCAAATATGAGAATGTGAGAGCTTGGCAGTCCTCTGCCATGGTCAGACCCCATCTAGAGTGTTGTGTCCAGTTCTGGTTTCCAGAGAATGGAAGGCCATTGATAAGCTGGAGAGCAAACCAGTGGAAGACAATAAGAATGAAGAAGGACCTTGAGTTGATGCCGTATGAGGATTGGTTGGAAGAAATAGGATGCTTAGACTGGAAAAGAGGAAAGTTTAGAAGGAACATGATAACCGTCTTGAAGTATCTGAAGGATTTTACCATGGAAGAAAAGTTAGTCTTGCTCTGTTTGGCCACATAAATTATAACTTAAAAAAGCAAATGGGAATATTTGCTAAAGGGCAGATTTAGGCTTGGTTAGGAAGGAGGAAATTGTAATAATTAGAGTAATCCTAAAGTAAAATAGAAGGACCTTTTAATTTGCTTTCAACAGGGATATGTGAGTATAGTAAACATATAGGAGGGGTATGCTCCTAGTGTGGCCCCTCTTATCTCCCTGTGTACTGGAGCTGGCTTACTCACTCTACTTCTACCCTCACTGATACATTAGGCTCATTCTACAAAAAGGAGTGCCAGCTATGGTCACCATCAGCTTATTCTCAGAGTTCTAGAGTAAGCCTGGTATAGAAGAAAGACATTTTTGTATGCAGAACTGTAGTCCCTGAGCCCCCACCAGTGCATTTCCTATTTATACAAATCAGAGCATGATGATACTATTAACTGTTAAACATGAAACATTTATTAAACAATTCTGGCAAAAACAAGAATAATCACCACATGACATTTACTATTAGAAGGCAAAGAGCAGGAAAAATAAAAACATAAGATTCCACCTATAAACCTAACTCACACTGTCCCACAAATGCATATAGTATCCATTATGGAAAGGGAGAACAAACTTTAAAAAACCCTGGAAATTGGGTACACGAGTAGAGAAACATATGTGTCTGGTGCAGCTTACAACTCTGGAAAGCAGGCCTGAATGTTAGTGGCCTGTTTGAAATAATGGTATGACCCATGTATTTGTTTTTACTCTTTTTAGCCTATCCACTTTTTACCCCCTGGATAAAGCAGCTTCTTTGCTCCCCTTGCACTGCTAAAGCAAGGAATAAGCTGTTTTTAGCCAATAATGATTTCAGGCATAGAGTCCATAGACCTTCTCAGGTCTGTTTCCTAGGCTATGACTTCAGGCATCATGGCACTATTTCAGTGAAAACAAGTTCCCTTTAATCCCTACATCTGCAAAACTATGTAGGTACTCTAAAGTTTTGGGGGGAGGGGGTTTCCCCATCTGAACAACAGAATAAAGAGAAATGTAGGCAAACCTTTGTATACTTTCTTCTTTCTCAGGGTGTAAATTGCCCTGGAGTGCAAATCAGTCTTTCCCCCAGACAACTCTTCACCAGCATCCAAAGAAAAGGACTCTCCTTTCCTTCAGTCAACCCTTTCAAAAAGCAGAACTTCCTTTCAATCAGAGGAGTTCTCTTCATCCCTCATTAACAGCACAGCCTCTCTGTCACTTCTCAGTCCCTGTCTGCCTCTCAGTTCTGCTTTTATTAGGTTTTGTGTTCTGCATTTTATAATTTAATACAACCTCTTCTGTAAGCAACATCTCTTATCAGCTTCTCCAATCTTTCTTCTGTATTTTCTGACTCTTGTTTTCTTACTCTTGGTTTCTGTGGCTTCACATCTGGCTTCTGCTCCTTCAAATCAGGGCATCCTCATCTATAGTGACCCATCTTGAAATTAGACTGAATGAACTCAAAACCCTTATTTCTGCCAGATATCACAATATGCAATTATTGAACAAAAGTTCCACAATCTCCAGACAGTTCTTTGATGGAGAGTTTTTCACTAATAAACTCCAGAGTCCACAAAACAAATTCACATTAGCTTCTAGGAAACAATCCACTGCAGCCATCTTTACAATCAGTCAGTAGTTTTGCCTCTGATGGAAATGCTTTCACACTGTTCCTTTCAAAATGTTTCCTATCTCACCACAAGCATTTTTGTCTGAGGGGCGGCTTTTCTTTCAAGTTCCTGCAGAATTGTCTGTCTTTCTTCTTAAGGTATTTTGTCTATATTTTATAAAAAAAGTCTTTTTTTCTGTTCTTTTTCAGCAAATAAAATGTCCACATAACAAAAGCACAATATTTTACATCTGTAATGACTGGTTTACCATGTGCCAAGAATATTGTAGAGGAGAATTTTACTTGGGAACTGACGAGATGACTTCTGGGGACCCTTTCAATTTTGAAATTCTCTGTGTGACCAATTCATATCTAGTAGTTTTGGTCAACTATTACTTTCTAGGAACTGTGTTAGGGCCTGGAATTACAAAGATATGAATTAGATAGCCCCTGCCCTTAACAAGGTTACTTTTCACTCAGAAAGAAAACAGGTACATATATAACTGAATACAAATTATAAACAAAATAAATACAAGGCATTTTTTTTTTGAAGGGGAGAAGGTTCTGTCCTAAGGGACCCAGCAAAGGATTCATGCAGATGGGAGCACTTGAACTGAATCTTGAAGGATACTAGAGGTAGTGAATAGGGGGAGTCTGGGTATTTTGTCCCTAGAGGCTAGCACGATGCCTGATAGATAGTAATTAACTAATATATGTTTATTGATTGATTGTTGGACTGGGCAACAGTTAACTGGGCAGCTCGGTGGTCCAGTGAATAGAGCACTGGTTCTGAACTCAAGGACCTGAGTTCAAATACAGTTTTAGATACTAGCTGTGTGACCCTGGGCAAGTCGCTTAGCTCTGTTTACCTCAGTTTCCTCATCTGTAAAATGAATTGGAGAAGGAAAAGGCAAAACCTACAATATCTCTGCCAAGAAAACCCCCAAAATGAGGTCATGTAGAGTTAGACATCACTGAATATGATTGAACACTGACAAGACACTTAACTATTCATTCTTTACTTCTCTCTCTACTCCCTTCCCCCCCAGTTAACCTCCTTGAGGATGCAAGCAATTTCATTTTCTTCTATGTATCCCCAGTGCCTAGTATAGTGCCTGCCACATTTAATAATGAATAGAATGAAATAGAATAGATTTGGAAATGATTTTAGTTGGAATCTTTCTCACTTTCGAGAAACACAATTTTGTCTTTTGTGAGTTCTATGTAGGACATACCAATTGCAAAATACTTTTTTTCATCTTGAAAGAAAGATGCTGTTGGTTTGGGGAGCAAGCTGGCTGACAGTCAGGGACTAGGGCTATTACTTAGTGTCTCTGAGGATAAGCAATTTGAGTTTTAAGGCACAGTTAAACTTGACATCAATTACAGTCAGTAATGGTTACAAAAGCATTTTCACAGTAATTAAAGTGCTGTTCTTCATTCTTGTGCCAAATTGCTACTAACAAATCCATTAAAGTATTATAAGTTTCATCTCACAATGCATAAATATGACCCATGAAGGAGATTGAGGGGGTTGAAAAAACATAGTTCATCCAGTCATTTGATAAACATTTACTCAGCTCCTACTATGTGCAGTCCTGGGCTAAGCGTTGGAAGTCAGAGAAAGATGAAAATGATGTGGTCCTCAAATTCAATAGGAGTCGATAATGTTGATAAAGCCAGAAAGAGCTTATTTGGGTTGAATTACAAGTGGCATAGCTTCTGGGAATTCAGAAGTGATAGGACTATTGTTCTATAACTTGGTCAGCCTACATCTAGAGCAATGAGTTCAGTTTTGGATACTTCAATCAGCAAGCACTTATTAAGTCCATCCTCATATACCAGGAACTGTTCTAGGTTTTAGGGACACAGATACAAATATAATAATCCTTGCCCACAAGAAGCTTTCATTCCTTTGGAAGGGGTGAAGATGGGGAAAGAGTACTGATCAGTTGGAGAATATGCAGAGGAAGGTAACCTGAATGGGTAAAGGTCCCAAGCTTATATAGTATGAAACTTTCTTGCTTGAAGAGACTGGGATATTTTGCTGAAAGAATAAGAGGGGGTGGGGTAGCACTATAGCTGACTTCAAGCACTTGAGAAGTTTTGTGGAAGAGGAAGACTTAGAATCTGATACCTCCATTTCTCAGCTGAAGACAATGAGGTTTAGACATTTAATTACTTGCTCAAAGTCACATAGACATAATGTAGGTGGTTAAGACGAGATTTAAATCCATGTTCTTGGATGCCAACTCCATGACACTTTCCATTGTGCCATGCAAGAGAAATAGGTGAGAGTTTCTAAGAGAAAGATTTAAGTTTGATGGACATAATTCTTACCTATGAGAGCTATTTCAAAATGGAACGGACTTCCTCTGTAAATTGGATAACCATTTTCTGATAAGTTGTAGAAAGGATTTTCTCTCCAGTTATGAGGCTGTTAGGTGGCACAATGTATAGAATGCTGAACCTGGAGTATGAAAGACCTGAGTTTATATTTTGTTTCAGATACCTGATAGCTGTGCAACTCTGAGCAAGTCGCTTAACTTGACTTAGTTTCCTCATCTGTAGAATGAGGATAAGAATAGTTGCTACTCCACAGGTTTGTTGTGAGGGTCAAATGAGATAATGTATATAAATGTTTTGCAAAGCTTAGCTAAAGCATTATGTAAGTGCAAGCTGTTGTTGTTGTTGGTTGTTAGACAACCAGATTGACAAAAACCATCAATTGATTAATAAACATTTGTTAGATGTTTAGTGTATGCCAGACCATGCTAGTTGCTGAGAATAAAAATAAAAGAATGCATTGAGGGAGCTTACATTCTTACAGGGGAAGCAAAGGTTATACATACATACATACACACACACACACATACACACACACATATATATATATATATATGTATATATATATGCATACATGTATGTGTACAGTAAAAAGAGAATGACTATAAAGAGGAGAAGTACAAATAAATACAAGGAAGTCAGGGAGGTCATTAGCAATTGGTGATTGGGGAAGAAGAGGATTAGGAAAGATTGTAGAAGATGGTACTTGCACTGCATCTTGAAGGAAGAGAGGGGTTCCATGATGTGGAGATAGAGTGCATTCCAGGCACTGGGGATGGCAATGCAAAGGCATGGAGACAGAAGTTGAAGTGCTATGTGTAAGGAACAGAGAGAAAGCTAGTTTGACTGGATCACTGAGTGCCAAAGGAGGAGTAATGTACAATGAAGTGGGAAATACAGGCATCAGTATTGTGATGAGAATTGATGAAGTCACCAAAAGAGAGTGAAGAGAAAATAGAAAGGGATTCAGGGAACCTTGGGAAGACTCTTGGATAACACTCATAGTTAAGAGGGATGGTATGGATGATAAGCCAGTAAATGAGACTGAGAAATAGTCAGATAGTTAAGAGGAAAACAAGAAGAAAATAACATCATGAAACCCTAAGAAGAGAGAGTATCCATGAATGGAGTCAAGTGAATGAATCAGCAAGCATTTATATGTTTACTATGCACTAGACACTGTGCCAAGTCCAGGATATATGTTGTTGTTTGTCCTTTGATTTTGAAGATGACCTATGACATCTTAGCAATGTCATGACTTGAGCAGGAGTTGGATTTAAGTGAAGGAGAATTGGGCAAAGTCATCAGTCTCATTCTGTCTTCCAGAATAGTTAAAATCCAGTGATAAGACACGAGTCAGGATGACTGGTGATGGCCCAAGACGCAGTGGCTGCTCTTGTTGTCGTCCATGTCTCACCAAGCCCTAACTGCTCCACAGAACTTGCTGGGCATACACATATAAGCAAAAAAGAAAGATAATTTCTGCCTTTCAGGAGCTTACACTCTAAAGGGAGAGGAAAACACATAAAAGGGAACTGAAAAGTGTGTGTGTGTGTGTGTGTGTGTGTGTGTGTGTGTGTGCTGTGCTCACATGAGATAATAGTTGTGAAGTCCAGAGAACTAAGGATGGCTTGTTGATGCCTTTCCTCAAAATGGAGGTTCTTGGAAGAACTTGGAGGGAAAAGGTAGCTGAGACAAGATTGCGAAATATAGAGAATAAAAGATGTCTTGTCAAGGCCTTTACTGAACACAAAGATTCTGAGAAGACTTCACCAATGGGAGAAAGAAGGCAACTTCAGAGACAGAGGGAGAAGGCTGCTGAGTAAAAGTGGCATTCAGATTCAGAAGAAGAGTTGTCTACAGTATAAAATGTCACAAGTGGGTTATGAAAAATGATGATTGAGAAAAAACATTAGATTTGCTGATGAAGAGAGCAAGATCTCCAAGGTTCCTTTCAACTATGGAATTTTGTGATTTTGGAGGTTCCTTTTGTCAGTGGTATCACAGTCCAGTTAGGGATGTGAGACAATTTAATCATCTGTTTTTTCCAACTTATTACCTGTGTTACTTTGGACAAGTCATTTTACTTGCCTAGCCTCCTTTTCCTCATTTTTATCATGAGCTGGCTGGACCATTTGACCTCTAAGGTCTCTTCCAGTTCTCAAGCCCTGATCCTACAACCCTATTATTAATCTAGGAATGGCCTCCATGGCCCTGTACAGCTTTGAGAGTCTGTGAAATAATTACAACACACCAGAAGTGATAAGTGCCATAAGGGAGGCATAATCCTCGAACATTATAAGAATGACACATGAAGAAGAATTCGCTTCTACTTGGGTAGATAACTCAAGTGATTTATAGCTCAGGAAAAGCTTCCTTTCTCATTGTGATGACATTTTATGTGTGCCTTGAAAGATGGATGGAATTTAGAACTGTAGAAGATCGGGAAAGGAGGGCTTTCCAGGCAAAGGAAAACATGAACAAATGTGTGGAGGCCAGAAAGTGCAATATGTTTGGGGAACATTGAATTTAATTGTGTGTGAATGTTTGATAGGGCACAGCAAATGATAAAGCTGTAGTAGTATACTGGTAGCTGAAAGCAAACCTATAGGAGAGATAATGGCTTTGTATGAAAAACCAAGCAACTAGTTGTTTGAAAAAGGAAAATTCCAATTCTGTTCCATATTCAATCTTTTTACTTGAATGGACAAGGGAAGTGTCATATTGTTCACAACTGAAAGCTCAGGTTTAATGTACACTTTCCAGGTCTAATCCCATCATGGTCACCTCTCAAAAATTGTCTGATTCATTTCAATTTTATTTAAAAAATATTGATCTCTTACTGTGGGCATAGCACTGTGCTTGGCATTGGTGATACTAAGAAAATGTGAAACATTTCTTGCCCTCAAAGAGCTTATATTCCACTGTGGGAGGGAGAGGAGGAAAAGAACATGGGCATAGACATATAAAAATAGGTACTGGACCTGTTATCTCATTTGGATAGAGACATATAGGAATATAGGACATATAGTGATGGGTACTGGACCTGTAATTTCATTGGGAACTTCTGAGCTTCTGGGTGAGGAATTGCTTCTATCAACACAGAAGGATACAGTTCCTTTCTCTGTGACTTACAGTCTTAGAGACTTGTCCAGATCACATAGTCAGTGGGTGTTAGGAATAAAATTTGAACACAGGTCTTCCTGCCTTTGAGGCTGGCTTTCTAGTTACTCCACCAAATAGCCTCTTAGAATTTCCAAGATTTCTTGGTCTATGTCAATGTTAATATCTATGTCTAGATCTATCATCTACACAGACATAGTTTTCTATATCAGTGTTGATATTGTCATACATACTATATTGATCACTGTTCCTATATAAATAGCTATATCTACATGTTGATATCAATATCAACATAGATGTTGATAGATAGATTGATTTTTATATAGATAGAAATATATAGATATAGATATGTACACATGCATATGTATGTATATAAATAATAAAGTAATACAATATATTCTCACTTTGAATCGTTCTTTTAAATATTTCATGACACCAATGAATCATTTTCTGGGACTTGAAAATCTTTTCATCAAAGAAATTTTTGCTTTAAGAAGATTTCCCTATGGTGGTTGCTTTGCCAAGTGAAAAATTTAAATTGGCTTTACATCAGGATGATAGCTTTGAAAACTGAGACCCAGCGAGATTATCCCTTGCCATGTCATACGGGTTGTAAATGAACATTTTGTCTTTTGACATCTTTTTGAATTTGATGGGTTTGAGGGAGACCTCAGAATTATTGTAGCTTGCATTTCTTATTGTTAGTGGATTGAAGCATTCTTTCAAATGGTTGTTGATAGTTTCTATTTCTTCTTTTGAAAACCACCCTTTCCTATCCTTTAAGTAGTTATCTGTTGGGGAATGAGTGTTGTCATATGTTTGAATCAATTTCCTATTTTTATCAGAAATATTTATTTTGAAGGTTTCCCCCCTCCAGTTAACCACTTCTTTTCTTATTCAAGCTGTATTGAATTTGTTCATGCAAAAAATTTACAAATTTTTGGAATTATGTCATTTTAATAATTTATTATCCCAGGTATTTCTTGATTAAGGATTCCCTCCTTTCTTTAGATTTTATCATCATCATAACAATAGCTAACATTTATATAGTACTTTAAGATTTTCAAAGCACTTTACAATCATTATCTCATTTGATCCTCACAACATCCCAGGGAGATAGGTGCTATTATTATTCCCATTTTAAAGATGAGGAAAATAAGGGAAACCAAGATTAAGTGATTTGCCCAGCATCAATCAGCTAGTAAGTTTTTGAGACTGGATTTGAACTCAGGTCTTTTTGACTCCTGGTGTAGCTCACTAGTATTTATCAAGAACCAACTGTGTGTCAAGTACTCTGCTAGACACTGAGAATATAAATGGAAAGAATGAAACAATTCCTGTCCTCAAGGACCTTAAGTTCTAATGGTTATAGGACCCAAATATACATCACCCTAGTTTGGGCCCTCAACACCTGTTAACTGGAATATTGCAATAGTCTTTTAATTTGATTGCCTGTAAAAGACCTATGCCTGCTCCAATCCATCCTCCATATAGCCACTGAGGAGATTTTCCTAAAGCAGAAGTCTGACTATATCACTCCTTTACTACATAAACTCCAATGCCTCTCAGAGCAAATACATTTTCCTCTGTTTGGCATTCAAAGGTCTTCACAACCTGGTTCTTACAGTCTTTTAACACATTATTTCCTCTCTTGTACTTCATAGTCTAATCTTATTGCTCAGACATGACGTGGATTTGGCAATACCTTTAGTTCCCTCTTTCCTAAATTCTTACCTTGTAGAATCTCTGCCTTTCTTTAAACCCTCATCTGCAACAATACTTCCTAAAGGAAACCTTTCCCAGTTCCATCATCTACCCTGCTTGCATCTGACATGCGCCCATTTATATATGTTGTCTCAGATGTATGTACATATTCTACAACTTTGACTGTAATCCTCTTGAGGGCAGAGACTATTTTTCCTCTTTCTGTCTCTAGCCCTTAGCACAATGACTGACACATAATAGCCCTTAGTAAATGCTTGTTCAGTGATTAATTGATTATCACATAAGCTGTTCTAAATCTATTTTCTGCCAAATTCCTTTTAGTTTTTACAAAAGCTTTTGTCAAATAGGGCATTCTTAACCTAGTTGCTTGTATTCCTGTGTTTATTGAATACTTGACTGCTCTGTTTGATTGTTTCTGGTCTCACTTACCAGTATGTTCCATAAATCAATTTTTCTATTCCTTGAGCAGTATCAGAGTGTTTTTTGATGATGACTGCTTCAGAAGATGTTTTGAGATTTTTTAATGCTAGGACTCTCTTTTTATACTGTAATATTTTTTCCTCTTAACATCATTGACTTTTTGTTCCTTTAGGTAAAATGTATTATTATTTTATCAGTGAACTTGGGTAGTTTGCTTGGTATGGCACTGCGTTTGCAAACTAATTTACGTAGTATTATTATTTTTACTCTATTGGCTTGGGTCAACAAATACTTATGCTTTGTCCAGCAGTGCTTCACTTTTTTCATTAGTTCATTCATTCATTCATTCATTCATTCATTCATTCATTCATGGGTTACAGTGAGACACTATAGGTAGTGAGTGAGGCACAAGGTAGAGGTAAAGAAGCTTGAGGAGCCAAAAGGAAGCACAAAATGGCCTAAGTCAATGCTTTTTCCTTGGAAACTCAGGTTAGATGTATTGTTGAACTTCAGGGAGTAGAGAGAAAAAACATTAAAAAAAGAAAATTCAGAAACCCTAAAGAAATACCTATCAGATAAAGGCTTTATTTCTCAAATATATAGAGTACTGAATGAAGTGTATCAAAATGCGAATCATTCCCCAATTGATAAATAATCAAAGGATATGAAAAGGCAGTTTTTAGATGAAGAAATCAAAGTTATCTATAGTCAAGAAAAAAATGTTCCAAATCACTTTAGATTATAGAAATTCAATTTAAAGCAACTATCTCACACCTTTCAGATTGTCTAATAAGATGGAAAAGGGAAATGATAAATGTTTGAGGAGATGTGGGGAAATTGGGATTCTAATACACAGTTGGAGGAGTTGTGAACTTATCCAACCATTCTGGTGGGCAATTTGGAGCTATGACCAGAGGACTGTAAAACTGTGCAGCCCCTTTGATCTAGAGTTACCAATATTAGAGATTAAAAAAAGGGAAAAAGGACCTATTTGTACAAAAATCTATTTACAGCATTTCTTTTTGTGGCACAGAATTGGAAACTGAGATGTCCATCAATTGGGGAATGGCTGAACAAGTTGTAGTATGTGACTATCATGGAATACTTTTGTGCTATAAGAAATGACAAGCAGAATGATTTCAGAAAAACCTGTGAAGATTTACATGAACTCATGCAGAGTGAAGTGAGCAGAAACAGAAGAATAACGAACACAGTAATGGCAATATTGTATGAAGGTCAGTTGTGAATGACAGCTATTCTTAGGAATATAATCATACAAGACAGTTTCAAAGATCCCATGATTAAAATAGTTATCCACCTCCATAGAAAGAATTGATGGAGTCTAAATGTAGATTGAAGCACACCATTTTTCACTTTATTTTTTGGATTTTTTTTTTGGTTGGTGTTTTCTTTCACAACATGACTAATAAGGAAATATGCTTTGCATGTTTTCATATGTATAACCTACATCAAATTTCTTAGCATATCTAATAGGAGGAGGGAGAGAATTTGGAATTCAAAATTTCTTAAAATGAATGTTAAAAGTTGTTTTTACATGTTATTGGGAAAAATAAAACATTTTAAAAGAAATGAAACATCTCTCAAAACCATAAAGTGAGAAATTCTTGTTACTATAACTCCCCTCCCCCCCCCCAAAACGAGACTTCCTGAGTCTTATAAACAGATGTAGGGTCATTATGGAAAACTAATTTTCAAGATTGACACTCTGGGTCCTTGTAGTGCCAATGTAATATTTATAGTGCCCACAATCATGATAAAGATCATGACTATACGTTTCACATGACATTCTATTGCAAAATATGCCAAACTCTCCAGATAGAGAATAGAACTGAAGGATTTATTTAGACACCAGAAAACAGAATCCCAAAACCAGTAAGCCAATTACATCATGGTACCAAAGGTATTCAGAAGCCATAATAATGCTGAGAGCCTCAGCACCCTTCAGCCTTCCCACAAACCAATACAAGATCAACATTTACACGCAAACCTCTCTATCTCCTTAATGAGTGTCCTTTCCCCCAAGAGTCTGGCTAGCTCTGAACCAGCTTCCCCTGAGCTCTGCATCCCTTCAGCAAAACTCCTCCCACTACAGGCTCCATTTGACTATATTCAGCCAGTTAGGGGTCAGAGTTTCCTTTCAAAGCAGGGGAGGTCTTCAAACTCCCCCCTAGGTCAATTAAGGGGCAGGGAAGATCTTCAAATTCCCATTCCCATTACAGTCCTATATACCAAAAATGAAGAGGAGTGGCTTTATTAAGAGAGTTGAAGGCAGAAGAATATCATTATCAGTACCATGAACATCTTCATCCTCATCATTATCAAACTCAGTTTGATTTGAGACTTTAGGGTTTCCAAAGAGCTCTCACATTCATCACCTCATCTGAGCCTCATAAAAGCTGATTGCAATAGGACGCATTATTGTATAGTGCAGTAGTATCAAACTCAAATAGAAAGAGATCCCTTCAGGTCAAATTTTGGCTGAGAAAACCATAATTTAATATTATCTATGCTTTATTCTGTTTTTATTTATTTTGTTAAATGTTTCCCAGTTAAATTGTAATCAGGTTCGGGTCCTCCAACTTCAAGTGTGACCCCTCTTTTGTAGTGGATAGAGCACTAGATCTAGAGTCAGGAAGGCCTGTGTTCAAATTTTACTTCTGCCATTTAACTTGTATGACTGTGATTGGTTCTTTCACTTTCTTAGTTTCAGTTTCACCGTGTTTATTGTTTTTGGTCCAGACATGGGAAGAGGGGAGTCCCAGTGTATATACTCTATTAATGCTTGTCACTTGCTTAATAGCTTCATAGAATCACAGAATCTGAGATTTGGAAGGGACCTCAATGACCATTTGCTTCAATCCATACATGAAAAGAATCCCAATTATTTTATGCCTGACAAATGGTTGTCTAGCCACAACTTGAAAACCTCTAATGGGGAGGAAGCTATCACCTCTCAAGGTAGGTCCTTCCAGTTTGGAATAATTCTTATTGTTAGGAAGTTGCTTTCCCCTTCCCTGATATCAAGTCTAAAGTGTATGTGTATGTGTGTGTGTGTGTGTGTGTGTGTGTGTGTGTGTGTGTGTGTGTGTTTCAACTTCTACCCATTGCTCCTGGCTTTGTCTTCTGGGGCCAAAGAGGATAAATCTAACCTTCCTTTCATATGAGAGCTTTTCAAATACTTTGACAAAACTGTTCCCTCCTCCACTAACCAGTAATTTAATCTTTCTCAGCCTAAACATCCCAAGTTCCTTCAAAGACTTCCTCCTAAACTCCCCTATTACTGTAAAGGATATCACTGTGTTTCCAAAGGCCTAGGCACAAAGCCTCAGCGTTATCTGTGATTCTTTGGTCATACTCACCCTACAGAGTCATTTTGTTGCTAAGCCTCTTCACTTCTCCCTTTATAACTTCTTTCATAAAATCAATGTCCTCTCCTCTGGCATTGCCACGACTCTAATGCAAGTTCTCCTCACATTTCATATGGACTCTTTTAAAATATTTAAACTTTATCTGTTTATTTTAGGTTTTAATATTCATTTCCACAAGATTTTGAGTCCAAATTTTCACCCCATCTCTCACCTACCCACACCGCAAGATGGCAAGCATACTGATTATCCCCCCCCCCCCAG
>CM053580.1:558949069-558989493 GCA_028627135.1 Pseudochirops cupreus | reverse complement strand
CTTCTTTCATTTGGGTTTCAAAATCCTTCTTAAGCTGCTCTATGGCATGTAACCAGTCTATATTTTTCTTGGTAGTTTTTGGTGCGGGAGTTCTGACTGTGTTGTTTTCCTCCTGTTCCATGCTGTTATCTTTCTTGTCCCCCCCAAAAAGGAACCTAAAGTTGTATTGCTGGGTTTGCTTTGCTTCCTTTGCCTTCTCATGTTGCCAGTCAATTACTTGACTTTTAGGTTCAGTAGAACTCTGCTTTCAGAAGGGAAAGCTCTGTCCCAAATTGCTGAGGTTTTCGCAGCTGCTGAAGCTATTAGGAGGCCACTGTTTCTACACCCTCCACCAGCTTTGGCTCACTGAAAATGCACCTCAGGACCACCACCCAAGATTGTGATCTGATCCAGGCAGCTTAAGGCAAGAGCACTTAGCTTCTGAATGATAGCTTGGCCCCCCTGCAATCTGCAGGCCAGGAGCTTCTGAAGCAGCTATGTGGAGGTGGCTGTAGAGCTGCCACTTCAGACTGCTTCTAGCCCTGGGCAGTTGGCCAAACTCTCTCCCCCAAATTTATCCAAGTTTCACTGACTTTTCATTTAGTCCTTGTTTCTTATGGGTTGGTAATTCTGGAAAATGCCATGGCTGCTGGTGATTTGAGCTCCAGCCATGACTTCTTCTGATGGCCCGAGGGCTCCAGCTACAGGTTCATGTGATGCTGGTCTGGGCTTCCAGCATGCTGTGATGAACCCCTTCACATCTGCCTGCCAGGCTGCCATCAGGGGGAGATGTGTTACTCTTTTATTTTGTGAGTTTTGGAGCTTTAAAATTTGTTTAGAGTTATATTTTATAGGTATTTGAGGTGGTTATGGAGAGAGCTGTGGAGTTTTGCTGCTTCTATGCTGCCATTTTGACTCTGCCCCTTAGGAGTTTTTTTTGAGTTCTTTTTCAAGAAGTGATTGGTGGATTCTTTCAATTTCTATTTTATCCTCTGGTTCTAGAACATCAGGGCAGTTTTCCTTGATAATTTCTTGAAAGATGATGTGTAGCTTCTTTTTTTGATCATGGCTCTCAGGTAGTCCAATAATTTTAAAATTATCTCTCCTGCATCTGTTTTCTGGGTCAGTTGTTTTTCTAATGAGGTATTTTGCACTGTCTTATATTTTTTCATTCTTTTGAAGCTGTTTTGTATCTTGATTTCTCATAAAGTCATTAGCTTCCATTTGCTCCATTTTAATTCTGAAGGAATTGTTTTCTTCAGAGTGAGATTTTAGACTTCCTTTTCCATTTGCCCAATGCTTTTTAAGGCATTCTTCTCCTTGTTTGCTTTTTGGACCTCTTTTGCCATCTGAGTTAGTCTATTTTTAAGGCGTTATTTTCTTTAATTAGGCTGTTGACTTGTTTTTTGTGATTTTTTTTGCATAATTCTCATTTTTCTTCCCAATTTTTCCTGTTCTTCTCTTACCTAATTTTCTAAATCCTTCTTCAACTCCTCCATGGTCTGTGATCAATTCATGTTTTTATTGGAGACTTTTGATGCAGAAGTTTTGTCTTTGTTGTCTTTTTCTGGCTGTATGTTTTGATCTTGTCACCAAAGAAAGATTCTATAGTCTTATTTCTCTACCTCTGTTTGCTCATTTTTACAGCCAATTGCTTGACTTTTGAGCTCTTTGCCATGGTAGAACTTTGCTTCCATAGTGGAGAGTGCTGTGTTCCAAATTTGTGGGGCTTTGTACAGCTGTTGTCAGAGCTACTTCTAGGCATCTGCCTCAGAACTGTGAGGAGGATTCCCTCTCCACAGCCATCACAAGCTCTGCCACACCAGCACTTCTTCTCACCCCAGGATCACCACCCAAGATTGCAACCCAGATCCAAGTGGGTCAAAGCAAGAAAATCCTGCCTGAGCACCAGCAAAGAGATTCCTGCATTTGCCCTCTGATCAGTCACTTGGTCCCCCCACCATCTTTGGGCCTGAAGCTCCAGAAGCAGCCACCCCACTGCTGCAGCTGCCACCAACTGTGCTACACCAGGTCAGGGACCAGACCCATTCTTTTCTCTCTCAGTTGCAACAGAGATTCCCCATTGACCTTTTACTTTCTGTTTGGTGTTTAGGGGTTGAAAAGTTTGGAAACTGCCACAGCTGCCAGTGATTTAGTCCCCTAAGGTTTGCTCTGGCCAGTCTATGCTCGTGCAGCCCACAAGGGACTGTGCTTCACTCCCAGTCCAGTGTGATAGCCCCTTTCTTTCAGCTTGCCAGGCTGACTTCAACTGGAGGTGTATTTCACTCTGTCATTTTGTGGGTTCTGTAGCACTAAAATTTATTTAGAGTCATTTTTATAGGTATTGAAGGAGATTGGGCCATGAGCTCAAGCAAGTTCCTGCTTTTACTCTACCATCTTGACTCTGTCTTCCATATGGACTCTTATAAGAACTTTCTGGGGGGTTCTTGAATCAAGTCTCTCCCCCCTTTAGTTTATCCTCCACTCAGCTACCATATTGATTTTCTGAAAGCATAAAAACGGCCAGTAGAAGCTTAATATATGTTTGTTGACTGACTAACTGACAGCCAGTTCTCATATGACATGTGCTCCAGGATCTTTAATAGCCTTGTTGCCTTCCTTAGGACATTTTCTTATATGATTTACATACTGAATTAAATTGTTTTGGGCAATGAAAAATTAAAAGAGTAATGAGTAAATAAAAAAGTAAGTCCTTCAAGGCTCTTCACCATCATAGTTCTCCTCTTCTTCCCACTTATCCCTATTGAATTTCATCTTATTAGAACCAACTCAATGCTCTATCACCTGTCAAGATCCCTTTGGCTTTTAACACCATCATCCAATGGGTTAGCTTAGTGGTCTTTGGAAGATATGCTGATCTAAGCTTTAGATACATGATCTATCCAAGTATTTCATAAAAATGTGAAAGAGCAGTGGGCCAATAAAACCACATAAGAGGTTGAGCAAATGAGAGTACAAATTTTACAGATGAAGAATCAGAGAGGGGTAGGGGTTTGCCTAAAGTCACAGAGCTGATAAATTGGAGTCGTGTTTAGGATCTGGATTTGATGCTTCCCAAACTAGCCTTGTTCCCATAGTGCTTATCATCACATTATGATACCCTAAAGAATACAATGTTACTGCACCCATCTCAGTGAATGACTTTGCTGAGAGTTAGTGATGTTTACTTAGAGACTGGATAGCTTGTATGTGAAGAGTCCCCTAGCTACTTTCCCTAGCTACTTTTTGGGGACTAGAATTAATGGAACATTTTTATTTTTTAAAGTTGTTTTTACTGGTGCTTTTGTCTTTACATTATTTCCTTATTTCCTCTATTTCCTTACAACAAATGAATCCTCTCTTCTAACAAACAGTTAAACAGAACCAGGTAACTGAGTGATCCAGTCTGACAACACATACAGGAGTCTGTACCTGCAGTCTCTCACTTCAGTACCAGAAGGAGGAAGGTACATGGATGGAACATCTTGAGGACAAGTTTTTCAAAGAAAGCATATTTTGATGGTAATGGTGGACATTTTCATAGCACTTGCAACTTACAAAACACTTAATATATATAAGACCTTTTGGAGCTATGCAATAACCTGGTGAAGCAGGTGCTATTATTATCCACATTTATATATAATCAAACCTGGAGTTAACCTAAGTAACTTTCCCAGGGTCATACATCTGAGAAGGTTGTCAAATCTATATCTCTTGACTCCAATTCATGGATTCATAGATTCAATGACTTAGAACTTGAATAATCTTATAAATAATTTATTCCATTCCTTCGTTTTTCAGATCAGGAAACTGAGGTACAGATTGAAGAAGGCAACTTTAGTCAAGTCACAAAGTTCAGTTTAGTTTAGTCACAAAGTTCATGAGTGACAAAGCTAGGATTTGAAATCAGGTCCTCTGATTGCAAATTTAATACTTTTCCTGCTGAACACTTCCTATATTCCATTCTATAAACCTACAACCCCATGCTCTGATTCCTAACAGTCTCTTATTTATAGACCCTGGTGAGGAAGAAAAAGTCCTTTAAGCTTGCTCTTAGCCCTTTGCTTTTCCCATTTCCTGTTAACTGACTTGCTTCCTTGGAGACAGTAATGTATTACTACAATAGTACCATAAAGCAACAAAAGTGTTCCCTGACAGGATGATGGGCAGAAGAGAGCCTTCATAGGTTCTGGAATTCAGTTAAACATTTGAACTCTGGGATGCTTATCTGAACAGAATTGTTCTGTCAACCCTTTGGAGCTTCATCTATCATTGCATCTAACTCTATCAAACTGAGATGATTATCTTTTTGGCCCCAGCAGCAAATAATGGGTTTGCACAATGGATTCTCATTGCCATAGCTATATAGGGGTAGAGGAACTTTTGGGGTAGACAGGATTAAGAGGCTTTTAATCTGTGAAGAGCTCAACCAACTTGAGTGTATTTGTAAAAAAAAAAACCTCTCTTCCCAGGGAGCCAAGAGGTATCTGGATAGATAGAAGGAAGACTTTTTGGAAAAAAAAAAAACTCTGATAATTGTAAAATTCTATTTTATTCTCTCTCTCTCTCTCTCTCTCTCTCTCTCTTGCATGCACACACACACACACACACACACACACACACACACACACACACACACACACACCCTACACACAGACACCAGAGCTCCACATTTTGTACTTGCTCATTTTCTCTTCTTTCTTTAGAACCTAGAGGCAGGTTTTCCTCTTTTGCCTTTGGTGTTCTTCCATTTTGTAAGATGAATTCATCATTCTAATTTTCTACAAGTTCTCTGGCACAAGAAAAAGGAGATTCTGATAATTTCTAAAACTCAACATAATTTATATTGAATTCTTCTCTCAGCCTCTATTTGTGTAGCCTGGTGCCCTTTGCAAGCTAAAATATCTTTTCTCAGTTAATCCCATGGGAAGGATTCAGGGACTTGTGAGAAATAGACAATCTTGACCTTTGGACTGTGCCACATTGCCAAAGGAAGTCTCTGTCATCTGTTTACAGTGAAACATTTCCTTAATCATATGTCTACTTTCCCCTTAGAATTCATATTGAGGCCAGTTAGAGAAGGGATCCATTTTTAAACACTCATTCTTATTTTTATATAATTTTCTTTTTCCATTTGGGTCAGAGATCATTTCTGTTTCTGTCTTTATGCTGGCAGTACCTAGGACAGTGCTTGACACTTAGTAAGTGCTTAGGAAGTGCTTGTTAATTGATTGAGTTATATTCAAGTTTGAAGACCATAGGATTATAGATTTCCTGTTGGAAAGGATATTAGAAGTCATATAGTCAAAGCCTTAACAGATGAAGATTTTATGTAAGGAAGAACTCCTCAACAATTAGGAAGTAGAATGGGTTGGCTTCATCTTTTGGAGCAACTTCAAGCAAAGATTGACTGCCTGACCACTTGTCCAGTGTGTCAGAGAGAAGATTCTTTCTAAGGTTCAGGTTAGGATTAATGGTCACTGAGCTTCCTTTGAACTCTGGGGTGCTACATAATTTTAGGCAACTGAGACCTAGAGAGGTTAAATGATTTGCCCAAGGTCACACAGATATCAAGTAGTGTATCTCCATCTTCTTCTTCTATACCTATTAATTTACTATACCAGGATCTCTCCCTATCAGTTCTTTTTATCCTGCCTTTGGTTACTTGTAAGGTTTTCTTGCTATAGGGGGAGACTTATTTGTAAAGTTCCCTGAAAAGATAACACCCTGTAGACTCCAAAGCATGGCTCGTTCCAATAATCTTTTCTATTTTGGGATTATATTCTCCATCGATCCTGAATTCTGTCTTCCAGAGTGCCCCCTGAATAGTAAATCAGAGTCAGTATCTTCCTTTGCTGCAGCTGGACTGACTGTCAGAGCCTGCTGATTGGAATCTGGCAGCCTCCCCCAGGTGTTTATCTCAGTACTTTTCATCTCTCTCAACTGCTGCTGATGAGGCCATGCTTCCCGCTCGGTCCTCTTTTCTGCTGCCTGCTGGCATTCGAACATCTGCATCTGTGGGAGGAAGTGTGGGCCATCCATTCCAGGTCACTGCTGAATTTGCTTCTCATCATGTTAACTCGCTTCCCCCAAATACTAAAGGTGGTCTTCTAGCGCATAGCCCCCTTGCTCTGAAATGCTTACTCCTCAACAAAATATTGGTTTCTGAGTGTTTAAGTTTTTTTTTAATTTGTTTTTGTTTCAAGGGTTGCCATGGTAAAGGAATCCTCCCCTAGTGGCCAACCAACAGGCGAAGAGTTTTTCTCTATACTTAGCTAAATGGAGCCTCCAAAAGCAGACATAGCCTGAGTCCCTCATGTTTTTATTTTCTTCCTCTTTCCTTTTATATATTAGTATTTCAATCAGTATTTTATATTTCAGTATTTCTGTGATCTCATTGATGGGACTCTTCCTTTGCTGATGTAGGTTATTGCCTCTCAATGACCTAGATAATGGCCTTGAACAATTGCTATGTCCTTTCCCCTCAGAAATAAATGAACATAATCTTAACCCCAAAATCAGTTTACTGATGAATATCACTGAAATTAATTAAGCTGGCCTCTTTCAAGAGACAGCTCTAAAGCTCTTTTTGTGGTGGCAAAGAATTGGAAGTTGATAGGGTGTTCATCAGTTGGTATAATGGCAAGCAAAGGAGTACTTAGCTCCTTGTTTTAGTTGTTCAAGTGCTTAGCTCCTTGTTTCAGCTCTTCAAGTGCCTTTGAACTTTGCCTGTGATTATATCAAGTCTGTTAGAGACAGAACCTGTGAAACCAAAGACCAGAACAAGAAAGATGTAAGAGGTGGGCATAATAGAAAGGAGATGATGATATAAAAGCTCGAGCACAGCTGGGACCAAGCAGAACTGGGAAGAAGGATGGTTGTGATGCTTGCATTTTGTCTGTCTGTGTTGATGTTACTTTGTCAGACCTCTCTGTGATAGAGGATATTGCTGCTGTTACAGAAGCCCTGGGACCTTACTTCTGGTTCAGAAGTTTTGAAAGAGAACTTTCTTGTTGTCTGTTTACAGAAACCCTGAAAAAGGGTTTTACTGGTATTTTCACAGATCCTGGGACTTTACTGATGATTTGTGTTGATTTCACAGACAGAGACCCTGTCTGCTGGTCTGTGTTGATATCACAGGCAGAAAGTGAATTGATGATAGTGCTGGCAATGTGTGTGAACATTATTGTAACTCTGCTAAGCTTTAAGTGTGGAGCAGGACCAGGAGCTGGAATCCAGGTGACTGTTGTGTGAATTCAGGCAAGAGCTGGAAGCATGGAAAAGGAACCATTAAGTCTGGGAATTGCCTCAAGTCAAGATGAAAGGACCTTTCCTTGGGTACTTAGTGCTGACTTGCCAGATCATGATTTACTGTGACCTAGGGGTGGGAGACTTTTGTATTTTGTATTTTGCTCTCCTTAAGGATAATTGCTCATTAAAGATGATTGAGTTAAGAATGATTGAAAGCTAGTCTCCAATCAAGATGAAAAAAGACTTTAGATGACTACTTTATATTGATTGATTCAGATTGTGACTCACTGAATATCTTTGTTTAAGACTATGTGGCCACTTTAGTAGTAAGTTGTTATGTTATATTGCTGTGAATATTGTACTTTGGTTTCTGTGAATGTTTTGCCTTAATTTATTGCTGAATAAATAGAGAGTTCTCTATCCTATATGATCAGAACCTTAAAACTATTTACAGCAGCAGTCCTCAGGAGAGCTGCTCATGCCTGGCTTTACAATTGGGGAGTGGCTGAACAAGTTGTAGCATATGTTTATAACAGAATATTATTGTGCTGTGGAAAATGGTGAGAAAAAATGCTTTCAGAAAAAACTGGAAAGACTTACATGAACTGATGCAAAGTGAAGTGAGCAGAACCAGAAGAACATTGTACATGGTAACTGTAATACTATATAATGATGAATTGTGAATGATTTAACTCTTCTCAGCAGTACAACCATCCAAGAAAACTATAAAGACTCATGATGAAAAATACTGTCCGTTGCCACAGAAAGAACTGGTGGAGTCTGAATGCAGATCAAAGAATACTAATTATTTTTAATTTTTCAAAAAAATGTTTTTAGTATGTGTTTTCTTTCACAACATGACTAATATAGAAATATGATTCGCATGACAGCACATGTATAAACTTTATCAAGTTGTTTGCTTTCTCAATGATAGGGGAGAGGAGGGAGGGAAAAGTATTTGGAACTCAAAATTTTAAAATATAATTGTGAAAAATTGTTTTTACATGTAGTTGAAAAAAATATAAAAGTAAACAAGCCTGCTAAATAGACTAAACTCGTATCCTATTTTCCTGCATTTTTGAATTCCCTGGCTGCTAGCTCTTTCCCATCTGAGTTTACCTTCTATATATTCTCTATATGTCTTGATTGAGCATAGTATTTATGTGTTGTCACCCTTATTTGAGTGTAATTTCCCTGAGGACAGAGACTCTTTTAACCTTTTTTCTGTATTTAGAAGTTTGGCACATAGTAAACACTTAATAAATGGCACATAGTTTGTTGACCGACAGGCTAAATGACCACAGTCTGTCATGATTCCCCATACTGAAGCCATTCCAGCATGGCAGAGCCCACCAGAGTTTGTGGCCACTGGAATAGCCTTGAAAACTCAGGATCTTCTCTATACCATGATGAGACTTGGGATTAGAGCTTTTGCTCCCTGGAACATTCAGAAGACTCCCAATGCCAGACATAGATGGGAGTCCCACAGGATGGGCAGATGTGGATAGATTGTGATGTCTGTCTCTAAAGGGGATACCACACCAGTTTCTGTAATGAGTACCACATTGACACTATCTGCTAGACCTTGAAATATTAATTTTTAAACAAGTCTTACTCATTGGTTGACTTATTGAGGTTATTTCAAAAAGTCATCAAAGCTCATGAAGGATGCTTTAAAGCTAGAGCTAATGTCACAAATTAGGCCCAATGATGTTTGAAAAAGCCAGGCAGTTGGAGGCAACACTAGCTTTTTATCTCCTTCCTACAAATTCAAGATGGCTCAGGAATTTGGTTCTGCTGATTGACTAAATAGTCTTGGTAGTAATTAAAAGTTACCATGGAAAACATAAAAACAATTTAAGTCAACTCAATAGATATTTATTAAATACTTACAGAAAACCTTCCCCAACCTCTCTTAATTCTACTGCCTTCTCCCTGCTAATTATTTCTTATTTATCCTGTAAAGAGCTTACTTTATACAGGTAAACCTCATTTTGTTGTGTTTCATTTTATTTTGCTTTGCAAATATTGTATTTTTTATTTAAAAACAAATTGAAGATGTGTGGCAACCCTGTGGTCTATGGGCACTATTTTTCCAACAGCATATGCTCATATCATGTCTCTGTGTCACATTTTGGTAATTTTGCAATATTTCAAACTTTATTATTATTATTACATCTGTTATGGTGATCGGTGGTCAGTGCTGTTTGATGTTACTATTTTAATTATTTTGAGGCACCATGAACTGTGCCCATGTAAGATGACAAACTTAATTGATGAATGTGGTGTGTATTCTGACTATTCCACTTACCACCAATCTCCCATCTCTCTCCCTCAACTTGGGCCTCCTTGAAATTAGGTCAATTAATAACCCTGTAATGGCCTCTAAGTTGAAGTGAAAGGAACAGTCAATTGATGCATCAAACTCCAATGTTGTCTTATTTTAAAAGATTGTCACAGCCACCCTAACCTTCAGCAACCACCACCCTGATGAGTCAGCAGCCATCAGCCCTGAGGCAAGACACTCCACCAAAAGATTATAACTCACTGAAGACTCACATGTTGGTTAACATTTTTTCTTTTCACAATAAAGTATTTTTAATTAAAGTATGCACATTGTGTTATTTAAGAATAATACTGGGGTGGAACCAAGATTGTGGCATAGAAGCAGGAAAAATCCATGAGTTCCCCCCATAACCACCACAAATATCTATAAAATATGACTCTAAACAAATTTTAGAGCTACAGAACCCACAAAGTGACAGAGAGAAACAAATCTCCTGCTGAAGGCAGCCTGGCAGGTGGACAGGAAGGGTCCATCACAGCATACTGGGAGCCAAGCTGATCCCAGCCCCATGTGAACCCATGGTTTTAGCCCCAGGGTGGTCCAGACCAGCAGGGGCTGGAGCAGACTTCAGGAGAGTGGACCACCAGCAGCTGTGGCAATTTCCAGAAATATCAACCCATAAATGCCAAAGACAAAGTAAAAGGTCAGTGTGGAACTTGGTTGGAACTGGGAGGGGGGGAGGAATGCAGTCTGGCCTTGACCCCCAGCGCGAAAAGCTGTGGAGGCATGTTGGCCATGCAGCCACCTCCATGTGGCTGCGTCAGAGCTCCTGGCCTACAGATTATAGGGGAAACAAGCAACCATTCAGAGGGTGATTGCTCTTCCTTTAACCTGCCTGGATTTGGATCATGGTCTTGGGTGGTGGTCCTGAGGTGTGTGACCAGTGAGCCAGAGCTTGTGAGAGCAGCAGAGAGGGCACCCAGCTAATAGCTCTGGCAGCTTCAAAAACTCCAGAAATTTGAAACAAAGCTCTCCTCTCTGGAAGCAGAGTTCTACTGAGCCCAAAAGTCAAGTAATTGACTGGGAACATGAGCAAGCAAAGGAAGCAAAGCAAGCACAGCAATCAAACCTTAGATTCCTTTTTTGGGGACAAAAAGGATCAAAGCATGGAATGGGAGGAAGACAACACAGTCAGAACTCCTGCACCAAAAGCTTCCAAGAAAAATATGAACTGATTACAGGTCATGGAGGAGCTCAAGAAGGATTTTGAAAATTAAGTAAGAGAAGTAGAAGAAAATTGGGAAGAGAAATGAGAATGATGCAAGAAAATCATGAAAAGAGAGTCAACAACCTGACTGAAGAAAATAATACCTTAAAAAATAGATGAACTGAAATGGCAAAAGAGGCCCAGAAACCCAATGAGAAGAGGGATGCCTTAAAAACCTGAATGTGACAGATGGAAAAAGAATTCGAAAAGCTCACTGAAGAGAATAATTCTTTCATAATTAGATTGGAGCAAATGGAAGCTAATGACTTTATGAGAAATCAAGATACTATAAAATAGATCCAAACAAACTCATCGGAAAAACCACCAACCTGAAAAATAGATCCAGGAGAGATAATTTTAAAATTATTGGACTGCATGAAAGCCATGATAAAAAAAAGAACCTAGAAATCATCCTTCAAGAAATTCTCAAGGAAAATTGCCCTGATATTTTAGAAATGGATGGCAAAATAGAGATTGAAAGAATTCACCAATCACCCCTTGCAAAAAATCCCAAAAGGAAAACTCTCAGGAATATTATAGCTAGATTCCAGAGTTCCCAGGATAAGGAGAAAATATTACAAGCAGCCAAGAAGAAATAATTTGAATACTGTGCAAACACAATCAGGATAACACAAGATTTAGCAGCTTGTACATTAAGGGATTGAAGGGCTTGGAATATTATATTCTGGAGGTCAAAAGAGTTAGAATTAAAACTAAGAATCAAGGTACCACATCTCACCAGTCAGATTGGCTGAGATGACAAAACAGGAAAATGACAAATGCTGGAGAGGATGTGAAAAAATTGGAACACTAATGCATTGTTGGTGGAGCTGTGAACTGATGCAACCATTCTGGAGAACAATATGGAACAATGCCCAAAGGGCTATAAACAACTGCATACCCTTTAACCCAGTACCACTTCTGGGGTTGTATCCCAAAAAGATCATAGAAGTGGGAGGAAGACCCATATATACAAAAATATTTATTCAGCTCTCTTTGTGGTGGCAAAAAAATGGAAATTAAGGGGATGCCCATCAATTGGGGAATGGCTAAACAAGTTGTGGTATATGAATGTAATGGAATACTATTGTGGTATAAGAAATAGAGAGGAGATGGACTTCATATTTAGCTGGAGGGGCTTATACAAACTGATGCTAAGTGAGAAGAGCAGAACCAGGAAAAATTTGTACACAATCACAAACACATCATATATGTGATGACCAACTTTGATAAACTGCACTCTTCTCAACAATGCACAGATATAAGACAACTCTACAAGTCTCAAGATGGAAGGAAATGTCTACATTCAGAGAAAGCTCTAGAAAGAACAGAGTTTAAATGGAGACTGAAGCAATCTACGTACTATCGTTTTTTTCCCCATGTTTGGTTTTGTTTCTTCTTTCACATTGTTCATGTCACTGATTACAACCCTTCTATATAATCAGACTTGATTGCATGCCACCATAGAGGAGAAGAGGTGAGAAAATTTGAAACTCAAGGGATTGTGGAACTGAATCTTGTAAACTAAAATTAAATAAACAAATCAATTAATTAAAAAAAAAGAGAAAGAAAAAAACCCAAGAATCACTTACCCAGCAAAACTGAGTATAATGTTTCAGGGCAAAATATGGTCATTCAATGAGATAGAGGACTTTCAAGCCTTCTTGATGAAAAAAACAGAGTTGAATAGAAAATTTGACTTTCAAATACAAGAAGCAAGAGAAGCAGGAGAAGGTAAACAGGGAAAAGAACTCATAAGGAATTTATCAAAGTTGATAAGTTGTTTCCTACCTGGAAAAACAATAATTGTAACTTATCAAACTTTTCTCAGTATGAGGATAGTTGAAGGGAATATACATGTGTGTGTATATATACATATATATATATATAGACATGTATATATATACATGTATGTATATATGTATGTATGCATATATATCTATATAGAAGGCTATATGTGTATATGAATACATATGTGAGTGTATGTATATATGTGTACAGGTATACATAGACAGAGGGCACAGGATAAAATGAATAGGAAGGGATGATATTTAAAAAACAAAATTAAGAGGTGAGAGGGAATATAATGAGAGGAGATAGAGAGAGACAAAATAGGGTAAATTATCTCATGTAAAAGAAGCAAGGGAAAACTGTTACAATGGAGGGGAAGGACGGGAAGGCAAAAGGCAATGGTTCAACCTTACTGTCATTGAATTTGGCTTAAGGGAGGGATCACATACACACTAAATTGGATATCTTAACCTACAGGAAAGTAAGGGGAAGGGGATAAGAGGGGGGATGATAGAAGGGAGGGCAGATTGGGGGAGAGTGTAGTTAGAAGTTCACACTTTTGAAAAGGGACAGGGTCAAAGTAGAAAATAGAACAAGTCGGGGGCAGGATAGGATGGAGTTAAACATAGTCAGTCTTTCACATTATATCCACTATAGGAATGTTTTGCATAACTACACATGTACAACCTATATTGTACTGTTTATCTTCCCAGTAAGGGTGGGTGATGAGGGAAGAAGAAAAAGAATCTGGAATTCAAAATTTTCAAACCAAATGCTAAAAAAAAAATCATTATTATTATTATTATTATTATTTTTACATGTAACTGGGAAATAAATTGTACAGGCACTGGGATATGGAGCTCCATCTTGCCCTACCAGAAAGTCAGAGGGAGGATGGGAGAGGATATAGGAGAGAGCAGATTTTGGGAGGGGGTATTCAGTGGGACCACTGTTTTGGGGGGTGGGTTGGAGAAAGATAGGGAGAAAATTTGTCACTCAAATCTTGTGGAAATGAATGTTGTAAACTAAATATAAACATAAAATGTAACTTTAAAAAAGAATAATGTCATCGTGCACTTAATAGAGTATAGTATATTATAAACAGAAATTTTATATGCACTAGGAAGGCAAAAATACTATGACATACTTTATTGTGATATTTGCTTTATTGCAGTGGTCTGGAACCAAACCCACAATATCTCCAAGGTATGATGGCATATATATTTTCTGCTCATTGTCTCCCTTGTTAAATATTAAGCTTCTTGAGGGAAAGGGTAGTTTTTTGTTTCTCCGTGTATCCTCAGCACTTAGCACAGTGTCCATGACATAGTAGGGGCTTAATAAATGTTGATTGATTGATTGATGTAAGGCACTGGGCAAAAATTTAAAAAATGAGAAAGTCCTCCTATAAGGAGCTCATTGAAGTTTCATGCAGTATAAAAACAGATACTCCAATAAATACAAAATAAGGTAGAATGCAATGGGGCAAAGAGAACTAGACAAAGTGCTATAGGAAATTCTGTTCTGTCAGCATATGTGTTATTTTCTTTTCCTTCCCTTCCCCTTCCTTTCCCTTCCCTTCCCTTCCCTTCCCTTCCCTTCCCTTCCCTTCCCTTCCCTTCCCTTCCCTTCCCTTCCCTACCCTGCCCTCCCCTGCCCTGCCCTTCTCCTCGTTCTCCTCCCCTTCCTCCTCCTCCTCCTCCTTCTTCTTCTTTTGGGGCTAAGTGACTTGACTAAGGTCACACCACTAGTAAGTGTCTGAGTCCAGACCTGAAATCAGGTAGATGAGTCTTTCTGACTCTGGGACGGGTACTTTATCCACTATGTCACCTTGCTGCCCCATCATTATTAATATAATGTTGTATGTATATAGTACTTTAAGGTTTGCAAAGCACTTCATATCTATTATCTCATTTGATTTTTAAAACAACTCAGAGATAGGTGCTCTTATTACCTCATTTTACAGATGAGGAAACCAAAACAGAAAGTTTAAGAGACTTTCCCAGAGTACCATCTTTTGTATCTAAGTACAATGTCTAAATACTTATCTAAGACAAGATTCAAACTCAGATCTTGCTGACTCCAAGTTCCTGGTGCTCCACTGTGCCACCTAGGGGCCTTTGAGAAACTGGTGGATTCTTTCCCTTTGGGAAGTGTTCACCTTCTTTCTACCTGCCCTCTATGGAATTCAGTAGTAGATACTGAATCTCTTGCAGATGAGTCAACTTCAGTGCATTGAAGAAAAACAAAACAAAAAACAAAACAAAACCCAAAGCTAAAAGATTCCATATGCATGCCTGGCTAGAGGTTTCACCAAATGGTACCAGTTCTCTGGGAGATGTAATTTCCAACTCAGCAGTCTAATCTAGTTTAACTTTGTCTGCAGCATGGGTATTAGCTTGTGTTTCAGATGGAGAGAGAATACCGACGGCTATAAAACAACCCAATAAATACCTACCTCAGTGATTCTAAATGAAGTACCAGTGATCCAGGCAAGTGATTGCCTAGCAAGGTGGAGCTCATGTGTCTGCTCAGGTGTCCCATGGTTTGGGATGGATTTTTCTTGGGGCACTGATGAGTGAAGTCATAAAAAAGTGGTATTTGAGAGGTGTCTGATCATTAGTCTCTCCTGACTGATTTAAGCTCCAAATTGGCATTAACTCACAGTGGGGAAGATTGGGTGGGGAGAGAAGTTACTGCAGCTTAATTATATCATAAGGTTCATTAGATGACATTGCCTGAAATAATTTCCTGAATGGCCAGGGCATGTACCAAGTGGAGAATGTAGTGATACGCATTTTGAAAAAAAAAAAAGATCAGACTAACGGGAAATTTCTTCTTGAGCCATCATCAGCAGGGACATTGCTTTAATGGTATTCCTTTTTTGGAGCTAACAGCATGGGGTAGCACAGTGGACAGAACATTGGAGTCAGAAGCCCTGAGTTCAAATCCTGATTCTTTCATTGTTCAAATCCTGACTCTGAAGAATCAGGAATATGACCTTGGGTATGTCACTTCACCTTTAGGAATTTCTTCATCTGTAAAACAAAAGGGTGGGAATGGCTCTGAGGGCCTTTAAAGTCCTGTCCAACTCTGGATACATGAGTGTGATCCTAACCATGATGAGAGGCTGTGTGGCCAATGAGAAGGGCCCTGTACTTGAGAGTTAGGGCAGAGAAGTTGGAAACTCTCTTTTGAAAATGAGCTAGCTGTGTGACCCTGAGAGAGTCACCTCACCCTGTTTGCCTCAGTTTTCTCATCTATAAAATGAGCTAGAGAAGGAAATGTCAAACCACCCTGGTATCTCTGCCCAGAAAGATCCAAATGGTGTCACAAAAAGTCAGACATGAGTGAAACAACTGCACAACCACAAATCCTAAATCTAGACCTTAAAGAAACCTTAGAGATTGTCTAGTTCAATTCCCTTATTTTACAGATAAAGAAATTAAGGCCCAGCGCAGGTAAAAGTTACATAGTAAGTAACAAAGCTGAGACCTTTTGTTCTTGAATATTCAGAAATCATTTATTTTTAGTTTTCAATGTTCATTTCCACAAAGTTTGAGTTCCAAAATTTCTCCCTTCTCTCCCCTACCCCCACCCCAAGATGGCAAACATATTGATTACTCCTTCCCCCAGTCTTCCCTCTCATATATCCCCCCATGCCTCCCCTTATGCCCTTTCCTCCAAAGCTAAGATTTAAGCCCACTTCCTTTGATGGGAGAGGCCATGCTCCTTCTTCTGTAGGGGAAGAATGGAACAAGATTTTATTAAGCATGTATTATATGCCAAAATATTGTCTCATATGATAGTCATAATAACCCTGGGAGGTAGGTACTATCATTATTCCCATTTGAGAGTTGAAGAAATTGAGACAAATAAAGGTTAAGTGAGTTGGCCAAGGTCACACAGCTAATAAGTGTCTGAAACCAACTTTGAACTCAGGTTTTCCTGACTCCAGGCTCAGCAATTCATCCAGTGCCCCAGAAGTTGTTTCTACTATATCATGGTGCCTCTCCAAATATATATATATGTTAGTGAATCAGTTAATAAACATTTTTAAGGGCCTACGTGCCAGGCACTGTGCTAAGCACTGGGGATTCAAAAAGAGGCAAAAGAGAGGCCCTGCCTTCAAGGAGCTTACAATCTAGTGGGAAGGACAATGAGGGAGCAATTATCTATAAACAATCACTATATAGGATAAATAGGAAATAATTATGAAAGGGAAAGCACTAGAATTAAGAGAGTTGAGGAAGGCTCCCTGTCAAAGGTGGGGTTTTAGTTGGAACTTAAAGGGAAGTCAGAGAGGTCAATAATTGGAGTAGAGGAGGGAGAGCCTTCCAGGCATGGGGAAGTCAGAGAAAATGCCCAGAACTGAGAAAGTGAGTATCTTGATTGTGGAACAGCCAGGAAGCCAGTGTCACTAGATCAAAGAGTATGTGATGAGGGGTAATGGAAAGGTGGGAGGGGGCTTAGTTATGAAAGACTCTGACTGCCAAACAGAGCATTTAGTCTTTGATCCTGGAGGCGACAGGAAGCCACTGGAGTTTATTGAAAGGGAGGCAGTGACATGGGAGAAACTGTACTATGGGAAAATCATTTTAGTGGCTGATTGGAGGATGGGAGAGACCTGAGGCAGGGAGACCTACCCCCGGGCTATTGCAATAATCTATCTGTGAGGGGATAAGGGTCTGCATCAGGGTGTTGGCAATGTCAGAGGAGAGAACGGGGTGTATTTGAGAGATACTGCAGAGATGGAATCTACAGGCCTTGACAACAGCTTGGATGTGGGGGTGGTGGTGAGAGCTAATGAGGAATCCAGGGTGACTCCTGGGTTGGGAACCTGAGGGACTGGGAGGATGATATTGTCCTTGATAGTAATGGCAAAGTTAGAAAAGGGGGTGGGGAGAAGGTTTAGGGGGAAATACAATAATTTCTGTCTTGGAAATACTTGAATACTTGTTGTTTGAATATTGAATATGAGTGAAGTCATAAAAAAGTGGTATTTGAGAGGTGTTTGATCATTAGTCTCTCCTGACTGATTTAAGCTTCAATCATATGGACATCCAGTTTGAGATGTCTGAAATGCAACTGGAGATGAGATTGGAGGTTAACAGAGAAGTTGGGACCGGAAAGGTCAATATGTAAATTGTTGGCAGAGAGATGGTAATTACATTCATGGGAGATGAAGAGATCTCCAGGTGAAGTCGTTAGAGGGAGAAGACAAGAAAGCCTAGGATCAAATCCTGAGAGGCAAGTGTGGTTAAAGGGTATCATCTAGATGCACATCCAACAAAGGAGATGGAGAAGGAACAATTAGACAGATGGGAGGAGAACCAATAGACTATAAGTACCTTGAGGACAGAGACTTTGGTCTTTGTAATCATAGCAACCAGCCCAGTGTCTGACATAGTGGATAATAAGAAGTTATTGGATTTAACCCAGTTGAATAAGTTGCTTACTTGCATTGATCCAGGGAGTTTCTACACAAGAATTCCTCCATCAAGAGGTTCACATACAGATAAAGTCACTCTGCCACATCAAAAAAGAAAAATATATATATATATATATCTAGGACACCCCTTCTAAGGGGTTTTTGGGAGCATGAGATGAGATAATGTAGGTACAATTCTTTTTAATCCTGTCCATTATAGAAATGATAATTACTTAAGAAGAGTGAATCAGGACAAGGACATGATAGCTAAATTCAAATATTTGAAGTGGTTGTCTTAGTGAGATGGGGTTAGCTTTCTTCTGCTTGGCCCCAGAGGATGGAAGGAAGTCTAGTTGGCTCCTTTGGCTCTTTGGCTTTGAAGAATGAGCAGTGGGGTGCATTGGGTGCAAAACCAGAGAACCAGGATCCCCATTAAGTTACATAGCCAAATCGCCAGCTACCTCTTGGAAGTATTTTCCCTTCACATGTTCCCTGAAAACCCACTTTTGAAGGACATAAAATTCAAGAGCTGAGTTTAAAGAGTTTCGGAAGCAGCAGGTTGTATCCAAGAGGAAGAGGATATCACAGGGGGTAAAGGGGCCAGCTCATTCTTTTGGAGGTTTCAGAAGATGAAAACAAAACAACCATCAGAGCAGAGGTGAAATAGATCCTCAGGAGGCCAAGTAATGAAAAGATCAGAAGATGGCATCCCAACCTTCTGTTACTCTGACTCCTGGCTTGACCCTGCCCTATAAAACCCTTCCAATTTGGGACCAGCTTCTCAATGGTGAATCAACTTGAAAAGGGGCAAAATTGGAATCTGAAAATAGTGTGGTTTCCACCTTTCCTCCATACATACTTCTTCTAGTCATCCTTTAGAAATTCTCCTAAGACTACGTAAGTGATTGGGAGCCAGTAGTGATTGGAGGCAGCATGGGGGTGGTGTTGCTGCTAAAGTATGTCTCCATAATTAGTCTTTTTCATTAAGAAGGGAACTTGGCAGGTGAGAATTCTGTGGACCTCAAACACCATCAGAGTTGGACTGAATAACTCTATGGAAAGTGTATTAGGTTATAGCTCTAGATGCAGAGGGATCCCCAGAGGCTACCCCTTCATTTTTCAGGTAAAGAAACTGAGGCCTAGAGAGATTAGGAACACAGACCTAGAGCTAGAAGCGACCTTAGAGGTTCTCTTGTCTAATCCCCTCATTATACAGGTGAGGAAACTGAGGCCCAGAGAGATTAAGAACATAGATTTAGAGTGGGAAGGGTCCCCAGAAGCCATCTGGTTTAACCCTCTAATTTTTTGGGTGACAGAACTGAGGCACAGGGAGATTAAGTGATTTGCCTAGAGTCACACAGTTGTTAGTGTAAGAGATGAGACTTGAACTCATGTCTTATGTCCAAAGCTAAGTCATGTAAGTGGTCCTATGGTCTGGGGGTTCTCGACCTTTTTATATTATCAGTCTCTTTGGTATTAGTGAAGCCCTTAGGCTTCTCAGGACACTTCTCAGCATCCTGTCTTTTTAAATTCATAATTGAAGGAAATGAGAAATTTCAGTTAGAAATGAGTAAAAATAAAGATGTAATTTACCCCTATCCTTTGGCAGTCCATGGACTCCAAGTAAAAATCCCCTGGTTTAGTCCCACAACCTCATTTCACAAATGGGGAAATTTAGCCCTAGAGAGATAAAAATGGCCACACATCTAAGTCACATGTCTAGAAATAAGACAATATTTATAAAGCTTTCTGCCAACCTCAGAGTACTATATAAATACTTTTATATTATTAGCACAGTATCTGGCACATGGTAGGTTCTTAATAAATTTTTGTTGATTGATGTAATTATATACTTATTTATAATACAATGAAGTATAATTGTACATAATATAATTATAGTATTAATAGGAGCAGCAGAAATGGGATTTGAACCCAGGTCCTTGACTCCAAATCCAGTGCTTCTTCAATTGAACATAACCAGAGACTGGGAGTTTGTAGGGTAGTAGTCCTTGGTCAAAAGGAATAGGTAGCCTAACAGTCATACTTTAAATGCTCCAAAACACTTTGAAGACATTTTCTCATTTGATCCTCATAATATCTCAGTGGAGTTGGATGCCATAGGTGCCATTATTTGCATTTTGAAGATGTGGAAAATGAGACGTTCATTGACTTGCCCTGATCATACAACTGGTTAGAGGCAGCATTTATTCCAGTCCATGCCTTTACTTCAGATTATGTGGATACTATTATTAGAAGGTGACTCTGCTGCTATTCTCAGTTCTGGTCAGACCACATCTGGACTATAGTATTCACTTCTAGAAAGCCTACTCTAGGAAGAACATCAATGAGTTGGAGAGAATCCCAGAGGAGATCAGAATGATGAACCAGAGTGATGAAGGGTCTCAAAAATATGTTATAGGAGGACTGGTTGAAAGGACTGGAAATTAGGGAAGAGAAGACTTGGACAGGGTAGAGGGAATGAAGAGGTAGGATTGTGTTCAAGTATTTTGTAGTCTGTCCCCTAGGAGAGGGATCACACTTGTTTTGCTTGGCTCCAGAGGGAAAAATTAGGAGGATTGGGTAGACATCTCAAAGCATCAAATCTAGGCTTAATATCAGGAAGAGCTTCCTACCAATTAGAGCTAACTCAGAGGAGTGGACTGCCTTGGGAGGTAATGGATTTCCCTGCATTGGAAGTCTTTTAGTAAAAATTAGCAATAACCATTTTCTGAGGATAGGGTAGATTGAACTCCAATGACCACTGAGGTCCCTTCTAGCTATGAAATTCAGTGATGTTATTGGACATGGTGGAACACATCTCTAACCCCTGCTACTGGGGTTGGTGAACTGATTATGCTCAGAAGTTTTGAATTACAGGGTACTGGGTCATGTGTCTGCAATAAGTCTTATACCAATATGGCGAGTCTTCAAGAATTGAGGGGGTTATGGGCTGCCTAAGGAGAGGCAAATGGTTGGAAATGGAGCAAAGCTTCTGTGCCAATGTGTGGTGGGAAATGGGGACACCCAGTCCCCAGAAAAAACACAAAAGAAATGGAAAGAATAATGAAAGGAAGAAGAAAGGAGAAGAGAGAAAGAGTGAAAGGAAGAAAGAAAGGTAGAATAAAGGAAGAAAGAAAGGAAAAGAAAGAAGAAAGAAGAGGAAAGAATGGAAGAACAAAAGAAACGTAGAAGAAAGGAAGAAAGGAGAAGAAAGAAAGGGAAAAGACATGGAAAAAAGAAATGATGAAAGGTAGAAAGGAGAGAAAAGAGGGAGAGAGAAAGGAAGAAAGGATAGAAGAAAAAAGAAAGGAAGGAGGGAAAGAAATAAGGGAAGAAGGAAAAACACAAAAAAATTCTGTGATGTAGTGCCCTTGACTTTGATACTTTTTTTTGAATTCCTGCCTTTTTTTTCCCCTGGAGACTCAGGTCACCTGAATGACTCCTTGCTCTTTCTTGTAGCTAACTTGACTTCAAGTAGAGTTTTCTTGAAGTCTTCATTTCAAATCACAGTTTCAGGTTGTTAAATTGGGGCTAGGGCATCATGCCAAGGAAGGCAAATCAAAGAACAAGGTGAGTAAGGAAAATCTGATTTGGCTCTTTTCAAGATTACCCCCAATTCTCATTCTAGAAAAATACAATAGTATGGTGGGAAGAAGATTGGATCTGGAGTCAAGGGACCTGGATTTGAACACCAATTTTGCTAGCCAGTTTTCCTTGTGTGGTCACGGAGCAAATCATTTGCATGCTCTGGACCTTTGTTTAATCAAATGAAGGATTTGGACTTAATCCTCTAAATCTATCATCCTATGATACTCCATAAAGAGTGGTCTTTGAAAATTGTTATAGTTCAGCTGTTTCAGATTCTTTGTTACTCCATTTGGTTGTTTTTTTTTTTTGGCAGAGGTACTGGAGTATGGATTTGTGATTTCCTTCTCCAGCCCATTTTATAGATGAGGAAACTGAGGCAAACAGGGTTAAGGGACTTGCCCAGGGTCACACAGTTAGTATGAGTCTGGAGAGAGATTTGAATTCAAATCTTTCTGATTCCAGCTCTCTATCCACTGCACCACCCAGCTGCCCCTTGAAAACTGTAGATACTTCTTCATGATTTTTTTTCTGGGTAGCAAGAGATAAACACTAGAGAAAGCAACTGATGCAGAAAGTGCATTTCCAGGAGGATTTTACAAGAGCTTCCTAATTGACCCTTTCTCAGACTTTCAAGGAGAGACCCATTTTGGTCTTCAGGCATCTTGGGCTTGCTTAAAGGACCAGTGTGCTAAAAACTCATACATATTTATAATAAGTAACATATTAGACAAAATGTCAGATCTTTTCCCCCTCTTGTTAGCTTAACTTGCAGTAAAGTAAATGACCCATAAAGAATAAAGGAAAGATTTCCTTCCAAGAGAAAGAGTTTAAATATGCAAATATTTTAACACCTAATAGTGTATGCAATAAGAGAGTCTGGTGCATTTACCCGATAGATAGTTTTCATGGCCTTTGCAAGCATTTTGGTTAATGCACTGGTGTTTAAAATTTTATGCTATTACATTTTGTAACTGTGATCCTGATTGTATGCACTCTTTTCCAGCTGATATCTTCATGAAGAGATTGCTAAGCCTGATCTAAAGAGAATTGGGAAAGAGATGGACCATCAGTCAATCAAGCATCAAGCATTTATGAAGCCCCTACTCTGTGCTAAGCACTACGCTAGGTCCTAGATATGCACGATAAAAAGGAAACTGTCCTGTCTCCAAGGAGTTTGGATTCCATAGGGAAGACAATGCGCCATTTTTAAATTTAAAAATACAAAACACTGATGAAATAGTTTCCTCTAGTGGGAGGGCACTAGCAGCTGGAAGTAATGAAAAAAGACTTAGCATAGGAAATGGTACTTGAGGTGAGCTTTGAAGGATCAAAAGTTTATAGATTTAGAGCTGGTTAGTGCTTTGGAGATGACCTCATCTGGCCTGCACATTTTATAGATGTGGAAACTGGGGCCCAGAGGGATTAGGTGTTTCATCCATGATCACTCAAAATTCCGTCTTAGAGCCCATTTTCTAGCAGTTAAGGACAGCCTGAAAAACTAATACTGAAAGAGACAGACAGACAGAGAGAGAGAGAGAGAGACAGAGAAGGAAAGAGAGACAGAGACATAGACAGAGACAGAGAGAGACAGAGACAGAGACAGAGACAGAGAGAGGCATAGAGAGACAGAGACAGAAAGAGATAGGGAGATAGAGACAGAGATAGAGAGAAAGAGACAGAGAGTTAGAGGGACAGAGAGAGACAGCGTCAGAGACATAGACAGACAGACAAACACAAAGAGAGAGACAGAGACAGAAAGTCAGACAGAGACAAAGTCACAGAGACAGATAGACACAGAGACAGAGACAAAAGACAGAGAGAGTCACAGAGCCAGAGTCAGAGAGAGAGAGAGAGAGAGAGAGACAGAGATAGAGACACAGAGAAAGAGACAGAGAGAGTATCATGGAGAGAGTGAGAGCAAGAGCAAGAGCAAGAGCAAGAGAAACCACTATGTCCAGAAACTACCCACTTTGTTAAGACCATTCCTTTGGAAGGGTCTCTTTTCTCTCTGTCCCTTTGTCTCTGTCTCTGTGTATGTCTCTATGACTTTCTCTCTCTCTATCTCTCTGTCTGTCTCTCACTGTGACTATCTCTGACTTTGTGTGTGTGTGTGTGTGTGTGTGTGTGTGTGTCTGTCTGTCTGTCTGTCTGTCTTTGTCTGTCTACAGAGAGACTGGATGGCCACCTCTTGTGGATGTTGAGGTAGGGATTGTTACTCCACTCATGTTGCCTGGATGTGAAGGTTTGCAAGGTCTTTTCTCATCTGAGTTCCTATGATTCTATGACTGATGCAGAAGCTGAAAGGCTTGCCCATGCAGGGAGATTTCTATTTTCAATCAATCATATTTTCGAGCACTGTTAGTATGCAAAACACTGCCTATTTGTGAGCAAATGAAGAGATGATTAAGACTTGAGTTATAACTCATCATAGAACTTTTACAACATTCACTTTTCTTCTTTATATACTGGAATATTTGCACATTTTGATGATTGTTAATTTCTGTATAATAAGAAATGAAAAAAAAATGACTGTAGCGTCCTTGAGAGCAGGGATCTCATTTCTTTTTCTTGGGTCATTCATTGTTTTGTGTCAAAGGCAAGCATCACAAACCACTCTGAGTTCAGAGAACATGAAGCACTGAGATATAGTCACAGGGCAGAATAGTGAGTAAGATCTGCACCATGAAATGTGAACGTGGCCCTGAGGAATAGAAAGGGAGAGGATATTATTGGGCAGAAGAACTCTTTCCAGCCTACCATCTGGTGGCTTCTTACTGTAATTAATTTTTCTTGTAACTAGATATTCAGTTCTGTTCTTTCTGTGCTGTTGAGCAATGCAAAGGCTATCAGCCCTCTCTAAGTTTGGTGCTCTAGGTCAAAACCCTATTTGCCACAACCCTGTTATGACTCCCAGGAAACAAAGTCCTGGTCTTTAAAACCAAAAGAGGACAGAAGACTTGCACTCAGTGTGGTAGAACGGATAAATTGATGGGAGGCAATAGTTGTCCTTCGTTCTGGAAGGGGACCAAAATGACATCATTATGCTAAAGTCAAGTTTCAATGTGTCTGACTGTGGCTGATCAGACCAATATGAGCTCAAAAGGCTCTACCACAGGTTAGGCACAAATAGTCCATGTGAATATTTGGGGTGGATTCCCTAAATTTGTGCATCCTGCATTTCCTTTGAGCTGTTTCAATTCTACTTCGTTCATGGAGCACAGCCCCTTCTCTGATGTGGGTATTTGGGATGAAAAATATCCTTCATCCTTAATTTAGTGAAAAGAAATAAACACAGAGATCTCTTAGGATAAGAACAGGACTTTATTCTCTTCCCCGGGAGAAGAGGGCGGTCTTCCCCATGACTCCTCATGGAGAAGAGGGAAGTTACAAAAGATAGTGCTGGTATTTATAACCTAACTTAGTCAAGACCCCTCCCCGACTGTTTCCCCTCTCATTGGTGGAGAGGACACTTCACCAAATACTTCCCCAACTGGGACAGCAAGGAAAGATAAGGGGAGGGTCTCACCAAGGCGGGAAAACAGACAATGGAAGATAAAAGTGATTGACAGAAGCAATTTGAAAAGTTAACCACCCCAAATTGAGAAGTTTTCACTCATCCCATACATGGGCATGCCATGCCAAGAGGTCCATGTACCAGTGTCTCCCATGTCACACCATTAATTCCAAAGTTCTTGAAAGAGACCTTCAGAATGTTCTCATATTGCTTTTTCTGACTACCATGTGAATGCTTGCCCTGTGTGAGAAACAGTCTTTTTGGCAAGTGTACCTAGAGGAGGCAATAGACTATATTTTTAAACACCTTTAGGATTTATAAAGCACCTTCCTCACACCCATGTGGTAGTTAGCCTTAGAGTTAAAGAAGCTGAGTCCAAAGCCTATCTCTGCCCCTTCCATCCTTTGTAATCATAAGGGAGTCACTATCCTCTCTCTCTCTCTCTCTCTCTCTCTCTCTCTCTCTCTCTCTCTCTTTTTCTCTCTTTCTCTCTCTGTCTTTGTCTCTGTCTTTGTCTCTGTCTCTGTCTTTCTGTCTGTCTCTCATTCTCAGCAATTGAAGTTAAGTGACTTGCCTAGGGTTATGCAGCTAGTAAGTGTCCAAGGATGAATTTGAACTCAGTTCCTCCTGATTCTAAGCCAGTGCTTTATCCACTGTCCCACCTAATTACCCCCACCTACCATCTCATGATCTCAGCTGCAGACATGTAACTTGAGTTCTAATCTTGCCTCTCCTATGTACTACTCATGTGACCTTGGGTAGGTCGCTTCACCTCTGTTTTCTTGTCTCTAAAATAAGGGAGTTAAGTTAGATCAGTGGTTCATAACCTTCCTAATGCCACGACCCTTTAATACAGTTCCTCATGTTGTGGTGACCCCAACCATAAAATTATTTTCGTTGCTACTTCATGACTGTAATTTTGCTACTGTTATGAATCGTAATGTAAATGTCTGATGTGCAGGATGTATTTTCATTGTTACAAATTGAACATAACCCACAGGTTGAGAACTGCTGAGTTAGATGGTTTCTAAAATCCATTCCAGGTCTAGATATAACATCTCACTGTAATAAAAATGATAACAGATGACATTTATTTAGTGCTTTAAGGTTTAGAAAGTGCTTACATGGTTAATTTGATTCACTCATAATAACCTCCATGAGGTAGATGCTATATTATTAATCTCCATTTTACAAATGAGGAAACTGAGGCTCAGGCCCATTAAGGGACTTGCCCATAGGGACACAATTAATAAGTCTCTGGAATGAGTTTCAAGTTTCATTCCTTTTCAACCTCAAGAAAATTATTTGGAGAGTTAAAATATCATATTTAACAATAGCAACAACAACAATAGATTTCTAGAAACATTGTCAAAAGAATGAATCTCTAATGGTGGAATTTCAGAAATAGTGGTAGGAAAGTAGAAATATTTGAGTGGGGGAATCTATTCCAGGCATTCCTCAAAACATATCACCTGGGAGCAGTTAGGTGCCAAAGTAGATAGAGGATCTGCCCTGGAGTCGGGAGAACCTGAGTTCAAATTCAACCTCAGACACTTACTAGCTGTGTGACCTTGGCCAGGTCACTTAACTTTGCTGAAAAAAAAAATCCAGAAGAAAATACATCACCTGAATCTATCTGGCCTATGAATAATCTGGCTTTGTTGTGAGGGAACTAAGTTTTTTCCCTCCAACTTAGACATCAGACTAAATATAATGAAGACATTAATGAGGGGCAGAAGGTAGTAAGGATTTTTAAAATATTGCTTTTAAAAATTAATGGATATTTTTGTCATCCTACAGAATTTTGCTCCACATGGGCTTGGACACCTACAGTAATGGAGAACTCACCACCTCCCATGGTGCCTCATTCCACACTGCATATCTCTATTACAATTCTTTTATTCTCTCAGGTAAAAATCTAAATGTGACTTATGCAAATTTTCCTTCTTTCTTCCCACTGGGATCAAGAAGAAAGAACCTAATCCCTTTTTCCTTTGATTACTCTTCAGGTACTTGAAAATGTGTTCTTACAATCTTCCCTGGGCTAAGCATCCCTCCTTTTTTCAACCAAGCCCTCACCTTTTTTTCACCCCTGCTTCTGTTTCTCAGTGACCCTCTCAAAAGAGACTGAAACAGTACTCCCAAATGTGGTCTGAGCACAGCAAAGGGCAAAAATGATTCCTGCTTCCCTAGTCCATTAGTCAACAAGCAATTATTAAGTGCCTACTGTGTGCCAGGCATGCTAAGCCCTGGGATCACAGCACTCTCAAGGAGTTCACAGTCCGATGGAGGAGACGACGTGCCAACAACTATGTACAAACAAGATACAGGAAGGATCCCTAGGGCTTAATTTACAGTGGGAGGATCTTATCATTAAGTGGAATTTGGAAAGGCTTTTTATTGAAGGTGGGGTTTAGCAAATGTGAAGGAAGCCAGAAGGCGGAGATGAGGAGGGAGAGAACTTTAGGCATTGGGGACATGATCCCCATGAAAATGTCGAGGGCCTAGAGATGAATCACTGTTTAGAAGCCTGGAGATGGAGTGTCTTATGTGAGGAGCAGCAAAAACAGTGTCACCGGTTCACAGAGTACATGGTGGGTTCAGGTAGAGAGTAGGGTGTAGGAAGGCAGCGATTATCTCTCTTAATGCAGTCTAAGATCACACTGACCTTCTCTGCTGGCATTTTCTACTGTTGACTCTTGTTGAGTTTACAGTCTTTTCCCAAACCAAGGCTTCTTGGTTTCATCATGAGTCAAGCACCCATGTTACCTTGAAGCCTGACCATCACAAATCAGGCACCCATGTTACCTTGAAGCCTGAACATCATGAGTCAGGCACACATATTACCTTGAAGTCTTAAAACCTTCCTCTGGCAGTCAAAGACAATAGTAATTAAATTGAATGAGACAGATTTCAAACCTTGCCTATGGCATACAAATGCTTAGTTTGTGTTCCTTCCTGTGTTCTCTGCTGACCCAGGCCAATTTGCCAGAGGAAACAACAAAACTTGCCCCCAAAACATTGCCAGCAATGACTATAGAGTAAAGAAAATACTTTTCCTAAGTGAATGGTAAGTAGGCTATTAAGGTGGTTTCAATGTCCATTTAGTTGAAAAATATTAATACTATTAGAATAAGTGAAGCTACTTCCTCAGAGGACATTAAGGCTAAACTCACTTTCCAGATGGTAAAACTGAGGCACAGAGAAGGAAAGACACTTACTGACTCCCACATCCAATTACCTGAGTTTTATCTCATTGTCCCTAGAAGGTTGGCAAAGAAAGGGAAGGTGGTAAAGGGTTAAAGAATGTAGTGGCTTTATTTATTATCTCCAGGGCCATAACTAGAGTAGGGTGACCTGAGCCTATTCCCAGGTTGCTGAAATTTAGGAGATGCTGATAAGAAGCGGAAAAAAAAGTGAGGTAAACATACAGTAAACAAGAGTAATCAGTTAAAAACCAAAGCTATCATTTCATTCCCTGCTTTTATTGGTCAAGTGAGATACTCTCCAGCCAGCCAGCCCTGCTCTGTGCCTAATTTTCCCCATCTACAGAAAAAGGTGGTTGGATCCCATGGTCTGTAAGGCCCCTTCCAGCTCTGCACATGTGAGCTTGTGAATTTGAATCCTTTCCCACAATCACCCCAACAAGGCTGATACCCTATCTCTTAGGGCAGGACTTTTCATTTCTAGACAGCTGTAATTATAAAGATGAACTTATTTACTTCAAACTCAATCTGTTTCTCATAAGCTTACAGCCTCTAATTTGCCTTCTGGGGTTAAAAAGACCAAGTCCAAGCCCTCCTCCATAGGAGAGCCCCTTAAATCCTTGAAGACCATTTCCAACTCCCACCAATTCACAAAAATCTCATAATTTCAGAATTGGAAGAGATATCCAGTACCACTCAGTCTAACCTATACTTGGGAAAAAAGACTCCCACTAATAATCTCCCCTACAAGAGACCATCTAACATTTGCTTGATGGGCTCTCTGAGGGGTAACCATCCATCAGTCCATCCCACTTTTAGTTAGCCCTTATTATTAGAAAGTTTTTCTGGATTTCTACCCCTTGCTCATATCAAGCAGAGCAAGTTTACCTTCTGTTCTACGTGTTTTGAATAAATGAAAACAGTTATCATAGAATAATAACAACTTGAACATATATGGCACTTGGAAGTTTGGAAAATATTTTACAAATATTTTCAAAGCTACCCTGGGAGCTAGGTGCTATAATGATCTTCATTTTATAGAAAAGGAAACTGAGGTGGACTGAAGTTAGTGACTTGTTCAGGGTCTCACAGTCACATTTGAACACAGGTCTTCCTGATTCTAAGTCTAGTACACCATTTAGATGCTGATATCTATCCCTCCTAAGTCTTTTCTTTTCCAGGATAGCATCCCTCTCTCTCTTTTTTTCTTTTCCTACTCCCAGGAATCAGTGTCAAGGATGTTCTTCTCCTTTATCTTGTCCCTTTCTCCAGTATCACAGTCCAATCTGTAATTTAAGGGAAAAAAATTGACAGCTATGCAGAGAATATAACTTGGTCATTTCTCCTTCCAACTCATCTCTTGCATAAGTCCCCTTCTGTCTATACACATGGTCATTATCCCAATTCACAGGAAGTACATTTTAGAGATAACTTGTACAGAACTCAGTCTTCTAAAAATAATACCTGTATTTTCTTTAGTTGGGTGCAATGGGCTGCTTCAAAAGGTGGTGAGTTCCCCTGCCTTGGATATCTTCAAGCCCAGTCAGCACAATGACTTGTCGGGTATGTCATAAGGGGGAACCCTTTGGTGTGTGGATTGGGCTAGGTGACTGATGAGGCCCCTTCCAACCCTCATATCATATAATTTTGTGCTTAGACTATATTTTGGAAATGAGACATGAACTTGTACTAGGCAGAGAGGGACAGGAACAGAGGATAGGGATATCCTGGATGCTGATGCCTGGGGGTAGGAGTTTGCCATTGGGTGCAGATGTGAGTTTAAATGCTTCTCCTTCTATATTATAATCCATAACGCCTTATAAGAGTGTGTTTCTATTTTCATTCATGGGAATGGATCTCAATTACTCAGTTCCTGATGTTTATAGCTCTGGCACATTTCCAAATGAGTGGTTGTGGTTTGGATGTATCTGACTCATATTTACATAATCATAAGAAATATAATCCTTCCTGAGGTGGCTTGATAAGCAATATTCAGTGTCAAGCATTTCATTTTGGGTTATTCTGAGTGGACGTCTGCCTCCCAGTCCTCTTTCCCTTAAAGATGGTGTCTCTTGTTTGCTCCAGAATGGTGATCTTGTGGATGAATCAAGCTGGAAGGGTTTGGGAAGGAGAAATTGGCTTCCAAAGATCATGGCCAATCAGGATACAGGCCAGCAAGGGAAGATTCCGTTCTCTCCCAAGGTCATGCAGTCCTTGTATTGTTTCATCCTGCTCTTTAACCTGGCCTTGCTTGGGGGGCACAAAGGGAGCTTGGAGCAATAATGTAAAGAGCTCTGGAATGAGGCAGAAACCCTGGACTGCCAGAAACCCTTATTCTGCCACTTACTATCTGGGTGGCTTTGGTTCTCTCTCCTCAAATATGCATCCATATCTGTATGTATATGTATAATGTGTATGTGTAGATATGTATATGTATGTATATGCATATGTATGTATATGATGTTTAAGTATATAGTGTATATGTATATTATGTATATGCATATGTATATGATATATATGTATGTGTATATATATATATATATATATATATACACACACATATATACATATATGGGTACATGTAACTATTCTTTCTCTCTCTCCTTTCTGGTAGGTAATGATTGTTCCATTCGTGTGTATAGCATAATTCCTGACTTATGACAGATGATTAATCAATGATAATTCATTGATTGACTATCCAGAGCATTGTTCAGTGCTGCGCCCACAGTAGGCACAGTAGGCACAATAAACAAGTGTTTATTGATTGACTACTCAGCACCGATGGAGCCATGCTGGTTAGTGATAAGAGCATACTCTTGGAGAGGTGGGCCGAACACTTCCATAGTGTTTTCAGAAGACCATCATCAACCAATGCTGAAGTCACTGACCATATATCTCAGGTGGAAGTCAATCTCTCTCTAACTGAACTTCCAACTGAAAAAGTATTGAATGCTATTAGGCTCCTCTCATGTGGCAAAGTACCTGATGCTGATTCTATTCCAGCTGGTATTTATAAAGCAGGGAGTCCACTGCTTATACAAAAGCTGACTGAAATCTTCCATGTTATATGACAAGAGCAAATTATCCCCCTGGAGTTCAAGAGTGCTTCCATTGTCCATCTCTATAAAGAGAAAGGAAATAGATATTCTGGGGAAAATCAGAGAGAGTTCTCTTTCTTAGTCATTGCCAGCAAGATTCCATCCAGAGTCCTCCTTAAATAGACTCATCCTTCACCTGGAAGATGACCATCATCTGAGAATCAGCATGGCTTCAGAAAGGGCCAAGGAACAATTGACATGATGTTTGCTGACCAACAACTGCAGGAGAAATGGCAGGAGCAGAACAGTGATATGTGTACAACATTCATCTATCTGACCAAGGTCTTTGATACTGTCAGTCATGAGGATTTGTGGAAGATCATGACAAAATCTGGTTACCCAGAGAAATTCATCAATGATGGCATACTTACATGGATTCTGGATGATGAACAATACTCTTGTTCTTTCCCAGTTGCCAATGGAGTGAAGCAGAGCTATGTGCTTGCACTCATGATGTAAAACATATATCTATATATCTATATATCCATATATCTATATATATACATGGGTAGCTAGGTGGTGTGGTGAATAAAGCACTGGCCCTGGAGTCAAGAGGACCTGAGTTCAAATCCAACCTCAGATATGTAACACACAAAAAAACTAGCTGTGTGACCTTGGGCAAGTCACTTAACCCCAATTGCCCTCCAAAAAAAATTTAAAAAAAATATACATGTATATATACACACATATATACACATAAATACACACATATGTATACACATGTATAGACATACATATATATACATGCAGATATACACATCTATGTAATCTACATCTGTATTCATATCCACATCCATGTGCGCATCCATATATATATATATATCTACATCTACAAATACATCTACATCTACATCTATATCCATATCTTTTAAATTGGAGATAACCCACAAATTAAGGATTAGAATTAAGGTGGGATAGAAAACCTTCTTGAAGAAGGTAGGATTTTATCTGAGCCTTGCCCAGCGTCATGCTAGTAGTAAGGGATTTTTAGATGTGGGATTTGAACATAGGTCTTCTTCTACCAAATCTGTTTGTCTTTCCATTATACCACATTACCTCCTGACTCTGAGTAACTCCCTGGGCACCAGTTTCCTCATCTTTCAATTAAAGGACTTGTACTAAATGACCTTTAAGGTCCCTGCTGGTCCTAAATCTATGATCTGTTGATTCCACTGTCTTCCAAAGCTGCTGTGAAGCTCATGAGATAAATGAAGCCCATGAGATAAATGTAGGTGACAAAAACTGTGAAAACTAAACAGTCTCTAAATGTCAGGGATGATGACAACAAAGAGTAAATCAAAGTTAACTTGTAAAGGGCAGGGGCTGTCTCTCCTGAACTTTGGATGTGATGCTGGAATCTGCAAATATGACTTGATAAGGAAGTGGCCAGTATTATGGCCTTATACTCGGCCCCATGCCCAATTATCTGCATGACTAATGTCTGGAGAAATGGCTTTTATTGTACCATGACGCCTTTAAGAGTTTATTTTATTTTTAATCATTTTTTTTGAATTCTGAAGCATTCTATTCCCCTCCCATTACCCTTCCTCCCAATGGAAAAAAGAGAAAAATAAAATCCTTGTAATAACGATACATAGTCAAATCTCCAAAAAAATTCCCACATCAGCCATGTTAAAAACATATGTCTCCTTTTGCGTATTCAATCCATCATCTCTTTGTCAGGAGGTACTAATTATATTACATGAATATTGAATACTATTGTGTCATAAGGGATGCAAAAGGGTTGGTGTCAGAGAGACAGCCAGGTGGTGCTGTAAATAGAATACTGGGTATGGAGTCAGAAAGACTCTTCTTCCTGAGATGAAATCTGGCCTCAGACACTTACTAGCTGTGTGATCCTGAGTAAGTCACTTTAAACCTTATTTGTCTCAGTTTTCTCATCTGTAAAATGAGCTGGAAAAGGAAACGGAAAATTATCTTTTGCCAAGAAATCCCCAAATGGGGTCACAGAGAGTTGGATATGACTAAAAAAAATAAGGTTTCAGAGAAAACTGAGAAGACATGCATGAACTGAGGCAGAGGAAAGTGACCAGAACTAAGAAATAATCAATACTGTAAAAATGAAACACTTTGAAAGACTTAAGAACTCTTATCAACACAATGATCAACTATGGCTCATTCTCTAGAGGATACTAGATTGGGTCATTCAAACAGGCACCATGATTAGAGAATAGTTCCAATTCTTTACGTATGCATCATCCTTCACAGATCCCAAAGTTCTTATACACACACACACACACACACACACACACACACACACACACACATCCCCATAGTTTATGAGAGCTGGAAGTCACTTCAGATGACAGCTAGCTTTGTACACATATGACAATATTCTCTTGTATAAACCCTTAACAAATGGCCATCCAGTCTCTGATAAAAATACCCTAGTGGTGTGGTACTCACTACCTCCCAAGGCAGCCCAATCCACTTTTGATAGCTCTAATTAGTAACTAATGTGCTTTTCCTTATTTGAACTTCTTTTAAAAATATTTTTTCAATTACATGTAAAATTTTTAATGTTCTTTCCGTTTTAGATGTGAGTTCCAAATTCCCTCCCTCCCCTCTTCCCTCAATGAGAAGGCAAGCAATTTGGTATTAGTTATACATGTACAGTCATATTAAAACATATTTCCATACTAGTCATGTTGTGAAAGAAAACACAGACCAACAAAAAAAAACCATGAAGAAAATAAAGAAAGTAAAAATAGCATGTTTCAATCTGCATACAGATTCCATTAATTCTTCTGTGGAGGTGGATGCCATTTTTCATCCTAAGTCCTTTGCAATTGTCTTGGATCTTTTCATTGCTGAGAATAGCAGAGTTATTCACAGCCTTAGTTGAATTTCTAAATTGTATTTCAAGCAACTTCTCATTATCTTTTCCAGTTCTGCCCTTTTGGGTCCAGCAGAACAAATAGAAAGCATCCAGAGAAGGGTTAAAGGACTTGAGCTGGGGTTGTATGATGACTGGTTGAAGCAACAGGGAATGTTTAAACTGGATAAGAGAAAATTCAGAAAGGATGTGAGATCTGTGCTAAAGTTTTTGAAGAACAATCACGTGGAGAAGGGATTAGATGTTTTCTGTTTGGTTCTGATGGACAGAACTATGAGGAATTGGGCCCAATTTCCCAATATTCCCCAATTCTCCATCGCAATAATTAGGTGCATCCAAAAGCAGAGCTGCTTGGAAAGGTGGGGATTTCCCCTCTTTGGAGGTCTTTAAGTAGAGGAAAAATGAGTTGGAGAAGTAAATGATAAACCATTGCAGTATCATTGCCAAGAAAGCTTCAAATGGGGTCACGCCCTGTTGGTCACGACTTAAAATGACTGAAAGCAGAGATTGGGTGACCTCTTGTTAGATATGTAAGAAAGGAGGTTCCTTTGGTTGCATTCTTTGACTACTGAGATCTGTTCCGCCACTCAAATTCTGTGGTTCTGTGAACATTCTTTTTTTATTCCATCCTGGAACCTTAAACAAAATAAGAACGATAGTAATAATTACATTTATAGATGCTCTAAAGGTGAAAAAAACACTTTATACACATGTATCTCACAATATCCTTATCAGGTAGGTGCTGGAACTATTCTCATTTTATAGATGAGGAAATAGCATGAGAGAGGTTAAGTCACAAGACCAGGGTCAAATAGGTAGTGTCTGAGGTCAGATTCAAACTCAAGTCCAACACTAAAGTTTGCCAATAACATCTTCATGTATTAGATTAGATAATATATTATCCCACCAATTTATCTTTATGATGGATATTACACGTAGAATAACCAGGAGGGCTTACCTAGTGGACTCACCAATATTCAGTCAATAAACCTTTAATAAGCATTTATTATATGCCAGGTACTCTGCAAAGTACTGAGGATACAAAAAGAGGCAAAAGATAGTCCTTGTCTTCAAGGAGCTTATACTCTAATATGGGATACAACAAGCAAACACATATGTACAAACAAGCTATTTATAGGATAAATGGGGGGGAATTAATAGGAAAGATACTAGAATTAAGAGGGGTTTGAAAATGGCTTTCTATAGAAGATAAAATTATAGTTAGGACCAAAAGAAGCCAGGAAAGCCAAGAGGGGGAGGTGTGTGTGGGCAAACATACAGAGGAAGTGCCCAGAGCTGACAGATAGTGTGTCTTTCCTTTCTATCTTTCTTTCCTTTTTTTCACTGTTTAGAAATTGCTTTCAGTGATGTTGGATGTTGCTATTTTGAAGGTCTCTCTGGTCTCCCTCACTGTCTGAACTGACACAGGGGATCAAGACTGGTTTTTCTTTGTGCCCCGTGAATGTATCCCTGCACCTGGGCTGCTTTCACACTGAAGCACCTAGCTTGTTAGCCTCTCTGTATTACCATTTTCAGCATCATGGTCTTTCTTGATCTCAAACACACTTTGTAAAAGAACCCTGTGAATGGGAGGAATGATGCTGGGAGCTTTATAGCTGTTAACTCTAGATTTTATTTAATCTCGCTGACAAAGACATATTTAGGCCAGGTCACAATTTCTCCCTTCTCCCTGCCTTAGGACAGAATGAAATGAGAATTCGGGGTCTATGGAATGGAAGGGTATTGATTTTTACCTGCTATTTTGGAGAGGTGGTGAAAAGTGGCTTCCTTTTCTCATTCCTGTCAATTATTTTCACCCAAATCTTAGACTCTAATAGCTGTATTTTGCCTGCATGTTCTTATCCAGTTTCCCATAGTATTCGAGGTGGAAGTTTCCATAAGATTATAGAATTAAACCAGCCCTTTAATTTTATAGATGAAAAGCATGAAGCTGGAGAGAGCTTAAGTGATTTGCCCAAGGTCACAAAGATGATAAATAGCAAGGTAAAATTGGAACCCAGGTCCTGTAATTTCAAATCCAGCACTTGTTCTCCCGTACTAGAGTTATAGAGGTTACGCCATCCAACCTCATCATTTCATAGATGAGGAATATAGGATTCAAATCCAGGTCATCTTACTTCAAATCTAGCACTTTCTTCATGGTCTCATTTTCTTCTTATATAGAATTTCAACATGGTAAGCCTGCAACGGACAGTAGAATTCTTATGGTCCAATTTATTTTATAGGGTGAGGAATTCAGGATTTATTCAGGTTCAGACAGTAAGACAGTAGAAAGTCTGGGTCTTGATACTTTATTCAAGAATCTTTATGTTACAAAGACATGACCTCTTTATGTCCACCAGCAAAAAAGAGGTCAAAGTCTTATCTAGATACAGGATTACAATAGAGAGAAGTGAGGAGGCAGCTATGTGGCTCAATGAATAGAGCAGTGGGTCTGGAGTCCAGAAGATCTGAGTTCAAATTTGATCTCAGACACTTACTAGCTTTGTGATTTCGGTCAAGTCACTTAACCTCTGTTTGCCTTAATCCATCAGAGAAGGAAATGACAAACCCCTCCAGTATCTTTGCCAAGAAAACCTATAAGAGGTCATGAAGGGTAAGATACAACTAAATAAGTGGCCAACAATGATGATGACGACGACGACAACAACAAAAGTGAAGTGGAAAGGATATTGAGTTTGGAGTCAGAGAACCTTAGTGCATCTTCTAGCCCTGATATTAATTCTAGTTCTACTATTTACTGCCTGTGTGACCTTGGACAAATCACTAGCTAGATCGGAGTTAGGTGGGGAGGTGAATAGAACAGAGGTCTTGGAGTCAAGAATACCTGAATTTAAATCTTGCCTCAGATACTAGTTGTGTGACCCTGGGAAGGTTACTAAAAAAAAAAAAAATCTCTATTTGCCTCAGTTTCCTCTTCTGTAAAATGGTAGCAATAATGGCACCTCCCTGCCAGAGTTGTTGTGATGATAAAATGATACATTTGAAAAGGTTTTTGAAAACCATGAATGCTAGTTGAGATAATAATAATAATAATTATTATTGTTATTATTGTCATTTCTTACATTCAATTTTCTCATTTGCACAATGAGGGAGTTGTACTGAGTGGTCTCTTTACTGCCTTTTAGCTCCAGAGCTACAATGTAAAGATAAAAATAATTACATAACATTTGGGCTTATTGCTAATAACTATATTATTATTAGGGCTTCTAATGTTTTAAAGTTCAAAGATGAGGGCAGGATTTATCATCTCTTTAAAGGAATAGATATTAAGTGTCTATTGTGTGTAATAATGCCTTAGACCTTGATTTCAATGTCCTCATGGAATAGGTATGGGAGAAGGGGAAAAGAAATCTACCCAAACGGAGCAAGGAATAGTTTATCTGTCAGAGAATGGAGGAATTTAGAACCAAACAAGATATGGAGAACATTATGAAGTGCAAAATGGATAATTTTGATTACATTAAATTGAAGAGTTTTTGCACAAACAAAGCCAATGCAACCAAGATTAGGAGGGAAGCAGAAAACTGGGAAAGAATTTTTATAACTAGTATCTCTGATAAAGGCCTCATTTGTAAAATATATAGAGAACTGAATTAAATTTACAAGAATGCAAGTCATTCCCCAATTGATAAATGGTCAAAGAATATGAAAGGGCAGTTTTCAGAGGAAGAAATTAATGCTACCTATACTCACATAAAAATACTCTAAATCACTATTGATTAGAGAGATGCAAATCAAAACAACTCTGAGGTACCACATCACACCTATCAGATTGGCTAACATGACAAAACAGGAAAATGATAAATGTTGGGGAAGATGTGGACAAGTTGGAACACTAATCTATTGTTGGTGGAACTGTGAGCTGATTCAACCATTCTGGAGAGCAATTTGGAACTATGCCCAAAGGGCTAGAAAAATGTGCATACCCTTTGATCCCAGCAATACCACTTCTAGGGCTGTATCCCAAAGAGATCATAAAAATGGGAAAAGGACCCACATGTGCAAAAATATTCATAGCAGCTCTTTTTGTGGTGGCCAAGAACTGGAAATCGAGGGGATGCCCATTAATTCGGGAATGGCTGAACAAGTTGTGGTATATGAATATAATGAAATATTATTGAGCTGTAAGAAATGATGAACAGGTGAACTTCAGAAAAACCTGGAAAGATTTACATGAACTGATGTTGAGTGCAGTGAGCAGAGCCAAGAGAACATTGTATATAGTAACAGCTACAATATGTAATGACTGACTTAAATAAACTTAGCCCTTCATAGCAAAGCAAGGACCTGAAACAATTCCAAGGGACTCATGATGGAAAATGCCATCCACATCCAGAGAAAGAATTATGGAATCTGGATGCAAATTGAAGCAGACTATTTTCTTTCTTTTTGTTTTTTTTTCTTTTTCATGTTTTATCCCATTCTTTATAATTCTTCTATACAACATAACTAATGTGAAAATAGGAATGTCTAATAGGACTGTATATGTAGAGTCTGCATCAGATTGCTTGCCATCTTGGGAAAGGAGAAGAGGAGGAAGGGGGAGAAAATTTAAAATGTATGGTAGTGAATATTGAAAACTAAAAGTAAATAAATTAACTTAAGAAGAATAAAATATTTTGAAAGAAAAAGAAATGTCTCCAAATAACTCTGGAATGAGGGAAGGCATGATAAGAAGAAGCATGAGAATTATTTGAGGATAGGAAGAACTCATTTTGCTCTGGGGATCAGTGAGAGAGAAGATATCAGTCCTGTAAAGGTTCATGAAATTAGTGGCATCTCATGTTATCACCTCAAATAGAATGTCAGCTCTCTAAGAAAATGAAGAATTTCATTACTGTCTTTGTGCCTGAAATATAGTGGATGCTTAATGCATATATATTTTTTTGATTGATTGGTTCTTTGAGTAAAATGAGGGATCGAATATATGGAACTTGGCAGGGTAGAAGTTGGGGAATGTATTAAAGGCATGGAGAGTCCATGTAAGCAAAGGCACAAAGATGGAAGAGAATTAACCAAGAACAGGGGACAGAGAAGATCTCTGACACTAATGTGGTAGCCCACATGAATTGGGGCAGCCTAACAAGAGGAAAACTAGCCCAGCTCAGAAATGGAGCAGATCAAAAGTCCTTAGTGGTCAGCAATGGGATTGGGCCCATGAATGGCTTTTGCACTTCTAGACTGGGGAAAATAGAGACATGTAGTCTTGTTTTTTTTTTCTTTTTTGGAGGGGGGAAGGCAAGGCAGTTGGGGTTAAGTGACTTGCCCAAGGTCACACAACTAGTTAGTGTCAAGTGTCTGAGGCACATATATACCCTCCTATATAGACATATGTGTATATATACATACCTACATACATATATACATATATATACATATATACATATATATACATATACATACATATACATACATACACACACACACACACACACACATATATATATGAAAATATATATATTGCCTTTACCTATCCTCATACTGAGAAAAGTTTTGTAAGTTACAATTCTCATTTTTCCATTTTGGCATTTAAATGGTTCAATTTTGATTGGTTTCTTATTGTTTCTTTTCCATGTTTACCTTCTCATGCTTCTTTGTGTTTGAATGTCAAATTTTCTATTCAGTCCCGGTTTTTTCCTCAAGAATTCTTGAAAGTCCTCCATCTCATTGAAGGACCATATTTTCCCCTGAAACATTATACTCAGTTTTGCTGGGTAGGTGATTCTTGGTTTTAATCCTAGTTCCCTTGATCTCCAGGATATCATATTCCAGGCCTTTCAGGCCCTTAATGCAGAAGCTGCTAGATCCTGGGTTATCCTGATTGTGTTTCCACAGTATTCAAATTGTTTTTCTTGGCAGCTTGTAGTATTTTCTCCTTGATCTGGGGACTCCAGAACCTGGCTATAACATTCCTAGGAGTTTTCTTTTGGGGATCTTTTTCAAGAGGTGATCAGTGAATTCTTTCAAGTTCTATTTTGCCCTCTGGTTCTAAAATATCTGGACAATTTTCCTTGAGAATTTCTTGAAGAATGATTTCTAGGTTCTTTTTTTGATCCTGGCTTTCAGGTAGTCCAATAATTTTTGAATTGTCTCTCTTGGATCTATTTTCCAGGTCAGTGCTTTTTTTCAAT
>CM053580.1:558934945-558948569 GCA_028627135.1 Pseudochirops cupreus | reverse complement strand
GCCGCTTCCAGTCAGCACCGCACGGAGACTAGCTTGGTTCCGGTGTTCTCTTGCTCCACCCCTTCCTGCTACATCAGCAAGCTCAAGGGGCGTGGAAGATCTTCAAATCCCAGTATCGTTACAGTAGGTCAGGAGAAGGCCATAAATATGGTTTATTTAGATTTTAGCAAACATTGGACAATGAATTTTATGGTACCTTTATCAAAAAATGTGGAGTGGTAGACAAGATGGTAGTACAACTGGACGAATTTGACTTTGAGAAACCAAATTCAGAGTATGTAGTGATGCAATGCTAATAAAGCAGGAAGTTTTTAACTGAATACCAGTGAGATCTGTGGTTGGCTCTAGGTTGTTTAACATTTTTGTTAACAACTTGGATAAAAACCATAGATGACACACTCATCAAATTTTTAAAGGACGTAGATCTGAGAGGGAGAGTAACATGCTGGTTGAGAGAATCAAGATCCAAAAATGGCTGAAGAAGCAAAAGTATTCTGCTGAATCTATTAAACTGAAGTTCAACATGACTCACTATAAAGTCTTCTACTTGGTTTCAAAATCAATTTCACAAGTATAGGAGGGAAGAGATACAAGTGGAAATCAGTCTGAAGAAAGATCTGGGGCTCTTAGTGGCCAGCAGAGTCAGTATGAGCCAACAGTGTGACAGGCAGCTAAGAGCCAATGCAATCTGTAAGCATAGTGTCCAAGAATAGAAAGTCAGCCACCTGGAATTTTCTAAGTACCTACTATGTTCCAGGTGTTGGGTGATGTAGAAAGAGCCCAAGGTACAAAGAAAAGGTGAGGGGAAGTGTGAAGGGGCTAGTTCTTCTGTACTCTGCTCTCCTTAGATCACATCATATGTTGTGTTCAATTATGGGTACTATAGTTTAAGAAGGACGTTGATCAAGTGGAGTCCACAGGAGAGTAACAAAGATGTTAAAGATCTGCTCCATTTCTGAGGTGGGCTACTTTTCCTCTTCTTAGGCAGCCCCAATTCATGTGGGCTACCACATTAGTGTCAGACTTAGTCTGGATGCCTGATAGGCTTTAGAGGTCCTTTAGTTCAGAAGTCCTGATCTCTAGAGATCCACTAGCCTTGGTCTCCTCATTAGCTAGGATTAGAGGCCCCAGGACACCATGCCTGATCAAGCTCTGATACTACTCACACAAATTTATAAGATCATGCCATGCTCATCTCTTCATTCTCCATTATCTACTAATGCTTCCGTATTTTGTACATATCTTCCCCAAAAAAGGTCTATTTTTATTGCTATCTTGAACGCTTAGCACAGTGTCTACCATATAATAAACACTTAATAAATCCTCATTCACTGACTAACTGGTTGTTGAGATCCCTATGTATCCACATTAGTCTCTTCAGATAACTTGTATGTTTCCTTTCAATTGGAATTATTTCCTATTGTGGCTTTCACATTTCATGCTTGAAGGTTTTTAATCCTACATTCTTGGAACTGAATTCCCCTGTAGAATTACAGTTTATGAAATGTTACCTGTCCTTTCTCTCCATCTTCTGAAGGGTAGAAGTTGAATCTTTCCAAATGTTGGTGCATAGCAGACCATGTCTAGCCAGTCTTGTCTGGAGAGCAACCTGCTTGAAGTCACATTAGCAGTCAAAATATCATCAACTAAACTTCTAATATGTTAAGTTGTTGTTTCTCCTTTGTTTTTGAAGAGGACCAATGACATCACAGACAGATGTCTTGACTCCTGTGTGAATTGGATTTAAGTGAGGCAGAGTTGCACAAAGTTGTTGGCTTCACTCTCTTTTCCAGAGTCATTGAAATCCAATGGCAAGATAAAAGTCAGGATGACTGTCAATGGTCCAAGATAACAGTGAATGACCTTGGTTCTTCAATATCTGACCAAGTTCTGAGCATTCCACAGTACCTTCATAGCCACTGAAACAAATTATTTTTCTCTACCCATTCCACCTTCACATACTTGCGTTAGGTATTCCCCATAACTCACTGAGGGTTTTGTGGACTGTTGGTTAAACTCTACTTGGTTTATTTTGTCTACCAAAACAGTTTTACCTGGGTGAGGCTGTTTTGGCATACTGCAGCTTCTTGGCATCATAGGTGAGAGTTGGATGAATCAGCTGAACACCAAAGATGGATAAACAGTCCTGAAAAGGGCTCAACAAGCCATCACACCAGAGGTACTAGTCCTCCCTGAACACCCCTTATACCCTGATATATTAAGTATATCATATATGGAGAGTATTTAAATAAATCAAAAACACTGATCAAAATCTGTGGGAAGGGAACTTCTGGTGGACAGGATTGCCATATGTGTGCAGAGAGAGCCTACAGGGAACTACATCAATAGAGTTGTAACTAGGGTGGGGCTATTGGGCTTTTCTTAGAGCAGGAAATTTGGGTGGTACTGACAGCATATTCCTGGGACATGTTTCCTCCTTTGCTTGCACCTGTCCTCCATCCTGGGGTATGCTTCTTCACCCCCATTCCCCAGTGTAGAAAACTCTCAGTACTTCAGGTTAAATTTCTCTCCAAGTCTCTTGCTGGGTTTAGGGTATGATATGCTAGCAAATATTTAACAGTTGGCTTTTTTAGAATAAAAATGTGTGTGCAATTCACTTTTAAGTTTAATTTGCATTATTAAAATTTTCTCCATAATTTTCTTAATTCTAGGAAAATTTTAAAAATAATAAACCTATCTTTTCTTGTTTGTCAAATTTTGAGGTATAAAGAACTTGACTATTGGGGTGGGTAGGTGGTGCAGTGAATAGAGCACCAGCCCTGGAGTCAGGAGGACCTGAGTTCAAATCTGACCTCAGACACTTAACACAAAAACTAGTTGCGTGACCTTGGGCAAGTCACTTAACTCCAATTGCCCTCTAAAAAGTGAAAAAAGAAAAAAGAAGAATTTAACTATTGATCCAGTACAAGCTGGTTCCAACACACCCCTTACTTAGAGTGAAGAAAATTTGCACTCAAATTTTGCCTCTTAGAATTGCTACTGTGTGATCCTAGGCAAAGAACTTCACCTGAGTCTTGATTTCTTCATCTGGAAAACAAGGGATGGTCTGGATTAGATGACCTCAGAGATCCCTTCCATTCTCTGGAAGAATCCATGATTCATATGAGTACCTACATTCCCTCAACAACGTAGAAACCTTGTGGTGTCAGGAAATATTCCCATTTCTCCAATTTTGTTGTTCAGCCATTTCAGTCATATCTGACCCTTCATGACCCCATTTTGGGGTTTTCTTGGCAAAGATACTGGAGTCGTTTTGCCATTTCCTTCTCCAGTTCATTTTACAGATGAGGAAACTGAGGCTAACAGGGTTGAATGATTTGCCCAGGATTCACCAGCTAGTAAATGTCAGAGGCCAGATTTGATCTCAGGTCTTCTTGACTCCAGGTCCTGTGCTCTATCCCCAACATTGACCCAATAGTAAAAATCAGTACTTATAACTCAGCCATCAGTTAGATTTCAAAGCCATTAATATCCTTAAATGAATCAGAATAACCTCAAAGCTTTCTAAAGTTGTTGTTGTATTTTTACCTCTTCATGTAATCTCTCAGGAGACCTGTCTCTGGGCTGGAGTCCTTATTTTTTTTTCTTCATGCCATCCTAAGTCTTCTTTTGTTTCTTTGGGTACAAATATCCCCACTTCCAAGTACTGGGCCTCTCTCCTAGTGCTAAATCTAATTCATTACTAATTGTTTTTAGAAATGACTTTTCTAGTTTAGAACAAGCTTGTTTACTAAAACCCAGTGAACCATATAATTCATGTTTCAGCTAAAATTACTTTCCTTAATAACAATGAGATTTTTAAAGAGGTTCTTGGCTAGTGGCCAGGGCCTTATATACAAGATCATGCTAATATGCAGTGTGATTATTTCATGGATAACATAATAGAGGGGAGCAAAGTAGGCTGCCCTTGGAGATGCCCAAACTCCCGCTAGGTTTTGTATGTTCCTTCTTGGCTTGGTCTTCTGGCTAATTAATTCCACATCAAGACTCAGAGTTTTCATGGATTCAAGGAATCTTCATTTTATCATCTCGGAGAATCACTGAGATTTAGAAGGGAGTTTGGATCCAATTCATATCCTAAAACATTTTTGAATAGTGGTCGTCTATTTGCTTGAAGACCTTCAATGAGGGGAAGCTCACCAGTTTTCAAGGCAGCCTATTCCACTTGTTCAGTTCAGTTGTTTTCAGTTGTGTCCAACTCTTTGTGTCCCCATTTGTGGTTTCCTTGACAAAGATACTGGAGTGGTTTGCCACTTCCTTCTCCAGCTCATTTTACAAATGGGGAAACTGAGGCAAACAGGATCAAGTGACTTGCATGGGTCATATAGTTAGTAAGTGTCTGAGGCCAGATTTGAACTCACATAGATGAGCCTTCCTGACTTCAGGCCTGGTACTCTGTCCACTGTGCCATTGTAGACAGTTCTAACCATCAGGAATTTTTTCCTGACACCAAACTGAAACCGTCCATTATACATCTTCCATCTCTTGTTTCCAGTTCTGTTCTCTGGGGCCATGCAGAACAAGACTAATCCTCCTTACCACTTGCTTGTAGGAGTTTAGCACATGCATTATTAGACCAAACTCTCTTCAATTATTAAAAGGAATAATAAACCCGCATGACACAAACAAATAATGCATCTACTTAGAATCCCTTTTCCATTTTGAAGGATTGGCTCATTGATTTTTATGTCTCCTTTTAAACATCCATTCCAAAGTGCCTTCAGATCATCATAGATGGATTTCTATACTTTGGTGAGAGAGGTAGGAAACCTTCTTAGGCCTGCAACCAGGGAAGGGTGATGGGGATTTTTCCCCAGTGTGCCCAAATTTGGAGATCACTAACAACACTGGAGGTCCTTAGTAATACAGAAATAAGAAAACTTAGTATGGTAGATCTACAGCTGGAAGGAATCTTAGAGAATTTACTCCAAGCCCATCATTTTATAGATAAGGAAACTGAGGCCAAAGGAGCCTAAATAATTTGCCTAAGGTCACACAGGTAGCAAACATCAGTAGGATTTGAACCCAAGTTTTTGACTCCAGAGTCACTGCTTTCATGACTTAACCAGAACAATTGGTTAAAATAAGAAATTATCAGAGGGCAGGTGAATCTGAGCTTCTTCTCTCCCCTCCTTTTCCCTCCCTCTCTCTCTCTCCCATGTGGCAGTCCCCTACAGATTTCCTGAGGTCTCTGTTAAAAATCTTTCTCTGAGTTTTTGCAAATTTTGTGGGATTTTCATTCTTCTTACTCATCTCATGCGTGGCCCAATATTTTTTCTGAGATCATAATGCCCCAATAAAGTCTTTCATGTAATTTATTTCTCACAAATGATTGGAAATTACATGTTCGGATTTTTCCTACATACCATGTGCCTTTCCTTGTTCATCACAGACAGTGGAAGAATGAAGGGAGCTTTGCTCCAGGGCAAATCCTAAGAAATGTGCTTTATCTCTGAGAAGCGATATTTTCTCCCACAGAACTTATCATTCCCATTCCTTACTAGTCCTCCACTAGCCTATGAGTATGGTGCCATTATCCATGACCAACAAACCCAGCATCTGGTTTCTGTGGCATACTTCATTCAGTCTACATTTCCCACCTTATTTGTCATTGTTCAGTCATTTCAGTCATATCCAACTCTTTGTATTTGGAGTTTTCTTGGCAAAGATCCTAGAGTGGTTTGCCATTTCCTTCTCCAGCTCATTTTACAAATGAGGAAACTGAGGCAAACAAGATTAAGTGACTTTCCCAGGGTCACAAATCTAATAAGCATATGTGGTTGGATATGAACTTGTGAAGTTAAGTCTTTATGATCCCAAACCCAATACTCTATCCACTATGCCACCTAGCTTCCCATCTAACTACTATGGTGTTAAAGGTCAGTATTTCTCAGGGATTGATGATTGATTCTCCTGGAATGATTATATCTCTCCTCCCCTTCCACTCTTTTAAAATTGTCCCAGGTATAAGAAATCCTAGGTAGAGCTCTGTGCATGGAACTACTTCCTTCAAAGCAAACATTTCAGTTTATAACTCTAAATAAACTGTGACAAATATCTAAGTAAACTAGCAGCATATAACTCTTTTTCATGGCTTTCCCTACAATGTCTAGTGAGATAGGAAGAAGATGTTCCACCCACCTTGAATGACTTCAATTTTCACCATTTCTGGCAATTGGATTTTTTATAAACGTCCTGATATTTTAGGACATTGTATTCTTAAGCATCAAAAGCAATTTCAATTCCAGTTGAATGATTTTCTTATGTCTGAATTATAGAGCATTGGGGGACTCAACATTAATACTGTGGTTTTTGTGTCATTAATTTTATATCTTGATATTAAACGATAATGTTTTATTATGTGGAATAGTTTTGAAATTGATTGTGTTAGATTAGCTGAGTGGTACAGGATGCAGTTTGAATGGTATACAGTGAGGTGGCATGATTTCTGTCTTCTACTTTCAATTTTGAGTTGTTTCATTTTTTATATGCCCCAGCACTCAGAGAATACCACTGTGTTACCTACAGCCTGGCACATAGTAGGAACTCAATATGTGCTTCTTGGTTGAATGTTTGATTGTTTATTGATTTAGATTTTGGGTAGGGCAGGCTAACAATGGAAGCAAGGTGGCACCTGTCTTCTTGTTTCCCCCTATGCTGTGTGCCACTTACATGTACTGTCTGCCCTCCTTTCTTCTACCAATTCAAATCCTACTTTCCCTTTCAGGACCCAAACAAGCCTCATTTCCTCCATTAAGAGCACCATTTCAGAGAACCTCAGAGCCTTTCTAGCCTGATTAGTACCTGAATGAAAATCCTCTCTATAATGCACTGGACAAGTGATCGTATAGTCTCTGCTCAAAAAGAATTGACTCTTTACTAAAGTGGTCTATTCTACTTTTTTGTAGTTTTAATTGTATGAAAGGGTTTCTTAACATCAAACCCTCATTTTCTTCCACTATTTACTCCTAGTTCTACCATCTGAGACCAAGCAGAACATGGCTATATATGTTATATGTCATATGTACCATATGATAGCTCTTTTTATACTTGAAGACTGTTCATGACCTTCCTAAATCTTCTCTTCTTGATATTAACCAGTCATGAGTCCTTCAAGCAATTATCACAGGACTCCTCCAGTCTTCATTCACCCTTCTTCTCTTTTGAACACTTCCATCACATGGTCTAGGTTTTCATTAAATAGCCTTGTTTCTCTTTTATTGTTTCATTGACTTCTTGTTCACCCAGTCAATCGATTGATAGACAAGCAATTATTAAATGCTGACTATGCCCTCATCATTGGATAAAGTGCTGGGGATACAAAGAGAAAGGAAGAATTGTTTCTGCCCTCAAGCAGATTACATTCTAAATGTGAGCGATAACATTAATTGGTATCTACAAGATATACAGACACATGTCTCTCTCTATACATATACACATATATAGGTACACATAGTGAGGGAGAAGGAAAGAGGGAAAGACATGGAGAGAGACACACACAAAGAGAATAGACAAAAGGAGAGAGGGAGAGAGAGGAACGGAGGGAGGAAGAGAAACAGAGAGAGAGTAAGAAGGTGAATTTAGAGGGAAAGGTATCTGTGGGGGTTGGGGGTCATGAAAGGCGTCTTGTAGAACTAGACTCTAAGATGCTTGAAGGCAGGAGTCCTTTCTGTCTTATACTTCTCTGTATTACTTATAATTACCTACTTATGGCTTTGTTTCCTTATAGCTCTTACCAAACTGCTTGTGATTAGGATGCTCATGAAATCCTTGATGATCGGTTGATCTTTACGTTACCAACTGAATGGAAAGAGACAAATTCAGTTAATGATACAACTATTTTATCTACTGGATATCAGATGCTCAAACTTGGTAGGGTCTAACCCTGGCTGACCTCTGCCATCTGCGTTACCTCCCCCTATGTCTGTCCTACTCAGCCTTGCTGAAGGAAGTCATGAAGCTGATAAATGAGTGCATTAAAAATTCATCCCTTTTAGCTTCAACAGGACCTCGGCTGTGACGTAGCAATCTGTTCGTTCATCAACTTTTTCTCACAACCCACATAATCTACATTGTGACTGTTCCAAAACATCTCTTTTCAGACCTCTAATTCTATGCCTTCTCTTTTTGGCAGATGATCCAATCCCCTGCTCCTACTGAAATGGTTGAGTACATGTATCATTAATTCCTTCATTTCCCCTTCCCCAGCTGTCAGCATGGTGTCTATGAGAATCTGGAGGACGTTGGAGAGGAGCTGGAAGGAGAGGAGATGAACTACAAAGGGAATTCAATACATTTCAGTAAGGTTCAATTGTAGACCACATTAAGACCACACAATCCCTCATAATAGAGGGAACCTAGCTCCCTGAATTCTGTCCTGCTCAGACCAAAGCTGGAATACTACATTCAGTTCTAGGCATCACATTTTAGGAAGACATTAATAAGCAGGAAGAAAATCTAGAGAAGGGTGACCAGAATGGTGAGAGGCCTTGAGATGATGATATATGGCAGTTTCTGAAGGAATTAGGGCTATATAACCTAGAGAAGAGGAGAAGGGAAAGAAATAAACATGTATTAAGTGTATACTATGTGAAAGTGTCCACCTTCACTCAACCCTCACCTGTGGCTCCACAAGACATAGCATATGTAGCAGCCTTCATGGCAGACAATGGGTTAAACCAGGTTGAGGGTAACCAACAGTCCTTAAACCTGTTGGTGAATTAGGGGGATGTCTACCCTAACTTGTGAAGACTTTCCTGGTAGAATGGGTGAATGAGAACAATTTGTTCCCATGGCCATGAAGGCAGCTGAAGCAGCCACTGTGAAGTGCTTAGAACTTAGTGAGACATCAGAGATGCCAAGGTCATCCACTGCAACCAGGGCCATTGCAAGCATCCTGACTTTTGTCTTGCTACTGGAGTTAGATGACTCAGGAAGAGAAAGTAAGGTGAATTACATTGTGCAACTCTGCCTCACTTAAATTCAACTCACATGGAAGTCGAAATATCAACCTGTGATGTCACTGGTCCCCTTTGAAAAGAAAGGACAAACAATCACATGTGCTAGACAGTGTTCTAAGCACTTTATAGATGTTATTTTGTTTGATTATTACAACAGCTCTATAAGGTAGATGTTGTTATTATTGCAATTTTACAATTGAAGAACCTTAGGAAGACAGAGGTCAACTGAGTTGCACAAGGTCACGTAGCTAGTAACTAAGGTCCTATTTGAACAAAGATCCAGCTCTAGGCCCAACATTCTATCCATTGTACCACCTAAGTGCCTACTATTACCCACTGAGAAGACAGAGGGGACATGGTAGCTATCTTCCAGTATATATGGAAGACAGATTGGACTTGTTCTACTTGGTTCCAAAGGCCAGAAAAAGGGAGCATTGGGAACAATTTACATATTAGTAAATTTAGGCTTGATATTAGAGAGAAAACAGAGAAAAACAACTTACCATCAATTTGAGCTGTTCTAAAGTGAAATGAACTGCAATTGGCAGGTCTTTAAGTGAAGGCTAGAGGACCATTCCTTTATTCACCGTTACAAAATTGTTCTCATAATTACCACTTTGTCATATAGTTTGAGATCCGATAGTGCTAGGCTCCTCTCCTTCACATTTCTTTCACTGATTTCCTTGATAGTCTTGACCTTTTGTTCTTTCAGATCAATTTTGTTACCATTTCTTTCCGGATTTATAAAGTAAATCTTTGCTAGATAGATTGGTATGGTACTGAACAAGTAAATTAATTTAGGAAGTATTGTTATAGAATCACCACTCATTTAAATGTTTTGGAGAGGATTCTTGTTCGTATGTTAGTTGGGCTAAATGTCCTCTGACATCATCCCCAGCTCTGAGATTCTGCAGCTCTCCTGATTCTTTGAGTGCCTTTTGTGTCTCTCTAAACTTGCCGTAGGTTCCCTTATTTCTTTGGATGGTGTCACCAGAATCTCAGTTACTCAGACTTGACAATTCTCTTTGACACTCCACCATGTCTCCTCATCGCTCACATCCACTGAGTGGCTAAGTCTTGTTAATTTTGTCTCAATAGAATCCTTTGCCTCCTGCTTCTTTTTTCTTAGTCATCACTTTTATTGGCAGTCGGTAAACATTTATTAAGTGCCTACTATGTGCTAAGCATGGGAGATATAAAAAGATAGTTCTTGCCCTCAAAGAACTCATGATCTAATCAAGCAAATAAATATATATAAGTAATCTACATACAGAAATAGGATATAATTAGACTAAATAAGAAATAATTAAAAGATGGAAAGCACTAGAATTAAGAGGTGTTGGGGGTTGGGAGCGGCTAGGTGGCACAGTGAATAGAGCACTGACCCTGGAATCGGGAGGACCTGAGTTCAAATGCGACCTCAGACACTTAATACAAAAACTAGCCATGTGACCTTGGGCAAGTCATTTAACCTCAATTGCCCTACCTTCCCCCCTCCAAAAAAAGCCAAAAAGAAAAAAAGAGGAGTTGGGAAAGGCCTCTGGTAGAAGATGGGAATTTATTTGGGACTTAAAGGAAGATAACAGGTGGAGATGAGAGAGAACAATCCAGGTACAAGGGACAGAAAAAGTAAATGCCTGGAGTCAAGAGATGGAGCATCTTGTTCATGAAAGAACTAGGAGTGGCACTAAATCCGAGTACGTGGTTAGGAGTAAAGCATAAAAAAGGTTGGACAAGTCGAGGTTGGGCGGCTAGGTTATGAAAGACTTTGATCATTAGAGGATTTTTGTATCTGATCCTGGAGGTGATAGGGAGCCACTGGAGTTTATCGAGTAGGGCATGTGTGTGTGTGTGTGTGTGTGTGTGTGTGTGTGTGTGTGTGTGTGTGTGTGTGATGGTCAGACTTGCACTTTAGGAAAATGAAGTTGGTGGCTAAATTGGGGATGGATGACAGTGGGGAGACACTTGAGGCAGATGGACTCACTAGAAGGTTATTGGTTACCTCTAGGCATAAGGTGATGAAGGTCTGCACCATGGTGGTGGTAGCATCAGAGGGAAGGTCTCCCACTGCAACCTGGACCATCAGCCAGTTCTCTTGACATGTGTCTTGCCACTGGATTTCAATGATTCTGGGGGAGATAGTGAAGCTGATGACTCCGGAGTGTCTGATATGCATTACTTGCAGACACACGCTTGTGTGTATGTATATGTGTATGTTTGTCTGTGTTTATGCTTGTGCCTAAAAGTGTACATGTGTATATATACACCCTCATGCTTCATTCTCCTTTACTTCTCCATAACGTTTGACATTGTGGATCACTTTCACTTCCCTAAAATTCGTTTCACTCTCGGTTTCTAAGCCCCTACTCTCTTTCCTGGTTTTCCTACTACTTGACAAACAGTTCCTTCTCAGTCTCCTTATTCCCATCACAGACATTAAACATGATTGTCCCACAGATTTCTTTCCTGGGCTCTCTTCTCTTCTCCCTCTATTCTTGATCACTTGGGGATCTAATCAGCTCCCAGGGATTTAACTGCCATCTCTATGCTAGTGATTCTCAGATCTTAATCTCTCTGCTGACCCCTAGTTTCACTTCTGGACATATTTTTGTAAAGAAATGAATGCATGTGTTTGCAATTTTGGTAGAAACTAAGGTGTTTACTAATGAAGAAAAGAATGCAGCTTTAATTCTTCCCTGTCCAGATTTACTAGGAGGCATTTCCTTGGGCATATTTGGACAGCCCACGAAACCCTTCCCTTGGTTTTGAATCCTCCCCAATCTAAGTCCTTGGGCATGTGATGGTAAAGCCACCGAATAGTCATGGCCTAGCCTTTCCCCACTAAAAAAAGAACATTTATTTAATGTAATTCTCTTCTCAGTAACTATGATTAATCCCTAGGCCTGAACATGTTAGCTCTACCTGTGATTAATGACCTGGTGAAAAATAAGATCTGTTTATCCTAGCATTTTCTACATAGACTCAACGTAATGCTTGATATGTGATTCCATCAGGTAAGAAGATTATCTTTTAATACTGACAGCTCCAATGACAGATAGAAACCTTAACACATTGCATTTTTTCCCCTTATGACTATTATATTCATATTAACTGTTATTCAACTCAAGGAAATAGGTGCATTTCCTACAGGACCCCAGATCTTCTCTTGGATTCATTAATTGAATTCTAAATGTAATCAAGTAAAGGAATCATCACCCTCCCATCGGTCAAGTTTCTGTTGCAACACAACAGAAGAGTTCAATTTAACTTCATTCCATTCAACAATTATAAATCAAGTGTCTACCATGTACTGGGCTCTGTTTATTTCCTGCCCCCACCCCAAGTCAGTTAGATGGTCCAGGGGGATACAGCACTTGACATGGAGCCAGGAAATCAGTTAATAAAGAATTAAGTGCTTACTATGTGCCAGACACTGAACTAAGTATTGGAAATACAAAGAAAGGTAAAAGGCAGTTGCTGTTCTCAAGGAGCTCACAGACTAATGGATAGTCAGGAAAATCTGACTTTAAGTACTGCTTAAGACATGTGTGACCATGAGCAAGTCACTTAACCTCCTGAAGCCTCGGTCTCCTTATTTGTAAAATGGGGATAATCATAACATCTCTCTTACATGATTGTTGTGAGTAGCAAATGCGGTAACAAAAGTAAAACACATCATAAACCTCAAAGCACAACATAAAAGCTTCCTATCATCATCATTACCACCATCATCATCCTTTACTGGACCTTTTATTTTGTTAGGATGGGGAACATATTTTGCCAATTCAGATCGTCACCTGTTTTTCAATTCATAGTCTTAGTCTCCTGGAGTGCTTTCTGATTCTGAAGGCAGTTCTCTATTCACTAAAGAGTGGGTTGTCTCTTACTAGTGCTTGGGAGGGAGTAGGGAAAAAGAGAGAGAGAGAGAGAGAGAGAGAGAGAGAGAGGGCGACAGACAGACAGACAGACACACACACACACACACCCAGAGACAGAGACAGAGAGAGAGAGACAGAGAGAGAGAGAGACAGAGAGAGACAGAAAGAGACAGAGAGAGAAAGATAGACAGACAGAGAGAAAGACAGAGAGAGACAGAGAGAGACAGAGAGACAGAGAGACAGACAGAGAGACAGAGAGAGAGAGACAGAGAGAGAGAAAGGGAGACAGAGAGAGAGAGAGAGAGAGAGAGAGAGAGAGAGAGAGAGAGAGAGAATCTAGTCTCTGTCTTCAAGGAGCCTACATTTTACTGAGGGGGACCAACACCAAAGAGATAAATAAATATTATTTAAGGAGGGAGAGAGCAGTACAGTTAGATGAATGAGTAAAGATGATCATCAGAAAGCACATTTGGAGAGGTCTAGATGGAAGGATTTGGTTCTGGAAGTGAAAAATTCTCTCCCTTTTTCTTAGTATATTTTGAAGACTTGCTCTCCTTCACTGAAAAATGAACAACAAAAAGACATGTCATTCAAGCTAGTTAAGTCACCCTTGTGAGTCATAAAATAACTATTGTTCCTACTCTTCTGTTGAGTATTTGAATTTGCCAAAGTTACATATGGTTTCACTCCATCTCTCTTACCCTTTCCCTAAAGCTATAACCTGAATTTTATTTTCTATAAGTTGCATTTTATGGTTTGGTGGGA
>CM053580.1:558907445-558929945 GCA_028627135.1 Pseudochirops cupreus | reverse complement strand
TACCCAATTTCCGTGTCCTGTTTAAGAGTATCTAAATTGCAGATTAGGTACGGATCTATATAGGTGGAAAGGAGTTCTTAACAGGGAGCTTCCCATAGGGGAAAAGGAACAAGCCTTTATTGAGCACCTGCTGTATGCAACACACCATGTGCTTTACAAATATCATCTCATTTGATCCTCACAGCAACCCCGTTAGGTTCGGCCCATTTTTACCCCCATTTTGCAGTTCAGGAAACTGAGATGAACAGAAGTTAAGTGACTTGTTCAGGGTCACATGGCTAGTCAGCATCTAAGGTCAGATCTGAACTCAGGTCTTTCTGACTTCAGGCTGGGTGCTCTAACCACTGCACTACCTACTTGCCTCAATGAGGAAAATCACAAATTTGGTCTAAAAAGGGGTTGACCAACTTACTTCTCTTACCTACACAATATTTATACTGATGACCGTGGCATTTTGGATGCCTTTGAAAATGAAGGACAAAAAACAACAACATTTATACTGATGGGCTGGAGGGTCATTGAAGACTGTGTTTGCCCTTATATTTCATATTTATCTTTGTATTCCCAGCATTTAGCCCAATACCTGGCACATAAGAGTTACTTATAAGTGCTTCTTGGTTGATGGATTGAATGAATAAAGGGTTTCCAAACACATTCAAGAAACTGAATCCTAGGGAGGTTAATTTGACCAAGGTTGCACAGGTTTTAAGTGTCAGAGGTAGATTTGAACCTTGGTCCTCTGATTCTAGGGTAAGTGTTCTTTCTTCCACATCATCAGGCAGGGGTATATTTACCCTCACACGTGTATGTGTGGGAAGTCAAAAGAAATGTATGAGTGGAAAAAGATGGGCTGATGGCTTGATGAAGACCATGGAAAGAACTCCTGTAAACCAGATACCCTCCCAGTGCCAAGAGCTGGATGAAGGCCCCTCACACATGAGGTATACACTGGCTTATTTCAGGTGAGAGATCTGAGGTCCAAATGGAAAAGCTTGGATTTGAACCTGAATTCTCTCACTCCAGAACCTCGCTCTTCCCAATGTGCCTGTTGCGTCTACATGAGCGAGATTGCAGCTTCACAGGGATATTTGAGACCCTCTGAGCTTGAGGAGTGCTGCTGGGGAGAGTTGGCCTGTTTGAGGTGTCAGAGTGTGGGGCCCCAGGCAGTATGAGAGCCCTGAGTACATGGGGAAGGATGGCAGAGAAGAGGATCCGGGGCATGAAAGACAAGGCTTCTCCTGCTTTAGAATTTTGCCTCCGGCTGCTTCTGAAAATCAGGTTTGGCTCCAGGTTGATTTGTTAGAATGTAGCCCAAGGGGGGAAACGAGAGGCACATGGGAGAGAAGCAGTGATGGGGAAGGCAGAAGCAGAGGGAGGGGTTTTTCTGCCATCCAAGATGACGTTATAGGTACCCTCAGCCTCTTCAGGACCTATGCTTGTGGGGTTAGTAAGGGGCCATTTGTGAAACAACAAAATTCCCCAGGCTTAAACATTTATCATCCATTCATTCCTTGATTCATTCATTCAATTATTCATCCCACAGTCTCTTAGATCCTAGGCTAGCTTCTTTAGGACCTATGCTTGTGAAGTTAACAATGGAGGCATTTTTGGAAACAGCAGAACTTCCAGATTTAAACATTCACCAATTTAGTCACTCGTTTGCTCTTTCTCTCTTTCTTTCTTTCTTTCTTTCTTTCTTTCTTTCTTTCTTTCTTTCTTTCTTTCTTTCTTTCTTTCTTTCTCTTTGTTCTTCCTTCCTTTCTTCCTTTCTCTTTTCTTTCTCTCTGTTCCTTTCTTTCTTTGTTCCTTTCTCTCTCTCTCTCTCTCTCCCTCCCTTCTTTCCTCCCTTCCTTTCTCTCCCTTTTCCCTTTTCTTCCCATTTCCTTCTTTACATTTTTTCTTCTTTCCTTCCTTTCTTACTTTTCTTTCTCTCTTTCTTCCTTCCATTCTTTCTTTTCTTTCTCTCTTTGTTCCTTCTTTCTTTTCTTTCTCTTTTCCTTCCTTTCTCTCTCCTTTCCTTCCTCTTTCTTTTCTTTCTTTCTTTCTTTCTTTCTTTCTTTCTTTCTTTCTTTCTTTCTTTCATCACACAACACTTAAATGTCTACTAAACTGTGCTATATGTGTGGAGGGGGGTGGGTGGGTACAGAGATTTAGAAGATCTACACAGAGTGTTGTGGTCAACAGAGAAATGGATATGGAGCCAGGCAGCTTGAGTATGGATCCTGCTTCAATGTCTTGCTGTTTGTAAGATCTTGGGGATGTCACTTGTCCCTATTCTAGTACTCAGGTGCTAAAATAAAGGCCTTGGACCAGACAGTGTGAAAGGTCTCATCATCCTCTAAATCCTGCAATCCCATCCCTCCCACTCTTATGAACTATATAACTCAGTAAGGGAATCGGGGTTTGATTGGTTTAACTCTACAAACATTTGTTATAAGGGAGTGTTCCTGTCTGAAAGAGAATGGATGGCAGCTGGGTGGAACGGTGATTGAGCACCAAACTTGCTTCAAAAAGTTGTTGTTCAGCCATTTTTCAGTCATGTCTGATTCTTCATGACCCCCTTTGGGGTTTTCTTGGCAAAGATACTGGAGTACTTTGCCATTTTTATCTCCAGGTCATTTTACAAATGAGAAACTGAAGTAAAAAAGGATTAAGTGACTTGCCCAGGGTCTCCTAGCTAGTCCTCCTGACTCCATGCCTGGCACTCCATTCAGTGCACTACTTAGTTCAAATCTCACCATTAGTGCATATTTTTTCTACACCCCTTGCTTTTGGGTATCTTGAGCTTCTTTTCATTCTTCTGGGCAGCACCCTGACTCATCAACTGGCTATGTAAATCCACCTAAGTCTCTCTCAAATTGCAACCCTATCCCCTCTTTTCTTTATTAGTCATAATTTGCTGCTATAGATATTGGAACCCATAGTATTCTCCTAGGATCAGCCCAGACATTTTTCCTGCCTGTCTACCCCAGATACCATTGCTTCTGTAGAGAAATAATTCAAGGGTCAGTCAGTTGGCAATCTATTTTTCCTACTGCTTCCACTTGATTGGATAAACACCCTTCTGCATCATTGCAACTAATGAGATGTTCAGTATTCTATACTGATGTAATACCTGCATTAATGACATATTAATAGAATAATCTTTTACTAACATTTTGGGTCCAATCTAATTTTCATTAATAGTTAAATATCATTTCACATTGTAATTTTTAGAACCAATTTAAAGGAATTAGAGCTATCAGAAAGTGGCATGGACCTCTGAGGAAAGGAGTGGGCTCCCACTTAGTGAAGGTCTTCAAGCAAATGTTAGATGATTTCTCCTCAGCTGTGTTGTGTGTATAGGGTGGGGCTCTTTCTCTGCCACACTCTGGCACCTCAAGTACATGACCTGGACTAAGTGATCTTTGAGTCCTTCCTACCCTAAAATTTTGTAACTTGCAAATCAAAGTATTTTGCACAAAATTTACACACTCCAAGTTGTTTTTACAGTCCTTTAAAATGCATAATTACCACATAAATATTTTTGTTTGGTGATTCACTATGAACTTTTAATTGTATAAAAATAGAATGTTGCTATAAATCTAATCAGCTAACATTTAATTTGCATAAATGTAAAATTCTGTAATTGGGTTCAAAAAGTCAAGTACACAAGGATGACATGGAACCAATTTATCTAAAATAAGGTCTAGGAATTTTAGTGGATTGAAAGTTCAATAATTAATAACAATGGTACTATAACCCATAAAGTTAATTTGGGTAAGGGACAATCCATAGGAGTTTGAAGGAATCTTGGAAGTCATTAACCTCAACTCTTCATTCTGCTACAGATGAGGAGGCAGACACCAAGAGTTAAGTACTTTTCCTAGGGCGACACAGCTAATGGGTACATTAGCTAGAATTTGAACCTGGGTCTTCCTGACTCCAAATTCCTCACTTTATCCATTGTTCCACTCAGATAGTGCTTAGATTAGGCATTCTGGTCTGTTTATAGATTTCAGAGGGGTTGGTGAACTCAGATGGGAAAAGATACATTTTAATTTCAGTATAATTGATTTCCTTTATAATTATATATATTTCTTTTTATGCATTTAGAAACATTATTCTGAGAAATTCATAGGCTTCACCAGATTGCATAAAGGGTAGTTAGGTAGTACAGTGTTCAAGCACTGATCTTGAAGTCAAGAAGTCCTGAGTTCAAATCCAGCCTCAGATACTTAATGACTATAGGGCCCTGGGCAAGTCACTTTGCTTCAGTTTCTTCAACTGTAAAAAAATGGGGATAACTATAACTTCCTCCCAGAGTTGTTGTGAGGGTCAAACAAGGTGTTTTCTTCTTCTTCTTCTTCTTCTTCTTCTTCTTCTACTCTTTCTCCTCCTCCTCCTCCTCCTCTTCCTTCTCCTCCTCCATCTCCTCCTCCTCCTCCTCCATCTCCTCCTCTTCCTCCTCCTTCTTACCATGGCATAGAAAAGGTTAACCCACAGTCTAGTCAGCTGATAGATCTGATGTATAAAGTCAGAATTGGATGAAATCTACAGTCTTGGGTTCCACTCTGAGCACCACAGTGTTGAATTTCCAAAGAAGAGCCACCAGGATGGCAAAGATCATGGCATATGAGGATCAGCTGAAAGAACTAGGGGTTTATAGCTTAGAGAAGAGAGAACTTAGTGCAACATGACACTCCATTCTGGGTATCTGAAGAAGGGTCATGTTATATCCCCAGTACTTAATGTACTGTCTGGTACACAGTAGGCACTTAATAAATGTTCCTTGATTGGTTGATTAAGAGAGATCTTGACCACATTCTATTTGATCAGAGATGGTGGAACTAGGACCCACAGGTGGATGTCACAGAGAGGTGGATGTAGGTGTGAAGTGAGGAATACATTCCTCCCAATTAGTGATCCTTTGAGATGTTCCTCTTTCCTGGAAGTTTTTCAGTCAAGTTTGGATGCCCACTTTTTGGGCATGTTAGAGAAGGGAAGCTTGTCCGCATCCTGGTTAGACTGTTGTTCTTTTTTTGTTTTCAAGGAAGACCCATGACATGTGAGACAGAGTTGCACAAAGTCCTCAGCTTCCCTCTTTCTTCCAGAGTCATTGAAGTCCAGTGGCAGGACAAAAGTCAGGAGAACTGATGATGGTCCAGGATTTGGTGATGACCTTGGCATCTGCAATGTCTGACTAAGCTCTAATTGCTTCCCAGTGCCTGCTTCAGCTGCTTTCATGGCTGTTGGAACAAATTGTTTTTATCCTCCCATTCTACTAGGGGAAATCTTAATGTGCTTGGGGTAGCTATCCCCCTAGCTCATTGACAGATTTGAGGTCCATTGGTGTAAGGGTAATTAATTTAGCAGGTACTTAGCCCCTAAGTACCTCTGTGAAAGAAACAGAAGGTGTGAACTCTCTCTCCTGTTGCTGACATAACAGGAAGGAGCTGGCTGAGATAGGAAGCCAGTGAATGTGTGTGTGTGTGTGTGTGTGTGTGTGTGTGTGTGTGTGTGTGTGTGTGTGTGTATTTAAGAAGATCCCAGAGAAGAAACAGTCAGAATCAAGAATTTTTACTCCTGGTGGAAGAAGCGCTTCTTCTGAGAGATCTGGTGAAGGCTGGAGTTGCCTTGAAGGCTGAAGTAGCTGCTGCCTCCTGGAAGGCCAAAGTGGCTGCTTGCCTGGAAGGCTGAGATTTCTTCCGGGTCCTAGGGACAGCTGAACTATTGGAGGACTGAAGAAGCATGACTGGGGTAAGGCCTTTTTTGTTTGTGGCTTGGTTGATCCTGGAGTTCCTGGCCACCGAAGCTGTGAAGGTTTTGAGATGTGCTGGACCCTGTGAACTTCAGTGTGTAGTAAGAACTGCCCAGTGGACTGGAAGAAAACCTGGGAATTGTCTGCCTCTGAACCCAGGTGACTGTTTGGTGGATTCAGGTAGAAGCTGGGACCATGGAAGAGGATCCAGGGAATCTGAGAGACCACCCTGAGTCAAGATGAAGAAAAGGCCTCTCCTTGGATAATGAACATGTGATGAAATTGAAGTTTACTAGACACTGAAGGGTGGAGGGTTTGTGTAATTTTCTAATGATTGTTTTTAGTGATTAATGATATTTAGTAATTGTGAATCTGGATAAGTGACTGATCAAGTTAACCTATGATTGCCCCATGAGTGGAAGACTAACTTGTATTGTGAAGTGATTGAATGATTAAGTAAGGAGGGTTTTCCCCTTAGGGAAACCAGATGATTATTCTTTTGTTCTTTGTTCTAAATACTGTGGCCACTTTGGTAAAAACTATGCGGCCATTCTAATGTTAAGCTGTTGTGAACACTATGTTGTGATTTTCTGTGATAAGATGTAATGTTGTGAGTATTATATTGTGATTTGTAATGAATGTTTGCCTTGATTTGTAATGGAATAAATGGAGTGTTCACTATCCTGTGTAATCCGAACCTTAAAAGCTGTTCACAGTAGCATTCTTTTGGGAAGTTGCTTATGCATGGCATTACAATCCGTTCCCTTCAACCTGGTTTATCTTGCCTGTTGAGACACTTGTTTAATGAGGTGTGCTCACTACATGTGCCACAGCTTCTTAGAACCATGGGTAAGAGTTGGGTGAAGGTGGACATCAAAGGTGGATGAGCAGCCCAGGAAAGGGCTCAGCAGGCCTCTCTCCAGAGGCCTTAGCTCACCCTGAACACTCCATACACCCCTCCTGGTTGGACTATATGACTGCAGAGGTCCCTCCAAAAAGGACATGCTGCAATTCTCTATTTAGTTTTTTAAAAGAAAAGCTTCTGTCATATTCTCTGAAATATTATGGGGGTGGCCTGAAAACATCAAAGTCTCAAAAGGAACCTCAGTGTTTTATATCATCTTTCCATGAACGTTAGTTTTCCGAATGGATATTTATGAAAGAAAATGACTATGATTTTGCTTTGGTGTTTGGAGCGTGCTCTTACCTCTCATTTGACTTGTATTCTTTCTTAAGCCTGGAGGTGACAGGTGATGTCTGAGAGGGGGGTATTCCAACCACCTTTTCTTTGCATCTCATTCTCTAGAGATTGACATTTCTAAGAAGCAAGAAAAGACATAAGCTAAAATGGGAATAATTATATGTGTCCTGTGCCCATACTTCAAAGAGTGAGTGGTTGGAAGGGGAGTGGGAGGGGTGGGGTGGGGAGAGAGGAATAAATGGGATAAAAGGGGAGTCATAATACTTGATAAATGCAAGAATTCTTTTTTTTTTGATTTTTATCTTGTTTTGTCAGTGAAGCAGACTGGTGAAAACATATCAATCACACACACACACATACACACACACATACATATTTAGTTTTGGGACTCATTTTTGTGCTTTCACTGGTGTAGTAAACTCCCAATGGGGAAGGTCACTTCACCAAGGCAGATCAGCAACTCCACTACAACAGATAGTCTTAGAGCAGGAATTTTTAGTCTTATGTCACAGACCCCTCAGACAGCATCTGGTGAAGCTTATGGCCCCCTTCTCAGAATCATGTTTTTAAATGAACAAAATGAAATACATGGGATTATAAAGGAAAACAATTAGATTGAATTTATTTAAAAAATATTAAGCAAAAATACATTCATGGACCCCAGATAACTAACTTTTGTCTTTTTTTTTTTTTGCATGTATGTTTTTAGAAGCAAGGCAATTGGGGTTAAGTGACTTGCCCAAGGTCACATAGCTAGTAAACATCAAGTGTCTGAGACCCAATTTGAACTCAGGCCCTCCTGACTCCAGGGTTGGTGCTCTATTCACTGAGTCACCTAGCTACCCCCACTAAGCTTTCGCTTGAAGAATTGTCTGGGGGCATTGAGAGGTTAAGTAACTTGTCCAGGGCCACACTATCAGGATGTGTCAGTGGTAGGACTTGAACCCAGAACTTTTTGATTCCAAGGTTTATCTTTTATCTACTGTGCTGGTACTACCTATATTTTGTTTCCACATAGCTGTTTTCATTAGAGGGCTTTGAGGTCAGGGACTGGCTTTCTTTGTACCCCTAATGCTTAGCACAGTACTTAGAGCATAGTAGATACTTATTAAGTGCCATGAGCAGAACAGAGGTCTGTATACAATGTTTGTAGATCTGACCAAGGCTTCTGATACTGTCAGTTGTGAGGGCTTATGGAAAATTATGTCAAAAATTATGTCAAAATTTGGTTGCCAGGAGTTCATCAGCATAGTACATCACTTTCATGATGGTATGAAAACCTGGGCTCTGGAGAATGGAAGATACCCTCATAATTCTCAGTCACCAGTGGAGTGAAACAAGTCTGTGTGCTTGCTCCCATGCTTTTTAGCAGGACATTTTCAGCCATGCTGTCAAATTCCTTCAATGAAGACGAATACAGCATCAAGGTCAACTATCTTACTGAAGGTAAATTATTTAACTTGAAAAGGTTATAAGCCAAGACTAAAACAGAAGGAGAGCTGGTGCATGATTTTCTGCTTGCAGATGATTGTATACTCAGTGCAGCCTCTGAAGCTAAGACACAACAAAGTATGGATTGATTCATTGCTGCTTATGCTAATTTTGGCCTAACAATTAACACGAAGAAAACACAGGGGCTCCATGAGCCACCACCACACCATCCATACGTGGAACCATTTCCAACAAGTAGAAAAGTTTTGAATACTGTGGATAAGTTCATTTACAGTTGCAGTATACTTTCCAGGGATAAACACATTGATAATGAGGTTAATTCACATGTTTCCAGAGCTAGCTCAGTAATTTGGAGATGCTGAAGAAAAGTGTGGGAGAGAAGTGCTATTAGACTGACCACCAAACTGAAGGTCTACAGAGCTATTATGCTATTGTAGTACACCTGTGAAACCTGGACAGTCTACCAGCGTTATGCTAGGAAACTGAGTCACCTCCATTTGAACTGTCTTAGAAAGATTCTAAAGATCATCTGGTAAGATAAGACACTGGACACTGAAGTCCTTTCTTGAACTGAACTGCAAGGCATTCAAACTCTATTGCAGAGAGCACAACTCAGATGGGCTGGCCATGATATTCCAATGCCAAATACACACTTGCCAAAAAGACTAATTTAATGACTCTCCCCTCCCTTCTCCTCCCCTCCCTTCCCTTCCCCTTCTCTCCCCTCCCCTCCCTTCCCCCTCCCCTCCCCTTCTGTTCCCTCCCTTCTCTCCTCAGGAGAACTGGAGATGGCCCCGGAAGCAGTGGGTGACCTTGGTCTTTCCCAGGTCTCAGTTTGTCTGATGCAGCTTGCATTCAGTGATTAAGGCTAAGTAAGGAGAAATTAGGCAAAAATGACCTCTTTTACCTAGTCAAAAAGAAAAATCAGTCTGGGAAGGGAAGACTCTCAGGGTTTCTGACCAAAATAGAAACATTTGTTCTTTACACTCATTCTTAGACATCAGGGCTCAAACAATGACCAGGTGAGGATTTGGCTGGGACCTATTGTTGGCCGAGTACTAACCAGGCCTGACCCTCCTTAGCTGCAGAGATCAGAGGACATCTGGTGTGTTTAGGAAGGTATGGTCCATGGGGTGGCTAGGTGGTGCAGTGAATAGAGCACCAGCCCTGGAGTCAGAAGGACCTGAGTTCAAGTCCAACATCAGACACTTAACATAAAACTAGCCATGTGACCTTGGGCAAGTCACTTAACCCCAATTGCCCTACCTTCCCCCCTCCAAAAAGCAAAAAGGAAAAAAAAATCTAGGATGGTATGGTCTTAGATCATCGGCCCTGAAGGTCTTCCCCTCCTAGTTTGATTTTTTTAAAATTAAAGGCGCCATCCCTTGATTCATTTCTTAAAGAGGTATATTCAGTGGATGGCTGTTACCTCCCTCAAAGTGAGAACCTAAGAAGATTTAGCCTAAAAGGCCCAGGGTCTCTCATTGCATTCTGGGTCATCTGCAGTCCTTCTGATGAATATCTGGCCACTGGACCCAGATGGCTCGGAGGAGAAAGTGAGGCTGGTGACCTAGCACAGCCCTCTTTCCCTCAAATCAAAGTCAGGTGCAAGTCATGTCACCATTTCCTTGGTGTCATGGTCCTCTTCAAAAATGAAGGACAAACACAGCAATTGTTGGCCACTTGAAAGTTGGAGTGATTTGGGTTTATTTTATGGTACATAAAAAAGAAATCTAGCCCGTAAGCCCCAAAATATCTTGCTAAGTTTCAGCAATCAAAATTTTTATTTCTTTGGGCAGAACACAGACAGGTAAGGGTATGATTCTCTTGTCTTCAAAGGAAACAAGCCTCTATTTGCATGCCAGATCCTTAGTAACTATTCACTCTATCTATAGGGTTGGCAGTGAAGGTGGAAGGACTTTTTTCGAGAACTCTTTGCTAGTTTGATTTCTGACAGGGGTGGGACTTCCTGCTTTAAAATGTTCCCAGCATAGAACCAGCTAATTTGTCAATTTCTTTGATTAGTAATCAGATGGGATTTATTGCCCATCTAAGCAGAAGCAAAACAGACGAAATGGTCTACTCCGAGGCAGCTGAAAATTTCTTTTTTTCATTTATAAAAATGTGATAAATCCAAAACCCAATAAAAGCCAAAGAACCTGAGTTAAGCCTTTATTTTTTCACTCTTTCAGCATTTCCATTTTCAGCACGAATGTTTTCGGCTACAAACAAGACCCAAGAGACAGAGGGAGAGTTGCATGCCTAAAAACTGGTGATAAATCCAACTGGATCCCCCTTCCCCCTCCTCCCCCCCGCCTTTTCTGTGCATTTAGCTGAAAGTCTAAACTGGAAAAAAAAATGTAGGATTTTATTCAATAGGTTTTGATTTTGTAATAAAGGACAAAAGGCCGGGAAACTTTCAGTTTCTACTCTTCTGTATCAGGACTGGCTTAACTCTGCATCAGCATTCTTACCAAGATAATAAAGTAGATTTCCTATTATTCACTTTTTTAAAGTATTTACATAGTTTGCTCCCTTTCCAAGTAGAACTGCCAAGTTATTTTAAGCCATTTATAATTCTTTTTGGTATTGTCTTGTCCACATTCCTCTGACACTAGATTTCTCCTTTGTAGATTGTTCAAGGTTTGAGAAGAATGCTCATAGTCTTGCTATTATCTCTTATGTATATACAGGAGACTAAAATTGTTAAAAAAAAAAAAGGCACCTTCCTGTAGCATAGATTCATTTACACTGTAGATAAAATTCATTCATTCACTTATTTTGTATGTAATTTGAGTTTACTATCTGCATATATATTCCCCGCACTCCCACCCCTACCCCACATTAGAATGAAAATACCTTGCAGATAGGAATTTTATTATTAGGAAATTTCTTTCTTTTGTTACTTCTCTCTCTCTCTCTCTCTCTCTCTCTCTCTCTCTCTTTCTCCCCTCCTCCCTCCCTCTACTCCCTTTCTCTTTCCTTCCTTCTCTCTTCTATTTCATGATAACTTTCATTTTTAGGATGATCGCCCCCCCCCCCCCCAGTCCACCCCTTGCCTCCAATATCAAGCCTGAATCTGCTTCTTTGCAACTTTTGTTCGTCAGTAAGCACTTATTACTTTACTAAAGCAAACCCACAGAAAATATTGGGCCTGGTGTGCTATGGTCCACAGGGTCACAAAGAGTCAGACATGAGTTAATAACTCAACAATAATATCAAGAAGAAGAATCATTTTTTAAGTGCCTATGACCTGCCAGGAATTGTCAGAAGCATTGGGGACACAAAGAAAGGCAAAAATACAGACCCTGTCTTCTGGGAGCTCACATTTAAAGGTGGAGAAAGCATCCAAATAGTTTCCCATGTTTCTAGTTCTGCCCTCCAGGGCCAGGTGGAATATGCCTGATCCCCTTCTATGGAGCCGCCTTTTAAATACCTGAAGATACATCCTATTACATCCCTCTAAATCTTTTCTCCAAGTTAAACATCTTCAGTTCTTTCAGTGGATCCCTTGGCCTGGTCTTAAGAACTTTTACTAACCTGACTGCTCTCCTCTGGATGATCTGCAGTGTATCAATGTTCTTCCTAAAAGAAGAAGTCCAGAAATGAGCACAATATTCCATGGGAGGTTTTCTCAGAGTGGAGCCTCACTTTCCTAGTCCTGTCAAGACATTTTCAGATTCAAATCTCTATAGCTTCTTCTAACGATCTGAGGACCCTGCATTCTGTTGTACCATAGCTTGTCTCTATCATGGACTCAGACAAAGTGTACATCATAGAAAATCTCCTCATGCCATCCCACCAGTGCTGAAAGTGGGGTCTACTCCATCTGTGATCTTGCAAAGATCTCTCGGGGATTTCTTGAGAAAATAAAGGGGAGATCAAGGCAGAACAATTTCCCAGGATATGGACCTCAAGGAGTCATAAATACTATTCCCTTATTCCACCTTCAGAATCACACAATTGGAGTTCTTTTTCCTTTCAAGATGTGATGCTCAAGCTATTTCTCTCAGTCATGTGATGCAGCTGACCTCAGCCTGTGATGAGACTCTGCTGCCTCCACATCAGAGGTGATGAATGGGAGGAGAGAAAGAGACTTCTCTTAGCACAAGTAAGCAGGTGGTAAGAAGGGTGAGAAGTGCTGCATCAGTAAGGGCATGGTTGGGTACTGGTAATAATTCACATTTAGAGAGAACTTGCAACTTTGCAAAGCATTTTTCTCCCAACAGTCCCCATGGAGTTACACACATTTTGCTGATCTCATTTTACAAATGACTAAATGGAATTCCCAGCATCATTGACGTTTAGATAACTCTTTAAGTTTCAAAAAGTGCTTTTTCTCAAACTTGGAAAGACTTACTTGAACTGACGCAAAGTGAAATGAGCAGAATCAGGAGAACACTGTATACACTAACAGCTGTGAATGACATAAATATTCTCAGTAATACAATGATCCAAGACAATTCCAAAGGACTCATGATGAAAACTGCTATCCATCTCCAAAGAAAGAATTGATAAAGTCTAAATTCAGATTGAATTTCATTTTCCTCCATTTTTGGTCTTTTTTCCTTCATAACATGACTAATATGGAAATATGTTTTGTATAATTGTACACGTATAACCTATATGAAACTGCTTGCTCTGTCAGGGAAGCGGGAGAGGAGGAAGGGAGATAGATACTTTAGAATGCAAAATTTAGAAAATGTTAATAATTGTTTCCACATGTAATTATAAAAAATTTAAAACAATTTAAAAAGAAAGTAAAAGTCAAAAAGTGCTTTTGTCAAAACAACCATCTAAGACTAGTTGTACGGGTATCATCACGATAGATATAGAATACTGATAGAGAAATAGACTGAGAGTCACTGCTGTTTGCTTAAGGAAAGGGCATCGACTGCCCTATGGTCTAGTTCACCATTTTTGTGATTCCTAAGATAAATCCTCTTTCCTGAACAGCACCCTTCCATGTATATTTTATTGCCCTATTACTAAATAAGCTCCTTGAAGGCAAGGACTGAATTATATTTGTTTTTGTATCTCTGGTACATTATATATCTAGTAAATGTTAGGCACTTAAATGTTTTGTTCTTCATTTATCCATCCATTCATATGCCACACTTGCTCTGAGTCCATTCTAAATTCCCCTGCTTGATTTGAGGAATATGGTAGTCCAGATTCGAATTCACTCAAAAGGTCCTGCAAGAGTCAAAAGAAGGGGGAGATTATGTGTGAGGCAAAGGAGAGCTCTGAACACAGTGAACTCTTGGTCTTGGCACATTCTAGCAATTACAGCTTCATATTTATTCCATTGAACACTTTAATATCTCTCACTTAAAAAATCAATGCATTTCACTAGTTCCATTTTAATGAGTAAGAAGCTTGTATCTATCATGGCAATGAATGTCATTAAAATAAATAAAATATTAATTATTACAGCTGACCAAGTGAGAACCTTTAGTGTAGCTATAGCAGAACCTACAGCAGCAATGATCATTGAAATACAACTTAAATGTTAAAAAAGAGGAAAATGTTTTGAAAGGTTTGCAGTATTAAAGAATCTGGAAATCTTAAAGTAAGAAAGGATCTCATATCCTTAGTCTCATCCATAATTAACTAGCCATTATTTAGCACTTTCTTGAAGATCTTCAGGGAGGGAGAATTCACCACCTCTCAAGGCAGCAAATTATACTTTTGGACAGTTCTAATTGTTAGCAAAATAATCTCGATATCTAGGCTAAATCTACTTCGTTCAAAGTTCTACCCATGGCTCCTTATGGTACATATAAAGTCTACAGTTTCATGTCATATGACACCCTTAAAATATTGAAGAATGCAGCATTCGACATGTAGAGAAAGCAGTAACAGGACCCCAGATAATATAATTCAGGACAACACAAGATCCTAAATTTTTTCAGAATTCCACAAAGCTTGACCTTAACACAAAGCCCCAATTCAGGAAACAAGGCTGGAAAATGATTTAAAATAAAAAAAAATATTCTTACAAAAAAAGCCAGAGATTCCTCAAATTCAGTCAGGGACTCCTAAGACACAAACCCAGAAGAAAAAGGATAACATTGTAATATCTATAAGAAAATTAAAAAAAAACAAACACCCCTCTTCCAAACCAAAGCAAACCAAACCAAACAAAAACCCCCAAAAATAGAATTTCTGGAAGAAATGAAACAAGACTTTTCTTTGAAATGACATTATAAGTGAAATGAGAGTTCTAGGGATTAATAATTAGAAATGAAATGAAATTTCTGGAGAAAATACTGGAATGAAGAATTAAAATTTGTTGCTATTAAGTACAAGATGTACTAAACATTACCCAAGTAAAAGACTCCTTTAAAATTAGAATGGAACAAACAGAAGTTAATTATGCCACGAGGAAAGAAATGTCAAAACAATGTCAAAAGATTTAAAGAAAGAAAATTTAAAGTATTTCATATCAAAATCAAATGACTTAGAAAACAAATATAAGAATTATTGCGACTACTTGAAAAGATCCTAGATCCTATATTTTAAGAAATCATGGAAGAAAACTATGGAGATCTATTAGAACCACGTGTCACATTTGAAGTTTTAACAAAAGATAAACCCAAATCTCCAAGCCAAACATTTATTAGCAGAAGCATGCTTCTTGTCAAAAAAGGGGTCAATCACTTGCCTCCGTTAATGTCAAAACCCCCAGCAAAAGAATAATTCCCTTTTTATTTTGGACAGTATAGAACAAAGAACAGAGCAGGGTAGGTAACATCATAAGACTGAGAAGAATATGATTGGTTACAAAGTTAAAGTGCAGGTAATAGGAGTTAGCAATTAATCCCCTTCTCTCATGAGACCAAGAAGTACTATTTGTTTGAGCCCAGGTACAAGATAGTGGCCCAGACTTTTGGACAGCAAACCAGATATCCTTGAAGGTTAACTTGGTAAAGTAATGATATGAGGCCCAAACTCCCTTTCTGCTCACGGACATTCTCCAAGGTTAGCAAAATTCTTCAAGGCAAGAAAGTTAGATTTTTAAACTTAACCCATTATAGGCCAGCTGAATTCTGAACTCTGAACATTCAGAGACAAAGAACTGTGACTTAAGCTGTTATAGGACAAAAGCAGTTTTAAGGGGAAAAATCAGTTAATTGTAAACATGATCAACAAAAAAAGATATAGGATCAATTTTAATCTTACTTGAAAGAGTCAGTCAACTAGCATTTATGAAGCACTATGAGTTAGACCCTATACTAAGTGAGAAGTGAAAATAGAAAGAATTCACTGGTTACCTTAAAGAAACTAGAGATGTGATAGCTCAGATCTTGAACTTCCTATTAAATATGTATGCATATGCATATGTGTATGCATATATGTATATGTATATGCACATATGCATGTGTGTATATGTATATACAATGCATATGTACATATATGCATACACAGACATATGTGTATATATACACATGTACACATATACGTATACATATACATAGATGTATATGTATATGTGTGTGTGTGTGTGTGTGTGTGTGTGTGTGTGTGTGTGTGTGTGTGCATACTTCAAGTAGCCAAAAAAAAGAGTTCACATACCAAGGACCACAGCTAAGCTCCCTCAGGATTTGACAGTGAGCAGCATAAAGGAAAGGAGAGTGAGAAATATGATATTCCAAAAAGCAAAATATATAGTCTTCCAAACAACCATTTCTGTTGAAAAGATCAAAACTGAGTGGAAACTTTAAAATTCTAACATTTTGTTCAAGAAAAAGTTAAAAAGGTAAATATGTAGAATAATTAGAAGGGATTTAATGAGAGTAAAGTGTTTACATTTAAATAGAGGGAGAAGAATCATGTGTCCCTTTAGAACACTAATGTCATCATGGGTCATTGAGGTAAATTACACAGAGGGCTTGGGAGCACTTTGGTTATGTTTTAGTGATTTTAAAATAAGAAAGTAAATGGATAGAAAAGGGAACACATTGACAATGAAATGGGAAAATAGGAAACCGGATTTACTATTTTATATAATTTGTACATTTGGTACATATTGGCAATTGGTGCATATACATATATATGTATATATGTTGCTGTGTGTATGTGTATGTGTGTTTGTATATATATATAAACACATACACATGCACACAGAGACACACATATATATGTATATGTGTATATATACACGTATATATATATATATATTTGTATATATACACACACATACACACAGAGGGACATATATACACATATGTGTATATATATATATGTGTATATATATATGTATAGTTTGTTTATAGGATAAAGGGAAACACACAATTAACAATTATAACCATGTTGCTATTGTTCATCCTTCATTTTCAAAGAGGACCAATGACATTACTTGGTGACGTCTTGTCTTACACATGAATTGGATTTAAATGAGTCAGAGTTGCGCAAAGTTGTCAGCCTCATTCTTCCAGAGTTATGAAAATCCGGTGGCAAGACAAAGGTCAAGACAGCTAGAGATGACCTGGGATGCAGTGGATGACCTAAGCACAACAGAGAACCTACCAAAAGCTATTGAAAAGCTTTGACAACTCTCTTTTTGATAAATGTTGGCACAAGTGGCATTGATGAAAGGAATTTATAAAGAATTATCAATTCTTTACCAATCTCATTACCAATGAGGTCTTGTGCTTTACACTCAAGAAGACCACGGAAAGACAGCTGAGCAGAGAAGAAAAAGTGATGTAGGAAGTAAACAGTTGGATGAGAAGGCATTGTCTGAAAATAAGGTTTGGAATTTTGGACAATGGTTTCAAGTCCAGAGTTGACCGATTCCTGGACAGAGACATATTATATCTAACAGAGAATGGCAAAAATGCATTTCCTAGTTGTCTTGCAAGTCCAACCAAAGCAGTTTTAAACTAAAAAGTATGGGAGAGGAAGAAGACTGTTTATGAATATTCCCCCAGATTAAAAAAACGAAAACAAAAACAGTGACTGTAGCTACAAAGAATATCAGCAGAAGCATCCAGAAGTTCAAAAGAGACAACCCCTCCCCCCAAAAAAGGAACCAGCAGCCAAATTCGGTGGTGACAAAAGTCTATGTGCAAATGCCAACAACTTAGTTGATAAACAATAAGACTTCAACACCCTCAGGTGAGAAGGCAAACAATACTGCAGGTATCACTGAGATTTGGGGGAATGAAATCCATGACTGGGTCATTATTCTGGACAGGCATATGCTTTTGAAAAGAAATACAATGTTTTGTTTTTTTTTTGCATTTTATAATTATGATAGCAAGTGAGATTAATTCATCCAACCATATGTGTATATATAATATCTTTGGTTGCATATACAGTCTCTTATTCATACATAATTATATATAATATAACACATACACATATATAAATTGAAGATAATATGATGGCATAGTAAGGAATCTTATCAACTAAAATTTGTTTGAAAGAGTGAATAATTTTAGTAAATTTGTAAGATATAAAATAAATGCATAAAGACGAATTTATACATGGCTTCATTAGCATTTCTGTAATTACCAACAAAACTCAGCAGGAAAAGGTTGAAAGAGGAATTCCATTTAAAATATCAACAAAAGATATAAAGAGAACGATTTCAAAGAAAGGAATCTAAGCTATAAACAACCATATAAAATGGTCCAAATAACCAATAGTTAAAGAAATGCAAATTAGCACAACTTTTTCTTCTACCTTACACTCATAAAATCAGCAAAGATGATAGAAAAGGACAATAACACTTGTTGGAGAGGTTGTGAGAAAGCAGGCACTTTCATGAACTCTTTTTTTTGTTTTCTTTCCTGTACTGTCTTCTTCCCTAAGATTGTTATCTCTTTGAGGGAAGGGAGTATCTTTCTTTTTCTTTTTTCTTTTTTGTATCCCCAGGGCTTAGCACAGTGCCTGGCACTTAGTAGGCATTTAATAAATGTTTATTCTTATTTTCACTCACTGGTGGTAGAAGTGTGAATTTGTCTAACCATTCTGGAAAGCAATTTGGAAAGATTATTTCTCTAAATTCTTCATACTTCTGGAAGCAGAAAACCACCATTAGGTCTATAATGCAAAAAAACTGAGAAAGAAGAAAAGAACCCAGATGCACAAAATATTTTTACCAGTGTTTTCTTTAATAGTAAAGACTTGGAAACCTATTGTTTCGGGACTGGCTGAATAAATTATAGCATATAAATATATATAAATAAATATAAATACCGTAAGTAATGATGAAAGGAATAGTTTGAGAGGGAAGACATATCAACTGATGCAGAGTGAAGTAAGCAGAACCAGGAGAATAGTTTGTATAATAACAACGACATTGCAAAATCAAACTACTTTGAAAGACTTAAGAACTCTGATCAGCACACCAAATAACTGTGATTTCGGAGGGCTGATGATGAAGTCAGATACCCACTTCCTTACAGAGAGGTAAAGGAGTCAAGCTGTAGAATGAGATGAACATTTTCAGACAGAGAAAATATGGGAATTTGACTGAAACACACTACTTCCTTACCTATGACTTTTAGACTCTGTAGTTTCCTTCAAAGCAAGTCAGGTTCTACCTACTGTAAAATGCCTTTCTCAATTGCCCCAATGAGCATATATTTTTCCCTCTTGAAATTACATTGAAACACTCTGAACACATTTTGGATTGCATATATCTTGATTGCTCATAGCTGTTTGCATACTGTCTCCTCTATTAGACTGTGAGTTTCTTGAGGACAGAGATTATTTTTGCCTTTTCTTCCCATATACCCAACACTTAGCACAGTGTCTGATACATAAATTGTTGCCCTGTATACAAATTGTAATTTCCACAGCAAAATGTAAGCCCCTAGAGTGGTAGCTTTTCACTTTGTGTTTTTGTGGTGAGGATACCTAACAAAGTATAAGTTACTTTACATTTAATAGACACAATAAAAACTTGCTAAAATTAAGCACTTAATACAACGTTGTTAAACTGAATTGAACTGAATAGCCCTGTGTAGGAACTGCTACTGGAATTCAGTAGAGAGACTGAGGCTGGAAATGTAGATATGGGAGTTATTTGCATACATATGATAGGGGAATCCAAGACAATTCAGAGAGTGATATAGGACAAATTTTATATTGGATTTTTTTCCAGAGGATCTGAGTTCAAATCCTGACTCTGTCACGTGAGTGACCCTGAGTCACACTTTGCCTCTCTTGGCTTCAGTTTTCCTCACATCTAAATAGAGGGTGTTGAACTAGTTGACCTCTGAGGTCCCATCCAGCTATAGATCTGATTCCATAATCTTCATTTTATGGCAAAAGAGACTGAAAGTAAGAAAGGTGAAATCACTTGCTCAGGCTCACGTAACTAACACTGGTTAAGAGTACTAGACCTAGTGTCAGGAAGATCTGAGTTCAAAGTCAACCCTATATTAGGTGACCTTGTACAAGTCACTTAACCTCTACCTGCCTCGGTTTCCTCATATAATAATAATAGCACCTAACTCATAGGATTGTTGTGTGGATAAAACGATATAATATTTGTAAATCTTTTTGCAAACCTCAAAGTGTGAGATAAATGCTAGAATTACTATTGTCATCATTATCATTAATTATTTTTTACACTTCATATTATTCTATTTTTTCTAATTACACATAAAGATAGTTTTCAACATTCACTTCTATAAGATTTTGAATTCCAAATTTTTTTTTCTCCCTTCCTCCACTCCCCCTCCCCAAGACAGCAAGCGACCTGATATAGGCTATACATGTACAATCATATTAAACATATTTCTACTTTAGTCATGTTGTGAAAGATCATTATGAATTACTAGTATTATTATGTTGATTACTAACTTTAGCAGGCCTGGGAGCTCAGAATGGGTAGCCCTGACTTTTTTGGCTTTTGTTTTTTCCTTTCTGTGTGCTTGGAGAATTCTAGTACTTTACTACATAAATTGTTTAGTCCAAATGACCTTTTTACTTAGATGGGAGCCAAAGGGACCCATTAAATCTCACTCACTCCAAAGTCACAAATGGAAACTATTTTTATTTGCTTTAAAAATATATCCCCATAGCTTCTAATTTACCTGCCGAGGCAGACAAAATATAGTAGAGACTGGTCATGGAAAGTTATTACTATGAGACTCTCAGATGCTGTCAACAGATCACAGGACTTACTTTTGCTGAAGTCAGTAGTGGGAATTCTCCTTGTATCTCCTTGGGCCACTGATGCTGCCTTATCCCTGACATACATTAAACTTATTGCTCCAAACTTTATTTTTTTCTCAGTGCATTTTAAAATTATTTCTTCACAGTAACAATTTTTTCTTTAAAAAAAAAAGGAAAAGAAAAATATTTTCTTGATGTTCAGTCATACCTTGCTGGCAGGTCTGGCAGTACTCTGAAGAGATGGTGCATGTGTATGTATGGCGAGGCAAGACTCCTAACTGGGTGAAAGATGTGTAGCAGTGAAATGGGAAAAACATAGACTACCAGGCAAGGACAAAAGTTCTGGGCTTTGAATGGTGAAGAGGAGGTCCCCAGAGCTATGGGAATGTGGGGAGGAGGTTCCCAGCACCTGGACCCCAAGGATAGCTAAGAATGGACTTTCTGGTAGGATCATTTTCTTTCCAGCTGAGATGAGATTTCATTTCACTATTGAGGAACCGCTTTTTTCTTTTGTGTCTTTCTTATCAATTCATTCATCTGATAAACATTTATTAAGCTCCTATGGGTCAGGCACTGGATACAAAATGAGGTGTAAGCCAACCCTGCCCTCAAAGAATTTACAATCTAATGAGGGAGATAACATGCAAACACAGACACACAGACACAGGCACACTACACACACACACACACACGCACACACACACACATACATACTGAGCAGCCTACATACAGGATAAATAGGAAATAACTAGAAGAAGGGAGGCCATAGAATTAAACAGGCTTGGGGAAGGCTTTCTGTGGAGATGGGATGTTAGTTGATATATAAAGGAAGCCAGGAAGGTTAGTATTTGGAGCAGAGGAGGGAGAGTGTTCCAGATATGGGGGACAATCAGATTGAATGCCCAGAGTTAAGAGATGGCATCTTGTTTGTGGAAAAGCCAGTAAGCCAGTGTCATTGGATCAAAGGGTACTTGTTGAAGAGTAATGTGTAAGAAGATTGGGGGAACCAAGATGGCAGTGTAGGAGCAGCAAGGTACCGCAGCTCCTACATAGCCACCTCAAATACCCATAAAATATGACTCTAAACAAATTTTAGGGCCCTAAAACACACACAAATATACCTCCCACTGAAGTTAGCTCAGCTTGAAGGGACCATCTCAGCCCTGGGAGCCGAAACCAGCCCAGCCTGAAACCGCAGCTTGGCCCGGGAGCGGCTGGACAAACCGAGCTGAGCTGACCCAAGCTGCAGCTGGAGCTTCAGGAGAATGGATGAGTGGCAGCTGTGGCAGTTTCCAGAATTATCAAGCCATAAGAAACAAGGACTAAGTGAAAGGTCAGTGGAACTCGGCTAAAATTGGGAGAGAAAAGCGGGTCAGGCCAAACTGCCTCCAGAGCAAGGAAGTGGCAGAAGCTGAGGCCCTGCAGCCACTTCCATGTAGCTGCTTCAGAGCTCCTGGCCTGCAGACTGCAAGAGGGCCAAGCAATTGTTCAGAGGCCAAGTGCTCTTGTGTTGAGTGGCCTGGATCTGGATCGTGGTTGTGGGTGGTGGACCTGGGGTGTGTTTTCAGTGAGCCAAAGCTGGTGGAGGCTGCAGCAGCCTCCTAATAACTCTGGCAGCTGGGGAAACCCCAGTGATTTGGGACAGAGCTTTCCCCTCTGGAAGCAGAGTTCCACAGAGCTAAAAAAATCATTGACTGGCCATCATGAGCAGGCAAAGGAAGCAAAGTAAGAACAGCAACCAAACTCTAGATTCCTTCTTTGGGGACAAGAAGGATCAAAGCAGGGAACAGGAGGAAGACAACACAGTCAGAACTCCCGCACCAAAAGCTTCCAAGAAACATGAAGACTGCCTAAAAGCTAGAGATAAGCTTAAGAAGGATTTTGAAAACCAAATGAGAGAAGAAGAGGAAAAGTTGGAAAGAGAAATAAGAATGATGCAAGAAAATCATGAAAAGAGAGTCAACAACCT
>CM053580.1:558850268-558906945 GCA_028627135.1 Pseudochirops cupreus | reverse complement strand
AATAAATTTATTATTTAAAAAAAATAAAATAAAAAAGAAAGTGAAGAGGGAGAGCATTCCAGGTATAGAGAGCAAATAAATATTTTACTGGAGTTGATCAGGAATTCTCCTTGATTAACCTGACGATCTTAAGGAATGAAGCGATGATGTACCTTTGTCTGGGTCTTTTGATTGTGCCTGCCTCAAGATGCTCTGATGCTTGAGGTGGTGGAGGATAGGTCTAACTAATCATGGATGTGTTGGTTAGCTTAGATAAGTGGTTCTCAACCTGTGGGTCGTGACCCCTTTGGGGGTTGAATGACCCTTTCATAGGGGTCACAGGGGTCACCTAAGATCATTGGAAAACACATATTTCCGATGGTCTTAGGAACCTCTTCTATCCATCTCCAGGTGGGTCCGTCCACATGCAGATACGCTCACATATAAGTATTAAAGGGTCGCGGCATTAGGAGGGTTGAGAATCACTGGATTAGATGCTTATGAGACAGAGCCCTGTGGGAAAGGTCAATCTATTTCTTTGATCTTTAAAAAGATGACCTCAGTAGAAGAATTGTATTTTTTCCTTCTTCTAGGCTTACTTCCTCATTCTTACTTTTAGCTTTCCTTAAGGGAGATTCTGAAAGAGCTTCAGAGCCAGTAGTAAACTTAGGTTCTGAGAGGAATATCATGGAAAAGAAATCAACAAGCATTTATTAAACCTGTTGTGTAAACACTGGGGATAAGGTTCCTTAATGCTACTTGCAGCTGCTGTGGAGGTGTGAGACCGATAACACCATCACACAGAAGGGCTACTAGCACAGGTTCTTTGATCTGCTTTTGTAAAGGAAAGACAGCTTCAAAGGAGTCAACAATCTGACTTTAATTAAATAATGGAGACAGTTTGGTAGAAATTAGTGAGTATCCAAGAAAGAATTCAATAGATGGGGCTCCAACTATCTAAACAAAGTAATAGATACATAATTACCAGATCAGGGAGCACTGACATCTGGATCCCCAAAGTCGGGGGTGGGGGGTGGGGCCCTTAACAACAGCTATGAAGAGCCTCATTTGGTGAAATCACAAAGAAATATTCCTCCCATGAGTGAACCCCAAATTAAAATACCATCCTCCCAGTATATATAGTTTCCAGCTAATAGGCTGAGAGCCAGAAGGCATCACAACCTATGTGACTCAGTGCCTAATTGTCTCAGTACCAAAAGGTGTGAAGGCCTACCTGCAAGAAAGATTCCCCTTAAGCAATTTTCCACTAAACAAGCTCCTCCCCAAAGGTACTATATTGTCTCTATGTGACTCAGGATGTGTCACAGCTGTGAACTGAGCCAAAGTTCAAAGCAGCAGCAAGATATCCATGATTGAAATACCTGTGTACCTTTAGACTTGGGAACATGGCTCCTGTTCCAAGGAAAAAGGGGACGCATGTGGTCATATAGGCTTATTAATGGACAGAGAAGATCTTCCTATTCCATTAACCTTATAGATACAAAGATAAAGGGGGAAACCCAGTTCTTCTTTTCAAGGAGCTTATAATCTAGCAGCAGGCAAAACCATGCCCATCTAGAGAAGAGACTTCTTGGACCCCATGTACTGACTCAACCCTTAGAGAGACAATTATATAATTCATCAACCTGGTGATAGCTATGGACTTAGAGCTTAGAGGTCATGTTGCCATATACTTTCGTTTTACAAAATAATGAAACTTAGAAGAATCAAATGGTGAGAGTTTCTGAATTCCATCTTTTTAAAGGAATATTCCTTCAATCTCACTCCTTGAACCTCAGTCCCCTGAGGGATCTAAGTGTGGGAGAGGGAGAGAAGGGAAGTTTTCCTAAACAACATAATCTTGGTCAAATTTTTTGATGAAAAGAGTCTAGTTCAAATTTCATTTAGTTTAGTTTATTGATAACAGCAGTATTCCAGGTTTCTCTGTGTAATGGAAAGGGAATTGGCAGATCTTCCCTGCCCCTTAATGGGCCTTACTTGGAGCCCATCAAGAGAAGCTTGCTTAGGGGAGACTTGTTTTTCAGGAAGGGCCACCTTTTGTTACTTTGTAATTAGGCAGTGGGTCATGAAGGTTGTGATGTTCCCTGACCCTGAAGAAGGTGTGTATATATGTACACACACACACACACACACACACACACACACACATGCACACACACACACACATGCATGTATATATATATATATATATATATATATATACATATATATATATATATATATATATATGTATACACACACACACACACACATCTTTTTCCCCCTGAGGTGAGTTTTTTATTTGGGACTCACTTATGGGAAGAGTTGTATGATTTGGCCAGATGAGACTCTGGGTAGTCATTGAGCCCCCTGGCTTTGAAAACCCACATATTGATGCTTCTCTCTCTGGTAACTAACTATGTATGTATGCAATTGTCAGACAACTAGAAGCCATGTCTGTAAGTCTGTTGAATTGTATTATTCTCTCTGTATTTTTTGTCTTTTTGTAATTTTTTCTGAAGTTCAAGGTGCTGACTCTTCCCCCTGAACTAAGTAAATGATATATATGTTTGATTAAAGTAAGATTATTCACTCTTTTTGAGTTGCTTTGCTTTAGAAAAGCAGATCAAAGAACCTGTGCTAGCAGCTATCCTGTGTATGCTAGGGTGCTTGCTGTTATACCCTGGTAGCAAATTTCAATCCAAGAGTTTCACAATCCCATCTTTTCTCAATGAATGAGGAGTTCCAAATAGTTCTTACTGACTGCCAATATTTTATAGAAAAGTGGCTCAATCTTGAAGCCCCTGGAGCTGTAGAAAAAGCAAGGAAACAACATCATAATATAGGGGAGCAAGCAACCATGGATTTTGTTATCTGTTATTATAATGAGTCCGTCAAATGGTTCAAGTCAATTGGGAAGGGGTTTCCCCTTTAACAATAACAAATGTCTTTCTTTTGGGGGAGGCTAATACCTTAATTATGACAACAAAAGTCTGGATGACTGTATAAGTCTTGGCATCAAAGTTGAGAGTGTGGAAGGTTATAGTGATAGCAACTTCATTTACTTTTTACAAAGAATCCAAATCATAGGTTGGTTTTAACTGTATAAGTATGGATAATTTTAGGACCCTAGGGAAGGTAGAAATCATTAGAGGGGGAAGACAGTTATATCACTTATTTGTGGTGTACTAGGAGTCCTTTATTCTGTTTCAGTCTGAGTCTGTCTGTTTGTAGATGTTTCTTTGTATGAATCAAGGCTGTCCTGTACTCGATATGCAATGTTACCTGGAATGCTTGTATGGAAGCTGGGAAACTCTTGTCTGCATCTGTAGAAACCTATATAGTGGCTATATTTTGAGGTTTCTCACAGGTAACTCTGGGTTGTGGTAATATGTGACAAAGGATGAGCAATTTGTATACACATATGAACATATATGGACCCACATTTATTCATATATATACAGCATGTTATATATACACACATAAATGTGTGTATATGTATATATGTTTGTATATGCATACACACATGTATATACTCTATCCAGTGCTCTATCTATTGTGCAGCTTGGCTGATTAGGTAGCACAGTGGATAGAGCACTGGTCTTAGAATCAGGATGACTCATTTTCATAGGTTTGAATCTAACCTCAGACAGATGTGTGAGCCTGGGCAAGTCACTTCACCTTGTTTGCCTCAGTTTCCTCATCTGTAAAATTAACTGGAGAAGGAAATGGCAAACCACTTCAGCATCCCTGCCAAGAAAACCCCAAATGGGGTCTTGAAGAGTCAGACAAGAGTATGAAGACTGAACAACAAAGAAATATTATATTTATGTGGAAAGAAAGAACACTAACAAGAGAGCTAAGAGAAGACATTTGACCTTAACTATATAGATAACTAAGAAATCTGATCTTAGTTGGAGATGAGAAGGGAGTGCCCTCCACACAGGGGAGAGCTTACCTAGAAGCATGGGGGTAAGACCTATACTGCTAAGTTCAGGGAACAGTAAGTAGCCAATTTGGCTGGAATGGAAATTGTGTAATAGAAGGAGAGTAATACAAAATGTGTTCCTAGATCGTCCTGAACTGTACCATGAAGGGCTCTAAGTGCCAGACTGAGGAGCTTTTATTTTTTCCTGAGACAATTGGGAGCCATTGAGTATGTTTGAAGAGAGAAGTAATATGGTCAGACATGAGCATCACAAGAATTTTCTGTTATTATCTCTCTATTTCAAGAGCCTTTGAACATTCCTCTACTTCAGAGTTTGTGTATTATGTAAAATGTTATTGCCACAGGAAAAGCACTTTTCTCTTTTATAAAGAATTCATAATTAAAACCCAATGCTAGTGACAGTTTTCAAATTTGACATGACATTTTTGTAATCTATTTAAAATTTCAAAAGGTTTTGTGGCATTGCAGCCCAGGAATTATTCAAATGAAAGAAAAAAATAAAACAGAAAACAGTGCCTAAGAGTTCCCCATCATAAAATGAGAATTAAAAGATGTTTCTCTTTTTATTCTAGGGAAAATGTATTTCAGGCTTTTGTCAAAAGTGGGTGCTAACATACGTTCAAAGTCCTTATCTTGGGAGCTGATCTAGAGTGAGTTAATATCTGAATAAGGAATTTATTGCATCCTGATACTCACATTTCTATATCCCCTTAAATACTTTCCCATTAAAACTCTGTGAGGAAGGTAGTGAAATTACTATTCTATGCCCTTGTTACAGATAAAAGAGTTGAATTTCATTCAATCAACTGAGGCAATTTGCCCAGGGTCACACAAGTAGGAACACTGGACCATAGACCTAGAGGTGGATGAGACCTCAGATATCTTTTAGTCCAGTCCCATAATTTTACAAATGAGGAAACTGAGGCCCACTTGCTATCATTGTAACCTTCAACACTCTCAACTTTGATGACAAACTCATACAGTCATCAGGCTTTTGTGGTTATAATTAAGGTATTGACTTCCCTCAAAGAGAAATATATTTGTGATTTGTTAAAGGCTCAACTTCTTCCCAATTGACTCACACCATTTGACCATCTCATAATAACAGCAAAACCCAATATTCCTTGCTCCCTTATATTATGTTGTTGGTTCCTTGCTTCTTCTACAGCTTCAGGGGTCTCACAGTTGAGCCACTTGCCCAAAGTCACACCCATCAGACATAGAGTTATACAATTAGTAACTGATAAATCTGAGATTTGAATCCACATTTCCTAGCTACAAACCCAGTTCCCTTTCTAATTGTTCTTTGAGCTATCTACTCCCATTGCCTCAGCCCTACTTCAGATACTCATCTCTTCTCCCATGAGCTAATGTGGATGACCTCCTCTTTGCTATCCCTGGCTCATCCCACCCCATTCCAATCCATTCTACACATAGCTCCCAAAGGGACTTTCCTTCTAATCATGTCACTCCCTGTAACAGCAATCTATTTAGAAGATGCTTAGCACTTAGTAACTTAGGGCTAAGTACAGAAGGTGTGAGCTCTTCTCCTGTCCTGAAGTGGAAGAAGGGGGTTGAATTCGAGACAGATAGCCAGTATGTATATATAAGAAGAAGAAACAGAATTGGAATATTCCTCCTGGTGGCTCCTGTTGGAGGAAGCAGGATTGTCCCAGCATCTGGGAGCTGGGCTGCTGGACTGAAGAAGTGAGTTGGAGTTTTCTTGAGAGAGAGAGAGAGAGAGAGAGAGAGAGAGAGAGAGAGAGAGAGAGTGTTTCTCTCCCAGCATCTGTAAGCTGACTGAGAACTGAGTTGGAGTTTTTCTTGAGACCAGAATCTGGTGAAGGCCAAAGTGGCTATTACTGCCTGGAAGGCTAAGTTTTTTACTGGGTCCTAGGGCCATCTGAACTGCTGGAGGACTGAAGAAACATGACCAGGATAAGACTTTGTTTGTTTGTGGCCTGGCTCATCCTTGAGTTCCTGGCAACAGAAGTGATGAAGGGTCTGAGATGCGTCTGACCCTGTGAACTTCAGTGTGTACCAGGGACTGCCTGGAGGACTGGACAAGGACCTGGGAGCTGTCTACTTCTGAGGATTGGACAAGGACCTGGGAGCTATCTGCCCCTGAATCCAGGTGACTGTTTGTGGGATTCGGGTAGGAGCTGGGACCTTATAAGGGGATCCAGGGAATCAGAGAGACCACCCTGAGTAAAGATGAAGAAAAGACCTCCCCTTGGATGAAATTGAGATTTGCTGGACATGTAGGGGTGGAGGGTTTGTGTGATTTTTCTAATGATTGTATTTAGTGACTGATTGCTAGATAAGTGACTGGGTTGATCTGTGGTTGCCCCACAAGTGGAAGATTGATTATTGTATTGTGAATTGATTGAATGATTAAGTATTGATTATTAAATTGTGAATTGATTGATTAAATAAGGATGGTTTCCCCCTTAGGGAAACCAGATGATTATCCTTTTGTTCTTTGTCCTAAATATTGTAGCCACTGTAGTGAAAACTGTGTGGCCACTCTAATGTTAAGCTGTTGTGAACACTATATTGTGATTTTCTGTGATAAGATGTAATGTTGTGAATATTATATTGTGATTTGTTCTGAATGTTTGCTTTGATTTGTAATGGAATAAATGGAGTGTTCACTATACTCTGTAATCTGAACCTTAAAAGCTATTCACAGTAGCATTCTTTTGGGAAATTGCTTATGCATGGTGTTATGCTTCCCAATTAACTCAACTCCATGGAGTCTTTATCACTTAGGTTTAGAATCAAATATAAATTCTCTTCTTTGGTATTTAAAGGTCTCCACAACTTGACCTCAATTTACCTTTTCAGTCTTATGATGCATTACCCCACTTTCCACACTCAAGGCTAGCCAATTGGTTTTCCCTCCCTGTTCCTGACATAGGATACCAGCTTCTCTCTTTCTAGTGCCTGCCCCTCCCACCCTCTATGTTTAGTATGTTTCCTACTCATTTCTGTCTCTTAGAATCAGTAGTTTCTTTTAAAACTCAGCTTAAATACCACTTTCCACATATCAATTTTTCTGTTACCCCAGTTGTTATTTCCATAGCTCCCTATTACCTTTAACACCAATTACAAATTCCTTTACTCTCCTCCTCTTCTGTCTTCTCTGGATCCACACTGTAGAATAAAAATAACACGTTGGAACAGGAATGGGAAGCTATTGTTCTTAGAGAGGAATAGAGATCTCTCCTTGGTAATAGCTTTAAAAAAAAGTCCCTCTGGAAAGTCCTTTACAGTTTGTAAGAAAAGAATCGCCATACATTCACTAAAGTGCTATGCACTTAGGTTCAGAACAATGCTGTATGTTGCAGGGTTCTGCCACGGGGAAAAAAGACACACATAAAAAAGTAAAGCTTTAGCTGACAAGGAAAATGAAGGATGTGCACTTTCAACCCCCAGAGTCATTCTTGAGGTTTTTGAGATACCTGATAAAAAAAGAAAAAAAAATCTGTAAGTATCTGCCTTGAGTCTCTCTGTCACAGCTTCCATCCCCAGAGGCCAGTTCCAATGAGGAAACCCTTGAAATCAAGTTAGCGATTACAAATAGGGGAAGGTCTGCTTTTGATTTTTCTTATTTCATTTGATAAATGAAATTCCATTTTGGTGCATCAAGAATTCATCTAGCATTGAATAATCCTATAACTGTATGAGAGCTATTGGAAGGCACTCTGAGACTGGTAGGAAAGAAGAGCAACTAGGCAAGAGAGGAATCTCAGAGTGTGGATTGAAATCATCCTCTTTAAGAACAACATTTGCATATGTGTGAAAGCAGTAAAGACAGGGGATTGGAGATTGTTTGGCAGAGAAAGTTAATTTTTTCTTAGTTTCTCTACACAACAAACATCTACTAAGAACTCTCCTATGGGCAAAGTCTGGGGCAAAATACAAAAGAAGATAGAAAAACAAAACAAACAAAAGGTAATCATTCCCCCAGGGAGTTTACAATCTAGCCCGAGATGTGTGTGTGTGTGTGTGTGTGGGGGGGGGGGGGCTTGTGGAGAAGCCTGTAACCAAATAACTCTAATTAAAATTAGAATATGATATATTTGGAAATAAAAGTGAAGGGAAAATCAAATAAATAAAAGCATTTTAAGAACATGATTAATTGAATAGGTGAAATCAGAGTGGCCTGAGGAATTAAAATTGGGGATAGGCATTTCTCTTTGTGGGTATCAGGAAAAAAAGCTGGCTTCTGAGAAGTGCATTGGGTAAATAGTGTTTAAACAGGGAGGGACATGGAAGTGAGTATATCTATATATCTATATCTATCTATTTATCTTTCTATTCATCTACCCATCTACCCATCTATCTACCATCTATCTATCTCTCTATCTCTCCATCCATCCATCCATCCCTCCATCCATCCAACCATCCATCCAACCATCTGTCTATCTATCTATCTATCTATCTATCTATCTATCTATCTATCTATCTATCCATCAATCTATCTATCGATCTGTCTATCTATCTATCTATCTATCTATCTATGCTTTGGAGGTCTATGATTTGGACAAATTTTTCCCCAGTGCAAACTTCAACTGTGCCTCAGTAGTCTAATCTTTGGGCATCTGGGTCATCTCCAATTATCCTGATCTATATCTGTCCACTGGGTTCAGATGGCTTTGGGGAGAAAAGTGAGACTGGTGACTTTGCACAGCTTTCCCTCATTTAAATCCAATTCATCTCCATGTCATGGTATCACTTCCCTGAAGCCATGGTCCTCTTCGAGAACTAGGACAAATTGCAGAAACTTTGGGCATTACCATGGCTAAAAAGTTTTCAAGGTATGCCTAACCTGGTCATACAACCATAAATTTAGGAATGGAAAGAATCTCAGAACTCATCCAGTCCAACCTCTCATTTTGCAGATGAGGAAACAGGCAGGCAGTGGTCAAGTGACTTGACCAACGTCATACAGGAAGCAACAATAGCTAGTATTTACATAACACTTTAAAATTTGCCAAGCTTTTTACAAATATTATCTTATAACAGCCTCACAATAACTCTGAAAGGTAGGTAGGTGCTATTATTATCTCTACTTTACAGATGAGGAAACTGAGGGAGACAGAGGTCAAATGACTTGCCAAGGTCACATAATTAGTAACTATCTAAGGCTAGATTTGAACTCACATCTTCCTGAGTAAGCATCAGAAGCAGGATTCAAACCCCGTTCCACTGAATTCACCATTCTCTTCTGGATCACTCTGACTTTTGGGAAAAGTGACACAGAGTCTATTACTGGGCCTGTACTTAACTTTTTTTGTTTTTTTTTGATTCACAGGAACTTTAGGGCTTATGCTCCATGAGCATAACCTTCAAGAAGTCTGAATCATCTCCGTGACATAAGGAAGTTTTGGAAGAAGAATCTGGTAGAATTCATCCAGATGCATTGTGTAAAAAAAAAAAAATAATGCTGGCATCTATGTGTAAATCACCGTTATTTGGATCATGTGGATGAATTTAAGCATAAGCACACTTAAATAAAGTATTTTTCTCTGACGTCTTCAGGGAAATATATGGCTAGAAAAGAAAATGGGTCAGTTATGTAGCAAGAGGGGGAGATAATAGAGGGACAGTCCACATTCGTCCTCAGTATCCATGGAGTGTTGAAATCTAGAGGAAAGTTCTCAGTACAGTGGTTCTCAACCTGTGGGTCATGACCCCTTTGGGGGTCTAATGACCCTTTTATAGGAGTGACAGGGGTCACCTAAGACCATCAGAAAACACATATTTCCGATGGTCTTAGGAACCTCCTCTATCTGTCTCCAGGTGGGTCCACCCACATGCAGATACACCCGCATAAGAGTATTAAAGGGTCCTGGCATTAGGAAGGTTGAGAACCACTGCCTTAGTAGGTTGGGTGGACCCCATGTCTACTTCAGCTTCTTCAGTTGTACCTGACACAGAGTAGGTATTTAATAAATGCCTGTTGAATGATGATCGATTTGTATCTTTAAAGGGAGTTGCTAACATCAGTTAGATGACAGAACCATTGACGTAGCAAATTAAGTTTTCTTTACTCAATGAACTTGTATAACTAAATTTATAAGATTATAGATTTAGAGCTAGAAGTGGCTTTAGAGATAATTCAGTAGAATTGCCCTTAGCCTGCAGTCCTCCTTTGGGTCTAGGGACAGATTTCAGTGCACTTTGATAAGAAAAAAAAAGCATCTTCTTTCTACTAACCTTTGTTTTTCTTTGCAATCCTAAGTAATCTGTGCATTTAAAAACCTGATTCTGAGAAGAGGTTCATAGTCTTCCCCAAATCACACAAGGGGTTCAGAACACAAGAAAGGTTAAGATCTTGTCCATCCTCTGCTTACTCAATGAACTTGTGTAACTAGCTCATTCTTCACCTAACTTATGGACAAGGAAACTAAGGAAAAGAGAGGTAATGAGAATTGAATAAATGAATGAATAAATGGAAAAGCTTCTATTAAACATTCAATATATGACAAATATTATGCAAAGTACTGGGTATACAAATATATATATATATGTTATGTGTGTGTGTGTATATATATATATATATATATATATATATATATACACACACACACGCACGCGCACACACACACACACACACACACATATATATACACACACATATATAAAGACAATCCTTGACCTTAAAGATCATATATTCTAATATGTAGAGCTAAGTAATAGACATAGATTAGTGGCAATTGGGGAGATATATTTTGGAAAGTTACAGGGATGGTAAATTGACTATAGAGGAGTAGATTGATGCACCCTTTCCAGAAGTATTGGCTATATAGCTTTTCTTTTAATTCTAGAAATAAAAGGTGTGGTGATAGTCAAAAGGACATGTATGACTACAAAGAAGCATGTAGAAAGATGGGAAAGTAAACTGAGCCATGAATGGAGCTTGCCTAGGATATATGAAGACAACGAAATGGGACAGGGTGAGCATTCTGGTCCTGAAAGGGTTCAGACTTTTGGAGTTTGATCTCTAGTGGAGAGGCAAGGCACCATCTAAGGAGCAAAGTGAAAGAAAATTAATTGTTGTAATAAGTAGCAGGGCCAAGATTTGAACTCATGGATCTCTGTCTCAAGATTCAGCTCTCTCTCTACTGCATAGCACCATCTCTTAAAGTTATAACTGTCTGAATGAGCTAGTGTTTGCATAAACCAATTTGCATTATTTTTGCAATTTCAAGTACCAAGCTGAAACCTGAAAAACTCTCATAACATTGCCTTGTTTTCCTTGTCATATATAGTCTGTGATTATGACACTAACCTACTAGTAGACCAGTACCTCCATACCAATTATTCTGGCGATTGGCATGTTAATTGCACATATCACTTATGTAATGAGCTGACGTTAATGTTGGCCTTTTAATAGCACATGATTGTTGTAGTTTCAAAGTTGCTATGATTTTGTGCACTGAATATTGTACCTTAGACTCATCTAAGACAGTATAGGACTTTTCTGAATGCAGAAATAGACATGACCTAAACAAAGCTTGATAACAGCCATCATATTAATGATTTGATTTCTGTAATACTCAGACCAAAAAGTTCAGTTTATTTATTTGCAGCTTAAATAGAACCATTTTCTAGATCTAGTTTTACAATAACCTAATGTACTAGACTTCAGGATATTATATTTAAAAATGCTTTTAAAATGTTATTTCTGTCTATTTTCTTTTTTTAACATTTCCCAATATCTACTCTTCCCCAGAGTATCCTTTCTTGTAATAAAGAAATACATTTAAACAAACAGAAACATTACATCTGAATATCCCTTTTTCTGCTATTATCCAGTATTTCTCTACTGAGAGGTTTCATTTTGTTGTTGTTGAGTCATTCTGAGTTGTGTCCAAATCTTCAAGATCCCATTTGGGGTTTTCTTGGCAAAGATACTGCAGTAGTTTGCCCTTTTCTTCTCTATTTTATTTTATAGTTGAGGAAACTGAGGCAATCAAGTTTAAGTGATTTGCCCAGGATCACACAGCTAGTAAGAGACTGAGACAGGATTTGAACTTACGTCTCATATCTCTTCTTATGTCATAGGTATCATTAATAGGTTTCTAAAACTAGGACTGATAATTGCATTGATGTGAGGGAGCTCTGTCATCATTTAGCACCAAAAATGTATGTTTTTTTTTTATTATTCTCTTGGTTCTGATTACTTCACTCTGCATCATGAGCATCAGCTCATATAAAACTTTCTGAGTTTCTATGAACTTTTCATATTTATTGTAACCTCTCCAATTAAAAAAAAAAAACAACTCATGTGAGTTCTTATTGCCTCTAGGGTCAAAGTTAAATCCTCTGGCTTTCAGGGTAGTTGTCTCCTTCCTACCTTTCTCATCTCATCATACCTTACTTCCCTCCATGGACTGTGAAATCCAGTGACACTGACCTCTTAACTGTTCTTCGAACAAAACCCTTCATCTTCCAATGGGGCATTTTCACTGTTTCCCATGGCTGGAACGCTCTCTCTCCTCCCCTCCACCTCTTTATTTCTTTGGCTTCTTTAAAAATCTCAACTAAAATCGCACCTTTCCTAGTCCTCTTCAATCTGAGAATCTTCCCTCTGTGATTATGTCTAATTTATTCTGTCTTTATCTTGTGTGTTGCTTTCCAGGCATTTCAATCATGTCTGACTCTTTGTGATCCCATTTGGGATTTTCATGGGGAAGATACTAGAGTGATTTGCCATTTCTTTCTCCAGCTCATTTGACAGATGTGGCAACTGAGGCTAATATGGTTAAATGAATTGCTTGGGGTTACATACCTAGTAAGTGTCTGAGACTGAATTTGAACTCAGGTCTTTCTGACTCCAAGTGCAGTGCTCTCTCCACTGTGCCACCTAGGTGCCCTCTATATCTTGTAAATATATAGTTATTTACATATTATCTCTCCTCTTAGACTGTGAGCTCTGTGGACCTAAAGACGTCCTTTTCAATATACAATGTAATGATATATTCACATGCTATAATTTGCTTGATCATTTTCCTACAGATAAGCACCCCCTGAATTTCCAGATCTTTGCCACCACAAAAGACTGTCTATACATAGTTTTGTATTATGTGTACACACACATACACACAATATATGTACATATACATATATGTGAATATCTATACACATGTATATATACTCATATATTTGTGTGCATATATGTATGTGTGAATATCCATTTCTCTCTCTCTCTCTCTCTCTCTCTCTCTCTCTCTCTCTCCTGTCTATCTGTCTGTCTGTCTGTCTGTCTATCTATTTATCTATCTCTCTCTCCTGTCTATCTATGTATCTATCTATGTCTCTATGTATCTATCTATGTATATATGTATCTATGTCCTTTCATTCTATTTTAATCTCTTGGGGTATAGGATTAGGGGTTCATACTTTCCTCACTGAATATAGGAAGACCAGTGAGATTTTGTGAACCTGAGGTCCAGAGAGGTGAATAAGCAGCTCAGATTCCTAAATATAGTGAAAAAGTCAGGTTTATATCATTGTTGCTGGCAGATATGCAGAAAAGAGGCAGGAAGGTGAGCCCTGCTTGCTTTATTTGACTTCAGTCGCATTTATTTTGGCCAGCACAAAACCTCACCTATCTTCTTTGGGAGGACAGAGCATCCCCCAAAAGGGTTTGGAATACACAAAAAATGGTGATGGATTAAACAGAACTTCTAAGATCCCTTGAAACCACACATTTGTGATCCCATGATAAATATTTTGGCCACAGTTAATCTTGAAAGCTAACATCTTATGGACAGCTCGTGATCTGTGTCAGAGGAGGGAACATCAAAATCAATGAAATTACTAAAGAATGAAGGTCATACCAATCATAGCAATAGATGGAACCCTGAGCTCAAGCCTTAAAACTCCTCTCTTTCACTTACACTAGTAATGAGCATTAGTTCTGAGAACAAGCTTTCCTTCTCTTTGCTTCAGTGTGTCATAACATCATAGATTAAGAGCTGGAAGGGATTTCAGAGATCATCTTTTTCAAGCCTACTGTCCATTTCACAGATAAGGAAACTGAGACCCATAAAGACTAAGTAACTTGCCCAAGGTCACACAAATAGTAAAAGGGAGAAGCAGAAGCTGAATATGGTGCCTCTGACTCCAAAGTTCCCATACAGCAGCAGTTCTCAATCTGTGGGTCGCCACCCCTTTGGGGGTCAAACGACCCTTTCACAGGGGTTGCCTAAGACCATCAGAAGACACATATTTCTGATGGTCTTAGGATGTGAGACACCTCTCCTTTATCCGTCTCCAGGCGGGTCCACCCACATGCAGATACGCCCACATATGGGTATTAAAGGGTTGTGGCATTAGGAAGGTTGAGAACCACTGCCATAGAGCCTTGTTTTATGGCATAAATCTGCGAAGAAAACCACTTTGGGTCTTCATTGTTTGAGTTAATAGTATTACAGCAGTCATTTTTAGCTAATTATTTTGCATTATGCAGAGAAAAATTATATTTAAGACAAGGAGAAGTGATGATTATTCTGTACTTTTCCCTGGTGAAACCACGCATGAAATGTAATTTTTTGTTCTGGGCCCCTTATTTTAGGGAATATTCTGACAAGCTGACAAATGTCCATAAGCTATCAACCAAGATAAAGAAAGACCTCTCATCAACTGATGTAAGGATTGGTTGAAGGAATTGAGAATGTTTAGCCTGGAGAAGAGAAAACTTAGGGTGGGGCATGATTGGTAACTGTCTTCAAGAATTTGAAGGACAGTGCTGTGCAGGACCTAGCTTGAACCCACTCAAAAGAGCCAATTGTTAAATTTTAGTGTGTGCATTTACATCTCAGGAATTGGCCAATACTCTATAAATTAGGTCTTGGTTTATTGTTTTGTTGCTTGTAGAGACTTAAGGAATTGAAGAAGAAAATATTAATAGTGTTGATTAAATTTAAAAGTGCATCATGTATATATTTTCCCCTGGAGATCAAATTGTTAAACATTTTCCTACATATGCTTAGACTTAGGCTTCTTCTGCTTGACAACAGAGGATACAGCTAGAAAGTTGAAGAGAGGAACATCTCAGTTCTATAAAAGGGAGGGAAAAGTAGAAATTTCCTAATATTCAGAATGATTTTGATGTCAAATGGGTTGCCTCAGTAGGTAGTGGGTTTCATCACAGTAAAAGTCTTCAAGTAGAGGCCAAATGGCCCCTTGTCAGAGATGTCAGAGAGGAAATCCTTAAGTCAGTTTCAAGTTGGGTTAAATGACTTCCAAGGTCCCTGGCAATTTGGAAATTCTCTGACCTGGTTAATTTTTCATGGCTTTTTCAAAATGGTGAAAAATCAAGATTAATGGTTAATGGAGAAACCACTGGAACTTGAAAGTGGTAGTTAATTTTTAATATCGTCAAACCTCACTATTTTGAACCTATGGGAAAGGGGAACAAAATCCATAAAAGGTATGAATTACAGGAACTTTCAAGCAAGTTATTGAATCTCAAAGTTAAAAGGGACCTTAGATCATCTTGTACAACCTCCCTATTCTTTAAAGTGCAATACATTTTATAAACCAAGCTATAAATGGAAACTAATGTACGGGATGTAGGAAGGTAATATCAGAAGTTACAGTTCATAATAGATCCATATTACACAAGCATGTACCAAAGTTGTAAATCCTCCAGCATACTGTCCAAGAATTAATTGTTGGACAAAGAAGTTCAAGACACCTTGAAAGTACTATTAATTTTTTTTTTGAATCCTTGGTTTAAAAATCTCTACTCATTTGTGAATGCTTTGCCCAAATTGCATCATCATGCAGTTTCAAAGTTGAAATAAAATGTAGTGGCCATCTAGACTCACTTTTATCTGACAAAGAAAACTTAATAATATCTCCAGCAAATGGTCATCAGCTTTTTCTTGAAGACCTTCAGTGAGAGGGGGCAGTCTACTTCATTTTGGGATAGTTATAATTATTAAGCATTTCCCACCTGATATCAAGTCTAAATGTGTGTCAAGTATTTATCAGCATCTAGGGAGGCTATATTTATAGCCTTCTCAATATAATCTAATCCAACAAGAATTTATTAAGGACCTACTATGTGCAAAGCCCTGTGAAAAATTGAAAGAAAAATCCAGCCATGATCTCTAGGGCTGCCATTTTAATAGACAGACAAGTATATTTGTGATAACTTACAGACAGGAAGAGGAACTCAGTGGGTCATGAATATGTGAAGAAGAAACAGTACCTTAGAACTCTTCACTTACTAGGTGTTCTATATAAGGTGTCTGTAATACAATAATATTAATGGTTAGCATGTATATAGCAATCAGGTTTGGAAAGTACTTTGCACATATTGCATTTGACCCTCACAATGAATCTCTGAGATAGATGTTACTACCCTCATTTAATATATGAGAAAACTGAGGCAGAATCATATAGCTGGTGTCTTAAGCCACATTTGAACTCAAGTCTTCCTGACTAGTTCTCTATTCATGCCATCACCTTAGCAACCCCTAGGTGTGCACCATAAAATCTGAATTGGAGGGATGCTAAAGCGATGAGACAGAGATACAAATGTGGGCATGAGTAGGTACCAACACATAACCAAAGCAGAACCTTGAGTAAGAATAGGAGTAAAAAGTGACATTAAGGAAAAGGAAGGATAGGAAGAAAAGATGGGTAGGTAATGTGTCAAAGGTGAGGATGGCAGGTGGTCAGTCAGATTGCCCACTGGCACCCTTATGAGGGGAGAAGTCAAGAAAGGTTTCCAGAATGTGGTGAAGTTATGGGAGGGACAAGAGCCACGTGGGAGAAGTAGGCATGGATGTGCTGAGATCCATGATCTTGGTGGGGACTTCTTCATCATAATCACAGCCCCATTTGAGTACTAAACATATTTTTTCTTTTGTTTTGTCTTTGTACAGTGCCTTGCATATGATAGGTGTTTAATAAATGCGTATTGCGTGAAAATTACTTACCTCCAGGAGAATATAAGCTTGTTGAAGGAAAAGGCTTTTATTTTTCTCTCTATCACCACTGCCCATCCTGACACTTGGCACACACCACGTGAGTGAATGAAGGAGGCCTACTTGATAGAAAAGCAGCGATTATTTGTTTGTTTTCTCTAGGGTTTGGGGGTGAGGGTCTAAGGCCAAGGTGGACCCCTCCTTGCTGAGAACCTGTCATATTCTAGAAGCACTAATAGTCCTCACTCCTCCACTACCTTGTCTTGGCCTAGCTTTTGACAGTATTCCTGAAGCTAGACATTTATTACCTGCACTATAAATAGACTTCAGACTCTTTTTATTAAAGCTCCACTGGAAAGGACTCTCCATTAACTTCATCAGAGGTCACTGAGTCAGCATTCTCAGGAACCTTTCTGGACCTGCTTTTCCAAGTCTTAAATGTGTGTGTGTGTGTGTGTGTGTGTGTGTGTGTGTATGTGTGCGAGGGCACGTGTGTTTATAATTTATTTTTTTGTAAGAGGAAAGACAGAGATGAAGTCACTAGATCTAACTAACCAAACAGTATTAGAAATATCCTGGATATATTATTTTCTTTTCCTTCCAACGTGTCACATCTCAGCCAGGGGCAGCAGCTGTCACAGAAGGTTTAAAGATTTGTTTTGCAACTAACATGTGGATATTTCTCCCAGTATTCACACTGCTGTACATCTCAGAGTCCATGGCTGTGGCAGCTGCCAACCTGAGTCATTTGAGATAGCTTTCTCTCATTTCCCCCATCCTCCTTTCTACCTCCCTGCTAACTTTCTCCCATCCTCATGTTCTTCTGTCTTTTCTTTTCTCTCTCCTTTCTTTCCCTCTTTTCATTTGCTAACCTCTCCTTTTTTTCTCTTCTCATACCCTTCTTCTCTCTACCTCAATATCTTTGTCCATTTTTGTCTTTTTATTTTTACCTGTCTCTTCCTCCTTCCCTTCTTTCTTTTTTTTTCTGCTTATCTCTCTGCATCTGTCTTTCCCTGTTCCTTTGTTTGCTTCTGTCTCTGTCTCCTTTCTCTGTATCTCTACTCTCTTCCTCTCCTTTCCTCTTCTCCCTTCCTCTCTCATCTCCTCCCCTCCCCACCCCTCCCATACCCTCTTCTCTTCTCCTCCCCTCTTCCCTCCTCTCCTCTCTTCCTCTTCTCTCTCCTCCCTTCCGTCCCCTTCCCTTTCCCATTCTCCCCTCTCCCCTCTCCCCTCCCCTCCCCTTCCCTCCCTCTCCTTACCTCTCTTCTCCTCTCCTCTCCTCTCCTCTCTCCTCCTCTCCTCTTGTAAACTGCCTCAAATTCTAGAAGATAGGACAGTGAAAATATTCTTCACATCCTCCCCCACTCCCATCACTGGACACTAATCTAAATCACTAACCATGAGGAAGAAGCAAAGATACAAATTTAGACTCAGTAGGAAGGAAAGAAAAAGAGAGAAAAAATCTGGCCAGAAGTCAGAATCATGGAATCTCAGATTACAGGGATAAAACATTTTATAAATATCAGCTACATTCCTCCTCCTCCTCCTCCTGTTCCTCCTCCTCCTCCTTATTAATTATTATTATTATATTTTTAAAAATCATTCATTCATTCAAAAATTAATTTATGGAATAAAACAAGCATTTCCATAACAGTACAATAAAAAAGATGATTGAACATGAAACTGAAAATCTATTATCTACAACTTGCTATTCCTTTTAAATATATAACAAAGTTAACATGTGAATTTCTTTTTTTCTCTATCAGTGTTGTAGGAGTTGTGGGAAGGAAAACAATAGGGCATTTTTGATAGACTTGTGAATCAGAACAACCATTTGGAAAAGTGATTTGGATGTATAAAGATAAATAGACTTAAACGTCCATATCCTTTGAATCAGAGACTTCATTACTGGGATTATACTCTAAGGTATAATTATTGATAAAAAAAATCATCTTCCTATCCTCCAAAATATTGATAGTAGTTAGATGAAGAATGAACTAGTTACATAAGTTTATTGAGTAAGCAAAGGATGGACAAGATTTTAACTTTTCTTGTGTTCTGAACCCCTTGTGTGATCTGGGGAAGACTATGAACCTCTTCTCAGAATCAGGTTTTTAAGTGCATAGATTACATAGATTTGCAAAGGAAAACAAAGGTTAGTAGAAAGAAGATGTATTTTTTTTCCCATCAAAATTCACTTAAATCTGTCCCCAGACCCCAAAGGGGGACTGCAGGCTAAGTGCACTTCTTCTAAATTATCTCTAAAGCCACTTCTAGCTCTAAATCTATAATCTTATAAATTTGGTTACGCAAGTTCATTGAGTAAATTGAATAAAATATTTGATGATAGATAAGAACTAGAAACAAAATAGTTGCCATCGATTGGAGAATGGCTATACAATTTGTCATATGTTAATTTAGTGGAATACTACTGTCCCATAAAAAATGATGCATGTCATGAGTACAGAGAAACATGGAAAGACCTAGATGAACTGATGCAGAATGAAGTAAGTAGAGCTATGAAAACAACACACACATTAATTAGAACAATGTCGATGTAAAGAGCAATGATACACCAAAAAGATCAAATATAAATATAGCAAATTATAAAGATGAAGTAGCCTCAAATAAAGAGATATGAGAAGACACCCTTAACTTACCTCTTAATGGAAGTGGGAAGTTCACAGGTGTTACACATTGAATATGTTTTCAGACTTCAATGTACTGATCAGTTGTTCTGACTTCTTTTTTTTTTTCCTTTCCAAGAAATTCTATTTATCAGATGAGATAGCCCCAGGAGAGGGGAAAGATACATGGAATACCCTGGTGATGTAAGAAACAGAAAATATAAATCTATCTTATTTACAAAAAAGAGAAAAGGCCTTTGGATTTGACAAATAAGAGATCATTAGCAATTTTGGTGAAAGCAGTTTCAGTGGAATGATAAGGTTGGACAACAGCTTGTAGGGAAACAGCTTGAGGATAGGGAAAGTAGAGGCATCTATTGCAGATGGCCTTGTTGAGGAATGTAATTACAAAAGGCAAGAGAAACATAGGATAATATTTAGTAGGAGAGAAAGATGCAGTGACTCTTTTTTGATGATGTAGGAGACATGGGCATTGTTGTAGGCAATAGGAAATGAACCAGTGGACAGGGAAGGATTGAAAAGAAATGGAAGATTGAGAATGATAGAGGGAGCAAACTGTTAGATGAGACAGAATGGAATGAGTTGGATTGAATAAGTACAGTGGTTAGCCTTGGAGTAAGACCACTTCATAATGTGAAACAGAAGTGAAAGAGGAGAAAGTTACAGAAGGCATCTGTGTGTTAGAAGATGAGGAAGAGGGAGCTAATGGCAAGTGGTCTCCATTTTTTTTTCCTGTAAAATTTGAGATAAGGTTCTCAATTGAGAAAGTGAGAGAGCGAGAACCATGGAAAGTTTGAAGAGGAATACAAAGGTTTGGAACCATCTCTGAGAAAAGTGGGATAGTGAGTTGATAAGGCAGGTATAAAAGGACTGCCTAATAACAGGGAGGGCCTAATTGATTTTGTGTAACATAAATTGGTAGCAGACTTAGAATAATTACATGGTATTCTCCATATTATTTCAGCAGCACGTGTGTAGGAGCAAAGGTGGCAAATGATGGGAATGATCCAAGGCTGAGACTTGGTAGGGCAAAATTGGTGATATGATAGAGGGGATAGGGATTCAAGATGATAGTGTATAATTCCATGAGGTCAAGATGGCCAAAGCGACTAGTACCAGTGTGATGGCCTGGAAGAGAACTGAAGGTCTAATGGATCAGGGGTCACAGAGTGGACAAAGAGTAAAGTTTTCTAAGAGAAGGCAGAGGGAGAGGTAAAAAGCGTATAGGTTGTGATCAGAAAAGGAGAATTTGGAATTCTTTAACATGGAGGTGGTACATTTGTGGATGATGGCAAAATGAAAGGTAAGAAAATCTGTATATGTGGCTGAAGTAGACTGGAAGAGTAGGTAAGAAGTAAATAGTTTGAGGAATTGAGTGATTAGAGTGTTTTTAATTCAAATTCCTTCAGCACAGCTAGGGGGACTCTTTTTACAGCCAAAATCATCAATCTCTTGGTAAATACTTCTGCCTCTCACCTTTTTTCACCAGAAGTAAACATTCACTTCACAGTGTACAAACACTTTATTCTGTTGATAGTCACATTGTTATGATAAGCACCATGGTGTTATAGAAAGAGGGAGTCATGTAATCCAGATCCTAAACGTGGTCTTCCGTTAATCAGCTGTGTGACTTGGATAAATCCCTCAACATCCTTCACTCTTCTTCATTTGTGAAATAGAGGTGAATGGTTTTAGGGTTTTCAGAATGCCTTTTACATTTTCTCTCATTTAAGCCTCACAATAACCCAATGAGGTTGGTGCTACAAACCAGTTTGATTTCCATTTTATAGATGAAGAAGTGAAATGATGTGGAATAATGGGTAAAGGACCAGTCTTGAAGCCAGGAAGATCTGGAATCAAGTCCTGCCTGTGAGATATCATGGCTGTGAAAATATGGGCAACGTAATTATATAACTATGGCTGTGTGGTTATGTAATTATGATCTTTCAGGACCCCAAGCAGCATGCTAAAACTCTAAAGGTGTTTCCAGAGGAGGGCAACTGAGATGGTGAAAGGCTGTGATTCCATGTCACATGGTGATTAATTGAAGGACCTGGGAATATTTTGACTATGGAAGAGAAATCTCAAGAGTTGGGATGGGGACAAGCATTTTAAATATTTCCATCTGGAAGAAGGAGGTGATGTGTTATGTTTGTCCCCAAAGGGCAGAAGCAAAATAAATGGATGGAAGTCACAAAGAAAGTAATTTAAGCTTGCTATCGGAAATAGTTTCCCAACTATAAGAACTAGCCCTAAGAAGAATGGGTTTCCATGGAACCTTGCAGCTTTGTCCTCATTGAGGGTCTTCAAGTAAAGGCTAGATGGCCACTGTGGGGTTTTGTAATAATGAGTATTCCCTTTGCACATGGATAGGTTGGATCAGACAGACTCAAATACTGAAGTCGTTTTTAACTCTCAAATTAAAGTCATGGGGCAACTGGATGACTTGCATTGATGGTGGCAGTTTCCAGCCTATGAGGCCCTTACTTAGTGGAATATTGGCAAATATTTAACAACTAGCTCTCTGGAAAAATAATATATGCAGGACACACTTTGAAGCTTAATTTTCATTATCAACACTTTCTTCATCACTTTCTTAAGCCTATATAATCAATCAACCAATAAACAAGATCTTTCTTTTTATTCTTTTCTGATTTTCAAGGTGTATATCCTCATCCTGAAAATTGAACAGTTGGTTCTTTCCAGCCTGTTCAAGCTGGCTCCAGTACGACTTTACTCCTACCCCAAGGAAATCATGGGTCAGAACAACAACAAAAGCCCCTTGCCCCTCAATCAATCATTTTACATGACAAAATTTCCATTCATAGAAATAAAAAGACTTGCTTCCGATTAAGCAGCTTAAATGGAAGAAGTAGGATTGAATCCAGTTTCCTGACTGCGTTTTCACTATGCCCATCATTTCCTAGCTCTGTGGATGCTTATGAAGCTCAGATGAAGTGTGTGTGTGTGTGTGTGTGTGTGTGTGTGTGTGTGTGTGTGTGTGTGACACCACTTTGTCAATTGGGAAGTCCCAAACCCACTTAAGAAGTTTGATAGTGAGGAAGAAGATAATGTTTCTAATGTTTTTCTGTCTACAACCCTCCCAATAAAGCCATTCCTCTTCATTTTGGTGTCTTGGAACTAGGAGTTACCATCTTGGGAGTTAGCTTTTGATAACTGCCCAACGTCCATTTCCAGTAAGGCCCATTTTGAAATAAAGTCTAGCAATAACAGTTTCTTACCTTATAGTTTAATATTTATTTATTTTTTCTAATGGAGATTTCACAAGAGTTTCATCATTTTCCACTCCAATGACTCTTCTCTCCACCTCCAGGAGTTCACAAAACATTTGACCTTGAAGAGAAAACAGTGACTTTGTCCAATTTGTACTTCCTCCTCCTAATTCCACAAGCCTCTTTCCTACCCTGTGACTAGAACAGGGAAGGAAGAAAGGAAGGAAGGGAGAGAAAGAGAGGGAGGAAAAAAGAGAGAGAGGGAAGAAGGAATAAAAGAATAAAGAGAGGAAGGAAGAAGGAAGGAGAGCAAGAGAGAAGGAAGGAGAGAGGGAAGAATGGAAGAACGAAGAAAGGGAAGGACAGAAGGAAGAAGAAAGAGAATATGGGAAGGGTGAAGTAAGGAATGAATGAACCAATGAAGGGAAAGTGAAGGGCTGCCAGGCAGAGTTCTGTCATGATTGGGCTATGCCAATGTAATATAAAAGATGATGCTACTTAAATTAATTTACTGAGTAGTAGGCCAATGGATTACTTCAGAAACAAAACAATTACAACTATCTCTTGAAGAAATGAATAGTCAAGAATACCATGGATTTTTTTTCTAATGAAAAGGAGAGAAAGATTGAAAAGCTATTTGGCACTGATTGAATGAATAGAAAAGTTAGTTAGTAGTCTGAGTGAGAAAAGCCCAGAAAGAGTGGAACTTAGTAGCCTAGTGTTTGATAACCCAAGAATACTAACTGTTGAGGTAAGAACTGCTAAGAATACTTAACAATTTGGAATAAATTAAATTGAGCACATCTTATACCTTAATCAATCAATCAGTAAGCATTTATTAAGCACTTCCAAAGTGTCAGACACTGCTCTAAAAATACAGGAAGGGGCCAGTTTTTGAAGAGCTTTTACTGGTAAGGGGAGGAGTTTCTATTTTGTGAAGGTAATAGGATGCCTGGGAGTTTGCTGAATAGTGGAAACCTATGTTTTAGGAACATCTCTCTTGCCACTGAGTGGAGGATGGTTAGGAATGGATATAGACTTCAGGCAGGGAGACCAATCAGGAAAATGTTGCTTAGAGCATGGTGGTGATGGGGTGAGATCTTATCTAAGAAATGTTGGGGACAAAGAAGCAGGAACTGGTGGTTGATAGGATAGTGGGGGCAAGTGACAGTGACAAGTCCAGGGTAACACCAAGATTTGACACCTGTGTGACTGGAAGGGTGGTGTGGTCCTCAACAGCAATATGGATGTTTGGAAGATGGTATTAAATGCCAGAACCAGGAACCCACATTCTATGACTCCAAGGGAGGCATTCTTTTCACCACACCTATGAACTTTCTTTGACTTGATAGCTAAGTTCTAGTAAATGTTCTGAGACCTGGAGCAGTACACTCACTCAATAAAGGTTGTATTAATAGCATAATACAATGAAAACACAGTTGCATTAGTCATGTCTGACTCTTTGTGATCCCATTTGGGGTTTTCTTTGCCATTTCCTTCTCTGTATTCAAAGAACATAGGTTCAAATACGGGCTCTTCTACTTACAATCTATGTGACCTGGGGCAAGGCACTTCAGCCCACCATTCCCTAAACTGTGAAATTAAGATATTGGATTAGGGGATCTCTGAAGACCCTTCTTTCTCAATAATGTATACCTACAGACAAGTGGCATAGGCCAGACTGGAGCCTTCCTGTCTGATCACTCTTTCCACTAGGCATCACTGCTTTTCTTGTAAAAAAAACACTCACCTGTGAAAGGAAGAACAAAGCCAACTCAACCGTCCAAAACCATAGGATTCCTTCACAGGAGTCTCAGTGATTGGGGTTATCCACACAAAGTACAATGTGCTAAGTGAGATAAGCGGTAGTTATTTTTTCAAGTGTATTAAAAGCCATCATTGGAAAAGCTGACTTTGAAGAAGATGGAGCGACATCACTTAAATGGGAAGGACATAAATGAAAAATTAATTACTGTATGTGGAAATATCAATAACTAGGTAACAGAAACGCTGAGCTCTTTGTCACACATGAGCTGATCGAGAAACAAAAGGGACATTTAGAATTCTGTGTAAGCTGAAATCACTGGGTGGTTGTCAGATTAATATTTCTGATACATCGCTTAAAGGGAAAACGAAGCGGAGAAGTATTTGTGTAATATTCAGCTTGGGGTTCTGTTGACAAGTTTAATTTCCCAATTTATAATTTACAAACCTGATTTACATATTACATACTTTGGGTGTTTGTTTCTCATATTAATGATCGTGTATTTACATTCCCAAAGTCTTCTAAGTAATCAGGAGGTCTGGGGGAAATAACATATTAAGTTCTTGATGAAAGCATGCATTTCTGCTTTCTTGCCTTGGTAGTAGAAATTATGGATAGTTTCTGATGGTTTCAAGAGTAATAGAAATTGTGGGTAATAGTAAGGAGAATATTGGTAGTAATTTAAGGTTGGTAAGTAATTTAAGTACTTCACATATGCTCTTTCATTAAATCATCACAACAACCCTGAAAAGTGGGTCCTATTATTATACCCACTTTACAGATGAGGAAACTAAGGCTAAGAGACTTTTTTCAGGGTCACACAAGTTAATAAGTGTCTGGTTTTGAATTTAAGTCTATCCTGACTCTAAGCCAACGTGGTATCTACTGCACCACTGGCAGGCTAGAATGATCTAGATTCAAGAGCTGACTCTGACACTTAGTATCTTTGTGTCCCATAATCTTTGAGTGCTCCCAGGCAATTTTCTGACTAAGTTATGGGTGCCAATTACTGATCTGTTTTGGTGGAGGGAATTTATATACCAGGGAATTCCAGACAGGGGCAAAATAACAAATCTAGATAAAAAAAAAAATCCTCTAATATCTACTCTCCTGGGTTGTTTGGAGGATTAAATGTGATAAGGTATGTAAAAGGCAGAAAAAGTACCAGTTGTTATGATATTAGCAGATATTACCTTATGATGTTCAGTGTTCTCGAAGAGTGTTTGATGGTGGGAAGATATTCCAAATGTCTCATTGTTGGCTCTGGAAATATTGGATCCATCATTCATTCCTTCATAAGTTATGATGAAAAACTAGCTTGGATCATTTTCTAGAGTAGGTAAATAGAACTTAATCAATCATGGTCTTATTACAACGTCTGGTACAAAACATTATTCTTAGGAGAGATTTTTTTTTTTGATGATAAACTTGGCTCAAATGCTACTTGCTCTGAAATATCCCTTTCATATCCCAAACTCCTAACCTTCCTCCATCCCCAGTCTCTTACCCCTTCCATACCTGTTCTTTGTCCTCATCAAGACCATCAGTCCCTCAGCTTGGTACTTTAGGATGTGGCACAGGACAGGGAGTCAAGAGGATTGGGGGTTGAATCCCAACTCAGCTACATACTTCCTGAGTATGTTAACTCTCGGGCATGTTAATTCTTCCCTGTGGGATTCAGCTACCTCCATTATAAAATCAGGAGTAGGTTAGCGGACTTAAGAGATATCTTTTGGTCTTAATTATATTTCTGTTCTCTTCTGACAGTGTATCATCTGTTAACAGATCTGGACCAAAAACCAAATGAAAACAAAACCATGTTAGCTGATTTTTTTTCTCTTCTTCCTCTTATCTTTCCTTTCTTCTTTCCCTCTCTCCCTCCCTCCCTCCTTCCCTTCCTTCCTTCCTTCCTTCCTTCCCTCCTTCCTTCCTCCTTTTCCCTTTCTTTCCTTTCTTTCTTAAAAAATGTTATAAGGAATGACTCTCTAACAATATTTGTATGTGGGGAGGGGGGCGGGTTGGGGAGACCGAGAAGTCTTGGCAATGTGATAATAAAAGACAACAATAAAATCCATTAGAACATAAAGCCCATTAGCAAGCCTGCATAAATGCACACTTGATAAACATGCAATATTGTCTTTGTGTAGCTAATGTGGATCACAGAATCATTGATAGAGAGTTTGAAGAGACCTGAGAGATTATCTATTCCAACACCTCAATTTACAGAGGCAGCTGATGCCTGGGCAGTTTTAGTGACTTACTGAATCAGAAGCATGCATTAGGGATAAGACTTGAATCCAGGAGCCTGACTCCAGAGTCATTTTTTTTTATTGATTTTCATTTCTTTATAGTCAGAGGCCCCAGGACACTTCACTTCATGGAATAAATAATGCCAAAGCTGAAAGGGTCCTCAGGAACATAGAAGTTCAGACCTGAGAGGCACCTTCAGGCATAGAATCTCAAGAAAGCCTTCAGAGATCATCTCAAACAGGCTTCATAATCATTTTTAGGATCCTGTAGCCTTTTGGGAAGATCTGATGAAGCCTATGGACCCCCCTCAGAATTATATATTTTTTTAAAATTTAAAGCAATACTAAATTTCAGTTCAAGGTTAGTTAAAGATGGATTTTTTCTCATTCGAGTTCACAGACCTTCTGAAATCACTCTTAGGACCTTTAGGGGTATGTGGGACCCAGGCTAAGAACTTCTGATCCAGAAAAGTCCCCAACATTTAACAGAGGAGGAAACTAAGATCAAGAGAAGGGAAGGGGCTTTCTCAGCATCACACATTGTGAGTTAATGGCAGAACCTCGATGAGAAATCCCAACCTGTATTCTTCCTCCTGGATCTGAGTTTCAAACAGACAAGCTGGTCTATATTCCAAGCCCCAACATCACAAGCTTGCAGATGATGCATGCTGCCCATGGGAGATGCTGTGGTGACACAGAATGCATATGGTTGAACAGAATAGAGCCTTTTCCCTTTTGTGTTTTGGAAGGTCAAGGGATGCTCTTCTTCAAATGGACCTTTATCTACAGAGAAGAAGATCCTTCAACCCAGGCTACCTAGCAGCCAGCTGCTTCTTACAAATGACTGGGTTCTCTCCAATGAAAGAACAAAGCCCAACCTGAGTGTTATTCCAAGGGCAGCATAGCAGTACAAAGGGATGTATTTTTTTGAGTCAGAATATGTGGGTTTACTTCTAGCCTGTCCTGTATCATTTGTGAGGACTTAGTTAAATACTTAATAATAAATGTATGTAGTTCTTTTAAGGGTTTACCTATATTTCTTATCTGCTCTTTATTATTGTGGTGTAAGGAGTAGAACATTGGACCTTGATTTAGAAGGACCTGGGTTCAAAGCTCTGTCTTACTTCCTGGGTGAAGCCAGGAAAGTCATTTGCATTCATCAGATTATATCAGTTTTTGATGTTGAATATTTTGACAGTGACAAGGACTTTGGTGGGAAGAACTTTCTTTGCCAAGTCATCAATAGCCATGGCTGTTACATATCCAGTAGTATTTGCCAGGCTGCTTCTCCAGAGAGGTTGCTTCTACCAGTGATGGCTGGGCTGGAAGCATTGCTATTGCCAAGGCTCTTGGGTTCAGGGTCCTGGACAGTATCCATCAGGATCTGAGGGGAGATGGTGTTCAAGGTGATGGTGGTATGTATGGTGCATGTCTTGCTGTTTCAGGCAGGCTGGCTCTGGCATATTTTCTCTATAAGTGGCAGTTGGTTGGTGTTTGCTGAGGGTGACTGGGTCTGCTTGCTGACTGACTAGCCAACTGATTGTATAAGCTCTTTGGGTCTCAGTTTCCTCATCCATAAAAAAAGAGAGGAGTTGGCTTGCTGGCCTCTGATAGAGTTGCAGCTCTAAAGGCAGCATCATATGAATCTTGTGAGGTAGGTGCTGTTTTGATTTCCATTTGTGGAATCATTCTGCACCTGAGTTTCTTCATATCTAAAAAGTAAGAGTTCAGCTAGATGGCTTTGATGTTCTTTATGGTTCCAGATCTCTCCCAATATTGCAATAGGGATCAACTGTTGTAGGGGGTCTGTAAGCTTAACAATGTGAATGTGCCCTTTAGTGATGAAGTGACCCATCTATGACTGATCTTCCAATCAATCTATTGTCTATGCTATTTCATAAATTCACCAACTTTCTCTTGACATCACAAGGATACTGAGGCACATGACTGTACATCAGTTATGTCTTGCCTTTGCTCCTTTGCAAGGTCCTCTACGTATTTTATTTCAGTTGACAGGGACTGTAGAGTGGACCAATTCCTCTCTGTATGGCATGGGAAGTAAAATTGCCTTCTTCTAGGCAATGACAAATGAAAGAGTTGGACTAAAGAAGGTTCTTGTTTCCTGTGACATTTTCAATTCTATGAGTGTCTTCCATTCCGAAGTCAGTCTTCTTGAAACTACTTGTTTCACTAGTACCACCCACTTCTAAATCTAAAAAAAAAAGAAAAAAAGTTTTCTCATTGAAGTCAGTATCCTGAAACACTGGCAATAGATGTTAGCTCTGTGATATGGCTAGGGGAGGCAAGACATTTCCTTTCTAAATTAGATCCTAGTACAAACAAGTGATAAGTTGTTCCAATTACATAATGGGCCAGATGGTCCTGGAGGGGGGGGGGAAAGATTACCATCCCCATTTATTTCTATTTCTTTCATTATTATTATATTTCTTCCTCCTGAGGGAGGGAAGTTATGACACACTGTAAGAGAAAAAGGCTTCCAACAGAACAGAATGGATTGTAACACATTTATCGATGTCTCCAAGAAGCTCTCCCATTAGAAACCAGGCCAATGGAGATCAGCTCCTACTTTCAGTAACCTGAGTCATTACATTCAATCTTCAGGGAGTTGAGAATGTACATAATGTCTACACTCAAATGACTGGGTAATGGTTGGTTACTTTCTCTTTTCTTTCTTAACCCCAGATGGGCTGGCGATGAGCTAATAACGTAACTGGCTGAGTAATTGGGAACCTAGCTTATTTAGACACTTAGCAGGGTTAGTTGACTAAATATATATTGAATAATTGGTCCATAACAACTGCATGTTCTCTAGACAAGGATGTTAAGTGGGGTGGTGATTGATTGGCTGACTCACGGCCTTTTCTGCTAGGAGAGTGTGATATTTTGGAAAGATCCCTGATTCTAGACTCAAAAGATCTGGATGGGAACCTCATCTATTGCATACGTGACCTTAGGTAAGGCAAATAACTTTGCTAGGACTCAATCTTTTCTTATCTATAAAATGAAGAGGTTGGATCTTATAGCCTCTAAGGTCACTCATCAGATACTCCAGATTGGGGAAAAGTCATAGTGCTTTCTATGAGGACTGATAAAGGTCCAGTCTTTCAAAGTGGACAAGAAAGGAAGGAAGGAAGGAGGAAGGAAGGAAGGAAGGAAGAAGGAAGGAAGAAAGAACATAAAGAAGGAAGGAAGGAAAGAAGGAAGGAAGGAAGGAAAGAAGGAAGGAAGGAAATAAGAAAGGAAGGAAGAAGGGAAGGAAGGAAGAAAGGAAAGAACAAAATGGAGAGAAGAGACATTAGTTGTGTCCAGCTCTTCATGACCCCATATCTTGGCAAAGATAGTGGTTTTGCCATTTCCTTCTCCAGTTTATTTTACAGGTGAGGAAACTTGGAAAAACAGGATTAAGTGACTTGCCCAGGGTCACACAGCTAGTAAGTGTCTGAGGTCAGATTTGAGTTCAGAAGGATGAGCCTTTTTGACTCCTGGCCTGGCTCTCTGTGCACTATGGCACCACCTAGTTTCCCCAAAGAGAAGGATAGAGAGATAAATATGACAAGAAGTAAGGGGATTTTGGAAGAACTCATTGAGGGTAGGAAAACTGTAGGTGATGTTAATAGTTCATGTTTGTATGACACTTCAAAGTTTATAAAGATATCTCTTCAGAAACAACCTGTACAAGTATTATTGTTGCTCATTGTACACATAGGAGCTCCCAAGAGACGCAGGAAATTTCCCTTGCTCACACAGCTTGTAAATGTTCAAGGTGAATGGCTGTATCCTAGATTTGGAGATGGAAGGGACCTCAGAGGTCATATAGCCCAACCTATTTTACAAATGAGGAAACTGAAGTCCAGGTTCATCAAGTGTCTTTTGGTGCTTAGCACAGTGACTTCAATGAAAGCTTGTTAACTTGACTTGACTTTGCCAAGGGCATAATTTGCCTCGTTTTGAATTTGAATCCAGATCCTCTGACTCAAGAGTCAATATTCTTTCTAAAACATGGGTCTTCCCATTTTACTTCACTGAACCCGAAATTCTTGATTCCAAGACCAGTACATGTTCTACCCCACTGCTTTCCTTGCCTGACTTATATTCCTGTGATTAATTATGTGACTAGCTAGTAGTGACATTTCTTATGATCCTAAGGCTTGGTCCGTCAAAGGCTAAAGTGACATATAGGAAAAGTGACCACCTATGGACACAGAATAAAAGTTGGAAGAGAATTCAGTAGCTACCTAATCTAACCTGTACCTGAACAAGGATCTCATAACAATTCAGTCAGACAACCACAAAGTGTTTATTAAGCACCAATTATAAGCCCATAATACAAATACAATGAATGAAACAATTAAAACTGGCAATATTCTAATGGCAGAGACAACATGAATATAATTTGTATAGAATATGAAGAGAAAATATAAATTCACCTTAATAATTTTCTACCTAAAATGTGCCTAGAAGTGAATGTGATACTGAAGATGTGTCCTGAGCAGGGCAAAGAGGAGGGATCCACCAACTCCTTACCATCTTTGGTAATCCTATGAATTGTCTGACCAATCTACTAACTGACTAGGGTCCTGTATGGGAGAAAATATATTAAATGTAAAATTGGATTTACATTATAACAAATTTGTATTCACTAAATAAAAAGTATTTACAATCTTCAACTGCTTTTAACCACACTATAAAAGCCAGATTGTCTTTTCATGCTTGAATACTAGTAAAGTGCTAGGAGCAATGTCTAATTCAAGGATGTAGAATTGAACCTCAGGGTGGTCAGACTCTAAGGCCATGATCTTGGTGGGGCTGAATACATTCCCACAGGTCATCTTTCTTTTTCTTTTGGCTCATTTGTATGTTTTTTTTTCCCCTCATGTTCTAGCTTTATGGGAAGCCAGAGGATTCTCTTGCAAAGAAAGCTAGGCAATTACCAACCACTTTCCCTCCCTCTGCCTCCCCCAGATTAATCAGAGCAGACTTTCTGGAGGAGTTGGGAGATGAGTTTTGAATAAAATGAAATTGATGACATAAGAGATAGAAGGGGCCTGTCTGCAGGCAGAAGGGGCAAGCTGGAATGAATTATGGGGGTGTCTGTTGAAGAGAAGGGAGGATAACTTGACTGAGGTGTAGGTGGTAGGACAGAATGTAGGGGAATATGAGAAGGAGGAGACCTGGGATCATGTGATCAGAAGGTTTCAGCCTCTTCAGATAGTGATCTGGAAGATAACCTAGAGAAGTACTAGGCAACTAATCTAGCCTCCTCAGTGTGGAAACTGAGGCTCAGATAAATTCATAAGAACATAGCTTTAAAACTGGAAGGAATCTCATAGGCCATTGCATATAACTCTTTTCTTTTACAGATGAGACAACTAAGGCAAAAAGAGGGGAATTGACATCATAATATCACAAATTCAGAGCCAAAAGAGATGTAGATGGATTTGAGTCTAATCCCCTAATTTCACAATTGTGGAATCTGAGGCCCAAAGAGGGAAAGTGATTTATTAAAGATAGAGATTTAGCTCTAGAATTATCATAGAGGAGATCAAATCCAATCTCTTGGTTTTATAGGGGAAGAAACCGAGGAACAGAGAGGTTACATGAGTTATGCACAAATGAGGGCCAGGAAATGATATAGAGGGTAAGGGTAAGGGATTCAAAGGGCAGGTAGAACAGTTGTATCTCTAACCTATGCCTAGGTGTGTTACAAGGGGATAGAGGAGGATCTCAGCAGCTTAGTGGTGAAGGACAACCGGGATGCTAAGGGATAGGCAATCATAACGTGTGATCATCCATCAAAAATATTGGGGATATTTAATTTAGAGAAGGGTAGTTCTGGAGGTTGACATCATGGTTCCCTTCCATTAGAAACATTGACATATCAGAAAAAGAACTAGAATTAGAGTCACAAGTCTTGGGTTTTAATTATGGCTGGTTAAAAATTTCACTTCTCTCACTTGTTAGCAGTGAGACCTTAGTTGAGTCATTTCAGCTCTGGTTCTCAGTTTGCTCATCTGAAAAATGAGAGGGCTAGATTAAATGATCTTTAAGGACCCTTCACATGGCTAGAAGCTTATGATACTCAGCTTTAATAAATAGCATTATGAAAGAGTGCTCCCTCTCTCCTCCTAGTTTACTAAAAGATCCTTCCCTCTGCAAAATGATTCAGCATAGAATTCTATTAAAATAGCTAAGTTGCCGGGTGTATTTAAAACACCATTTAACTTAACCAAATTTAAGGAACATATTTTTGCACAAAGTTATGTAAACAGAACTTTGCCTTTGGCTTTTTTGTCAGGAGAAGAGGGAAGAGAGTATGGAGGCAGGGATGCCTAAGAGCAGTAGGCAATAGCAGTCCAGATGTTGGGTACCTGGGGCAGAACCTGAATTTGAATGGACTGGTCTGGTACGTGACATTGGAATGAACATAGTCATTGTGCTTGACCCTGGATACAAGAGAGTCAACATTGGGCTTCTCTTTTTAAAAGGCAGTCAGAGCTCACTGGGGAAAATCTCTTCTTTATGCTTCCAAATGAGTAAAGGCAGTTTACACCCTGGCAAAGTAATTAATTCCTTAGAGGTTCCAGTAGCAGGATTCTTATACCTTATTTGCCCGAGGGAGCAAGAAGACTCCTGGGCATCCCTCTTGTACCCCATTTAAAAACCATCAGCTTTTTACCTGAAAATTCACTCTACAGAATCTAGGCTGATTCTCAGATGGAGGGGAAAAAAAACATTAGTAACCTCAGAAACATTCGGGGTGAGGGAAGAAATCATACCATCATTGACAGGTTATTGTTTTGCTAGTAGTCCCAGGCATCTTTTTGTATTTTTATGTTGTCTTGGTAGCCTGATTCAGCTGAAGTCACCTTGATATTTCCTCTTCCATGATAGTCATAGACACCATGCAGTACCCTAAAGGACGAAGCCATGTGTGTTGAGGTGGGGTGAGGTATGACCTGGAGTCATGAAGAGAACACTGGACCAATGAATCAGGAGACCAGGGTCCTTGTAGCAGTTCTGCCAGTAATAATGTTGTTGTTCAGTCAGTTGGTCATGTCTGACTCTTTGTGAGTTTAGGTTTTTCTTGGCAAAGGTACTAAAGTGGTTTGCCAACCAGAATTAAAACCCAAAGAAACTGAGGCAAACAGGAGTAGGTGACTTGCCCAGGGTCACACAGCTACTAAGTGTCTGGGGCCAAATTTGAACTCAGGTCTTCCTGACTCCAGTCCTGGGACTCAATCCACTGCACCATCTAGATGCCCACTGATGATAATTAGCGATAAATATTTCCTGGATTTTTTTGTTTCTACCTCTATAAAAAGGAAGGGTTGTATGAGAAGATCTCTGAAGACCTAGGACTCCAAAATCTGACATCTTATGATTCCAAGAAGCAGTTCTTCTGCCTTTATCACAAAAGGAGGACAAAGTTTTCAGAGAAATCTGGGATGACTTTTATGAACTGATGCAGAGTGAAGAAAATAGAAGTAGGTAAACAATTTGTACCATTATAACAACATTGTTAAAATAACTTTGAAAGACTTAAAAACTGTTCAACCTAGTGACCAAATGATTCTAGAAGATGTATAATTAAGAAACCCATTCACCACCTGACAGAGATTTTGCCTGAGATCACAGAAGTAGAAGCACCAGAGCGAGAATCCTAAGGTCTTTTTTTTTTTTTTGCTTTTTGATGGGCAATTGGGGTTAAGTGACTTGCCCAAGGTCACATGGCTATTAAGTGTTAAGTGTCTGAGGCCAGATTTGAACTCAGGTTCTCCTGACTCCAGGGCCAGTGCTCTATTCACTGTGCCACCTAGCTGCCCCCCTAAGGTCTTTTTAATTCCCCTACACATTTTGTCATTAACACATGCACTAGCTGACTCTAATAGTCATAATCCCTTGATATGCATGATCTTCCTCTGAGTTCAGAACAATCCTTTGATTATAGACCAGGCTAGTCCTAGGGGGTTGGGATTTGAACTGAAAGGAAATGAGATATTCATAAACCATCTAGCAATTTTAAAAGGGTGGTTTGATTGGTCAGTGCATGGAAAGGAGGCTTAAGCAAGGGATGCCACAGCATTGGTTGCCCATAGCTTCCCTGCTTTGGTGACCAGAAGTCAGGAGGATCATCCCATCATGCCCAACTCCTCTTATGTGGGCTTACATATTTAGCTTCCAAGAAGTCATGTCAATGCTTTGAGCTTTAGCTCCTGGGATGAGTTAAGTCTCAAGGATGGTTTAAGTACCTTTCAAGGAAAAAAAAACAACTGCCTAGGTAATATGGTGAAGAATCTTAAGAAAAACCAGCCTGGCCTAAGGGGCAGGGACCCTAACAGAAACCGCTCTTACCACATCTCTGAAGTAGATATTACAGATATGTGTGTGCAAGCATATATTTACACTTATATCAGTGAGTTTATAATATGATTATAATACACCCACATATATACATATGTGCACAAATATATGAGAATGGATGCTATATGCACATGCGTATGCACACACATAGTATATACATACTTGTCTTTATGTGTGCATATAGTCATATATGTACGCAGATATAATAGCACCCACTTAGCAGAATTTTTGTAAGGATCAAATGACTTAATATATATACAATGCCTTGCAAACCTTCAAACTCTCTGTATATGTAGTTATCATTATTGTTGTTATTATCGTTATTATTTCATCAGTGAGGAACTCCCCTCCCTGGAACAATATAGGTCAGCAACCTAGGGCAGGTGGTGGTTCAGTGCCTGGTACCCTAGACATAGAATCAGGGAGAGCCAAGTTTGAATTCTGCTTCAGCTACTTATTAGATGTGACCTTGGGCAAGTCATTTAACCTCTGTCTGGCTTAATTTCCTCATTGTAAGCTGGGAATGATAAGAACACCTGGGCAAGTAATTTGCCTGCTGTCTGCCTTAATTTCCTCATTCTAAGATGGGAATGATATTATGATAATAACACCTACCTTCAAGGATTGTTGAGAGGATCAAAAGTGGTAATATATGTAAAGTGCTTCAAATCTTATCAATTTCTTCTCTCCAATTTACGTTGTCTTGGAAAGTTGCTTGAGAGTATTGAAAGATTGGGTGACATATTATTTACTTTAATTTCAGATAAGCAAACTTCGGTTCATAGAGGTCAAGAATTTGCTGTGGTAACTCAGTGCTATCAGGGTGGGAGGCATATTTGAACCCAGACCCTCCTGACTCCTTTATTCTTTAGACTCTATTCACAGACCATGGACAGCGCACTACACGCATTCTAGAGGACTCAACCACAGTCAACTGAGATGTTCCATATAGGAGCTTTGTACTAATGTTGCAAGTATGTCTTGGTCATTGGCTTGGCTTAGCTATGTCTCTCTATTCTCACCCTCACCCTCACAGAGAACCCCTAAATCAAAAAGAACCTGCATTTGTTTATTCTCTAACCTTGTCAAATCATTTAGGCAGCAGTAGCAAGGTCACTAGAGAGCAGCCCATGAGTGAAGATAGAGACACCCAATGTTGATGGACCTGCAGCTAGCCTGTTTATTCAGTCCCTCCGTTACCATAACAACTTTTGCAAACACTCAGTGGTTACCAAGGACACTGAGAAGCATCAATATCTCTCAAATCCCATCCTCTCCTCCTAGTAGGAGGAAGAAATGTTTCAAGTCTTAACCCTCTGAAAAATAGCCCTACCTTGCCAGGATCTGTAATTATTCAGAGGAACCTACATAGAGCCAACTCAGCATTAACATCTTGCCTAATCTCCTATCTGCTGCCATCCAATGGCTATTTCAAGGTTTTAAATTTGTTCTCTATTTTCCAGGAGAAAGAATTTTGATTGTAATGATAGCTCAGGGTCTGGCAGGAGAAAATTACATGAGACCACAATATGGAATCATAATTTGTCCTTATCCAGAATTTCCATGAACCACTCTACTTGACTTGTTTTTAAATAAAAGGAAACACTGCATTAATTCTTGCTCATGAAGTTTCCGGTAGATGAGGAGTAAATTTCTCATTACAGCTCAAAGAGATTAAGGCAAAGGAAGGATGGACATGGAAAAGCCAAACAGGGCAAATACTCAGACGTCAGCAGTTTGGTTAAAAAGACATAATTAAGGAAGAAAAAAATCTCAAGTCCCGGCAACAGGTCTGCAATTTAATTGATATAAATTGCAGCCACCTGCTTACCCAGTTTCCAAGTAAAAAGAGTTTTCTATGTGCTATAAATCAATTTCCTCAGAAAAACAGAAACTGTGGAGTTTTGGTTATTTAATTTCTAGGCAGAGTCATTTAAGGTTAAAGCTTTAGGTCTCATTAGAAATCTCTGTATCTGATTGCCTTACTTAACAGATGTGGAAATTAAAGCCCAAAGAGGTGGGGTCAGTTATGAATCAGATTAGCTGATTTATTTTCCCAACCCAGGTTTTTCTTCCCCTTAACCTTAGTTGGCAAAAGGCTTTGAGTTCGTGTCATGGGTTGATAGATCAAAGGCTGATAGAATTAGGGAAATGTAATACAGAGAAGACAAGACTTGGGGAGGAAAGGGCCAAGAATGATAGACATCTTCAAGGATATGAAGGTCTTTCAGGAAAAAGAGAAATTAGACATATTCAATTAGAACTATCCAAAAGGGAAATGGAAATACTGTCAAAGTAGTGAGTCCCCTCTACCTCCCCTCACTGAAGGCCATTATATTTTTCTGTGTCATAATCAAGAAATTTCAGTTTTTTTCCCCCTGCTTGGCCACAGAGGGCAGAACCAGAACAATGGGTGGAAAATATAAATATGCACATTTTGGTTTGGTATAAAGAAAACCTGTTGAGGATAAAAAGACAGTAGAGGAAAGAATGTTAAATTTGACTTCAGTTAGTCTAAGTTTGGACCCTGTTTCTTTTTCTTCCTTCCCTATGACCTTGGACAAGTCACTTCATCTTTCTTGGCCTCAATTTCATGAGTAGGTTAGGCTATATCGCTAGTTTTTTTTATTTGTTTATTTTTTGTTAAATCAACTCCTTTCAGCAACAACAACAATAAAATGCGTTATGAGCGCCCAGGTAAATTTAATATAGTAGTCAGACTTGGAACCAAGAAGACTTGAGTTTGAATCTTGCCTCAGACTAGCTATGGAACCCTAGGAAAGTCCTCAGGCCTCTTGAAGCCTCAGTTTCCTTATTTGTAAAGTGAAAATAATAGTAGTACCTCCTTCCAGGTGTGTTGTTAGGATTAAATGAAAAAAATATATAAAGTGTTTCACAGACCTTAAAATACTAGCTATTATAATCATTCTCAATCATCGTCATCATCATCATCATCATCATCATCATATTGATGAATCAATGAGAACTATCTAAAGCTGGAATCAATAGGCTGACTCAACTGGTAGTGAGTTGTCTCCCACTGGTGATCTTCAGCCAAAGTCTGGATAGTCATTTGTCAGGTATACTGATATAAACAAATAATGTTTTATAGAAATAAAAGAGCTCTGTTTCAGGTATGAGTTGGATTAGATGGCTTCTCCTTCCAACTCTGTAATTACTCTGTGGCTTGCTTCCATCCCAAAGCCAACTAGAACAAGAGCCAGAATGAGAAGCCAGCTCTTCTCACTCCAAGCTCAAGCCCCCTCAATGCTGCCAACCAAATTCTCCCGACCTTGATCTGGCCCTGTGTGGATTACTGTAAAAGCAATAAACAGTCACCTTTAACTAGCCAGTTACAAGTTGTCAGAAGATACCCAGCTGAGACCACTGAAAATGACAAATTCAAAAGATTTAGGAGCATGGGAGTTTCCATTGTGCTAATGGAATATTGATTTCAATTGAGGATAACTATTTAAGAGGTGCTGGCTGGGCATGTGAAAGATTGCATAGTGGACTCCAAACCATGTTAGAGATTAAACACATAGCACATAGTTGAATATTAGCCCTCAAATTGTTTCCATTGGGATGTGGCTTCAAGCAGGTACAAAAGACGTTAACAGGGAATCGTTGGAGGGCAGTCTGTAAAATACATATCTATCATATAAACTCAGGTTCAGTAACTACAAATAATAAATCTAAGGAACCTTACCTGAGCCTGTGTTTTTCTATGTTCTTTTTCTTAGTTTTTGCTCATGACACTGGAATGGGATATTTGGGTCCATGGTATCATGGAAAGACTATTGGAAGCCAGATTTATTGAGAAATTGAAGGCTCCTGAACCGACATTGACATGTTTACATATCTTTCTGCTGTTGTTCATCATAATTCAGCATGACAGAAAAAATGATAGTCTTCTCTGGCTGCGATTAGCTAGTTTCAATTTATATTCACCCTGGCTGGGACTCATAACTCAGGTAGTCTCTCATTTTTTATTCCCTCAAAAGGACTGAAGGAATGAATCATTGCTTAGCGCCTCCACAATTTAGGACGTTTGTAGCAGAAATGCCTGAATGTATGTGATTATGACTTCCCTATGAACCCTAATAGGTGATTGAGATGTAAATCTGCTGAGGGAAGCATCCAAAGATATTCATATGTGCCTTCTGTGGAATGCAATATATCTCTGGTCCATCTAAACCACAGGCGATGATGAGTAGAATAATTGGGACATCGGAAGTGGCTGCTTTCACACTTAGGGATGGACCCCATCAACATCTCTTAATGACTGCGAAATGTGAGTTGCCATTAAAGGAACAAGGTCTACAGGGCTCAGGCAACTCAGCAGAAGTGATAATGAAAGAGTAATTTTTAAATGAAAGCAATTTCTTCCCTCCTCTACACCCTACCTCACCTCCGCCTTCCAGAATATCCCTTGCAGGTTGTCAGGCTGCCCTAGGTGACTTTAAAAGAAATCTACCTGCATCTGTACTTCCAAGTCAAGTTCATGGCAACTCTCATCCTGCAATTAGAAAGTAATTTGGACTAATATGCCCTGTATTTGTCCTTCAGCTCCTACTGAAATAATTCAACCAGATACAGGCTGAGCTAGCCTTACTTTAAATCAGGGGTTCTTAACTTTTTTTGTGAGACAAGAACCCCTTTGTCAATTTGAGCAGCCAGGTAGACACCTCACAATATTGTTTTTTAAATATATATAAGAAACAGTAGTAATAACAGCTAGAATTCATAGAAGCCTTTAAGATTTACAAAGTGCTTTGGAGATATCTCATTTTATCCTCACAACAACTCCGGGAGGTAAATGCTATTATTATCCCCATTAAACAGATGAGGAAACTGAGACTGAAGGATGAATGACTTGCCTAAGTTGACACAACTAGTAAGTGTTTGAGGTGGAATTTGAACTCAGGTCTTCCTGACTCCAACTTCAGCACTCTTAACTACTGTGCCACCTGGAATTAAAAAGGAAAAAAAAAAAAACCAAATTACACTGAAATGCAGTTATCAAAATCTGAAAAAGAAACTAGATTAAGAACCCCATCTCTGAATAGACAAATGCAGAAGGGAGGCCTGAGAATTTAGTTTTCTATTGTAGTTTTTTGTTGGTCATCCATTGTTTTCTTTTCTTTTCTTTTCTTTTTTTAAGCAACAAAGGACATTTATATGGCATCAAAAAGTCTGCAAAATATATTCTCATTTTGCCTTGAATCCTCCCAACTGCCCCATGAGGGAGCATATCACCCCCATTTTACAGATGAGAAAGCTGGGGCCACGGGAGATTGAATGACCTGGGCCATGATCACACAGATAGAAGACACCTTAAGTAGGATTCAAACCCAGGTCTTGCCAACTCCAAGCCCAGTATTCTTTTCACTGTGGCCCAAAAAGAGGACCTGGCTGGAGACAGGAATTTCTTGGTTCAGAGGAGGCAGAGGTCAGGGTGACCTTCATTTTGGAATCAGGCAGCTGGCGACCTCCACAACATGGTTCCAGCAGTGATCAGATAAGAAGTCAATAATTTTGGGAGTGGGAGATGAGAACAAAAAAGCCGTTAAGGTCTATCCTCCACTACTCTAGCTAAGGCCTTTTCCCTCTACGGGCTTCAATTCACTTCCACCTGTAAGTAAATGGGGGGGAGAGAAAAGATGGATGTGTAAGCTCATTGGGGGTGTGTGATAAGGCTTATTGATGTAAGACCCTCTTCCAGCTGAGCATGGAGTTTAGGAGAAAAAGGGAAGGAGCCAGGCTTGGCCCGAGGACCAAGAACACTTTGTCCCTCATCTCTTTAGATGGGATGCTGATCCTGTCCTGCAAAGGCTGTAGGCAATTTGCTCATTCCAGCTTCCTGTACTGGCTGGGCAACTGTTCCTTCATAGAACACCTGCCAGGCAAACTACAGGAGGACAAAACTCGGTAACTAGGGGAAAGGGCATGTGGGAGGCTGGGAGGAAAGGCTATCAGAGGACCAGGGTGCTCTGCTGTACCTCACCTACCCACACCCTCCACAGGAGGCATCCCTTGTTTCCAAAGAGAAGCATCAACATCATAATTACTTGTGAATTGGATTGAAGGGAGGCAGAATTGCACAAAGTTGGCAGCCTCATTCTCTCTTCCTAAGTTATTGAAGTCCAATGGCAGGACAAAAGGCAAGATGACTGGTGATGGCCCAGGATGCAGTGGATGGCCTTGATGTATTAGGATACTTAGGGTTTGTCAGGAGAAACATATAGTTTTACTATGATGGTTCATATATGGAAAAGTCATTCCATCAAAAAACATTTATTAGATACCTATTATGTGCCAGGTGTCACATGCTAAGTACCAAGGATACAAAAAAGAGGCAAAGGATAATCCTTACCATCAAGGAACTCACAGTCTAGAGCAGTGGTTCTCAGACTTCCTAATGCCGCGACCCTTTAATACTCGTATGTGGGTGGATCCGCCTGGAGACGGATAGAGGAGCCGTGTCTCGATTCCTAAGAACATCGGAAATATGTGTTTTCCCATGGTCTTAGGCAACCGCTGTGACCCATGTGAAAGGGTTGTTCGAAGGGATTGCCACCCAGAGGTTGAGAACCGCTGGTCTAGAGGGAAAGAGAGCATTGGTCTAATGGCTCTCAGACTTAGCTATTTTATATTTGTGTATATATGTATAAGTATATACATATATACATACATATACATGTAGAGTCTTCCTAAGAGGTCTTATCTCACCATAATAGAAGAAGCCTTATATAGATGAAAGTGGTTTGAGAGGAAGATGGAAAAAAACATTTCAATGAATTCAAGGGCTTAATATGTGCATTCGTGCCAAAGTTACTTTCTTTCTTCCTGTATCCTTGATATTTTAACTTAGAATAAGAGAAAGTATGTGTTTCTATGACTTTGTGTGTATATGTGTGAGTATGTGTGTTTGTACATGCCTATGTCTGTGTGTGTACCCATAAAAATATTCATTCATACCTTGGTCCCTTTCAAACTTTTTGGTCTTTACTCCCCTCCATGCTTTCTATGATCCAGACACGTTGGACTACTTGCATTCCACAGTGGAGATACTCCACCTCCCATCTTCGTACCTTTGCACTGTCTGCCCCCATGCCTGAAGTATTCTGCCTCCTAATTTCCATGACTTGGCTTCCTTCAAGTCTCAACTCAAATCTTGCCTCCTGTAAAAGGCATTTCTTGGCCCTATGAGCTTCTAGTGCCTCTCATTTATCATATATGTACCTTGCATGTACTTATTTGTTTCCATGTTATACCACCTCTCCTTTCCATTAGAATGTAAACTTTTTGTGGCTAGGGTTTTTGTTTTTGCTTTTGGTCTTCCTTTGTGTCCCAATGCTCTGTAAGTGTTTGGTAACTGACTGGCTGACTGCATGGCTTTGTCCAAGGTAGCATGATAGAGACAAAGAACAAAGCAAAAGAGAAAAAAAATGAGTTTGGAGTCAAGATCCTGGTTTCCAGTCGTGACTTTGTTACTTATTACCTGGGAGAATTCTCTAAGCTTTGGCTTCCTTGACTGTTAAATTAGGGGTCTGAAACTTCTGGCCAGATGGCTAAGTAAATGGCTGGATATAAACTGACCTCCCCCTTTGCATCTCAAACCTACAACAAGTGTGCCAAATAAAGCTATAAAAATAGCAAGCGGAGGAGGAAAGAAACAATTCTCCACATGGCCGTTCTAAACGGGAAATAAAATAGAAGGCTATGTTACTGGCCTGGGATTTGGATGCTCTGCTTTGATCCCCACTCCATGAGCTCAGTATGACTGCAGTCTCATCTGTCATTGACCCTAGGAGTCTCCCCTGAACAGTGATTTGGTTAGACTTGTCCATACCTCAACAAGTGGAGGATTGGAGATGTAGTGATGAAGGAGAAAGCCAGTTGAACTTGAAGACACACTATCTCTGTGCGAATCTTTGATTTCTGATTTGCTTTTTGTGTACCTTTGGATAAGTCACTTAAAATCTCTGAGCTTTAGTTTCTTCACATGTAAAATAAGGGAGGTGGACCATATGAACTGCAAGTTTCCTTTCAAGTTCTTACTCCATGAGCCTATGAAGTTGCTCAACCATAATGCTCTGGATGGGAGAGATCCATCAGTCTAGGATAGAGAAAGGGTCTATCTGGGCTAGGCATCATGTTATCTGGATCATAAATGCGGGGCCATCAAGGGGAAAAAAAGAATATAAACAATCCTTCCCCTCTATCCCCTTATACCTTAAAACACTGATAAAGGTACCAAATAAACTGAGAGAAAAACAACAGCAACCAAAATGGAAGATAAGAGAGAGATTCCTGGCAAGATTCTTGAGTTAGAGGTCATGTTTAAGCCCATCTCTAATCCATCATCTCAAAATAGCAAGACTTGTCAAAAATAGTAAAAGAGTAACAGCAAGTAATACAGAAGGGAGAGGAGAAAAGACAATAGAGAGAGAGAGACCGAAAACAAGAGGAAAACAGATAAACAACAATAAAAGGATCCCATATGAATGTGTGCTTGGGAGAGAAATAATAATTTGACTCAAAACTTTTTAATGAGAGGCAAGGTACTACAATGACTAGCGAAGACCCCTGAAACAATAAGCGAACACTTTCAGAAAAATACAGAATGGTTCAAAAGAGTAATAAAATAATTAAGAAAGAAGGAAATTAAGACACACAAAAAAAGTCAAACAAAAAATGGACAATTAAAAGAAATGACTTAGGATGCTTCCAATACACTGTTTGCTGATAAAGATTTCACATTCAAGATTGCAGAGATGGAAGATAAATTAACAGAACAAAATTACAAGATGATAAGTTGGCAAGAATATATGTGTTTTATATAAGCAAAAGCACTGAGTTTGAAAACAGAATTTTGTTATTGTTTAGTCATTTTTCAATCATGCCCAACTCTTCATGACCCCTTTTGGAGTTTTCTTAGCAAAAATGCTGGAGTGATTTGCTATTTCCTTCTCCAGTTCACAGATGATGAAGCTGAAATAAACGGGGCTAAATGACTTGCCCAGGTTCACATAACTAGTAAGTGCCTGGGGCTAGATTTGAACTCTGCTCTTCTGGACTCCTGGACTAGCAATCTATCCCTGTGTCACCTTGTTGCCCATGGAAATAAAATACTATGAAATCATCTGAGCATCACTGATATTATGAAGAAAGGAAAATCAACTAAAATACTATGCTCTTAGAAATCATGCAATAAAATGGTTCAGAAATGTTTCAGAAGGCAAAATACAGATCAAAATAAACCAGAAGATATTTATATAAATAGGACAGTACAGAAGATAGAACATAGAGAAATATCAAGGTCAAGCTTCAGAACTTGAATGTTAAATAAAAGATTTTAGACATTTTAAACAGAAAATTGAATCATACAAATTCCTGCTTATGAAAAATCCATGAACAAATTGGACTTATGCACTCTGAAGAAAGAAAGGACCTCTGGTTACAGTCCAAAAAACCCAAAACAACAACTACCTTGCAAAGCTGAGCTAAATCATTAAAGAAAAAAAAAAAAGAAATATTTTTCCCCAAAAGGGAAAAATTGTGTCTTTCCTTCAGAAGAAATCACAGGACTGATTTTATGTATAAATTCATCAAACCAAAGAAATGTAACAGAGGTAAACAAGATAGTACTGCAAGCATAGCATAAACAATTAAATCAATCTTACATGGTTCTAGGGATATACAAGGCTATTTCCTTTTAAAATATTTCTCTTTCTGGAGTTTCATTAAGAAAAAAAGGAGATAACATCTATAGGAATGCTTCAAAAATTAATGATAGTGGCAGGAAGGAGTCAAATGAATTGGGTGGAGGGATGGAGAGAGAATTGAATGCATATTTCCAGATTCAGAACTAATATTTTTTCATTCATGAATGAACATTCCTGGAACTGGAAATGCCTAGAGGAAACTCTTTCATATGGGTAATATGAAGTAGAGGGACTGGGCAATTTAAGAGACACATTCCTTTCCAACTGGTGAGAATTAATAAGCTGTGCACTTTTGATCCGTTGAATTTTAAAGACACTGGAAAATATGGAGACAGCATTGAGGTGCAAAAGTAGAAAAGGTACTGGAATGAAGTTCTGTCCATGGGAAGAGGGCACTGGAAACTTCTCAATATGTTTCGTGTGAGGTGAGAGGACACACCTGCAGCATGAGATTCCATATAGATGAGGATCTCTTCCTGGTCTCAATCTCTTGTTCAAATCAAGAAATTTAGTTCGGTTTGACGAATATTTATCTCCTTTCATGGCATAAGTAATATTATTTTAGAATTAGCCTCCATTTCAAGTATAAATGGACACATCTAGGCTTTATTTTTTGTTGCCCTTTACCTCATTCTTGGTCAAGGCCAACTGAGTCCACCTTTTCTCAGACTTTCCAAGGCCAATGTCATTCTAGCAGAGAAGAAAATTTCCAGTCTTCTTCTCCTGAAATACAATAACTTTACCCTTAAGTTGACTAGTTGTAAATACAGCTTGAATGCCTTCTGTATATTACAAGTTCCTGCAGAAGAAGGCTTGTATTCAGAAGCCTACTTGCACGTACCTTTCTGTGTGCCAATTGATGCTTCTCCCTGCTTCGACCTGAAACAAAAAGTTGAACCAGTCAGTTAATAAACATTTAGTAACTATATTTTACTGATTTGTATTCTAGATTCTACCAAAATGAGTTTTTTTTCCCCCACAACAAGTCTCAGAGATATTCTGCCTCAGAAATACAGGCTAGGATATTTCAGTAAGGTCTAATTGTTAGATTAACTTAATAAGAAATGGCAGACTTACAAACAATACAGAAGTATCAATTATTGCCATAATCCAAATGATTCCAGGTTGGAGAGAGTGAGGAAAGTCTTTCCAAAGACCTCTTAATTTTAGTACTTACTTTCTGTTATTCATTTCCAATTTATCCTGTATCTAGCTTATTTGTATATATAGTTGCTTGTTTGTAATTTCCATCATTAGGTTTGAGTTCCTTGAGGGTAGGGACTGTCTTTTGCCTTTCTTTGTATTCCTGCATGCTTAACGGCATTCCTGGCACACAGAAGTTCCTTAATAAATGCTGTTTAACTAAATTACTGATGACGGTTGCTACTTTCATTTGTACCTTTTTTTCATATATTAGATCTTTTGTTCCTCTAAATAAATTTAGGAATTATTTTATTTAGCTCTGTAAGGTATTTCTTTGGTTGTTTGACTTACATAGCTTTAAAACTATAAATTAACTTTGGCAGTATTATAATTTTTATTATATTGATCCAGCCCAACCATGAACACCATATATTCCTCCAGCTATGTAAGTTGTTATTTATTTCTTTAAGGAGCATTTTGTAATCAAAACTCCATAAATATTAATGGTGCTCTGTGAGATTAACTCTCAAATAATTTATGCATATTTTAGTTAATTTGAATGGAATTTTTTTTTCTCTTATTCTCTCTTGGAATTTGTTGCTATTATTTAGAAACACTGCTGATTTTTTGAGTACACTTTGTAACCTGTAGTTTTACTGTAACTATTTTCTTAATTAGTAATTGTGTGTATGTGTATCTATGCGTGCAATCGTGTATGAGTGTGTTTGTGTGTTTGTTCCTTAGTATTTTTAAAGTAAACCATTATATCATTAGCAAATAGGAGTAGTTTTATCTTCCCTTTTCTTATCTTATTTCATTTCATTCTCTCACCTTATTGCTATTACTAGTGTTGCTAATAATTATAGCTAGCAATTATATAACACTTCAAGGTTTAAAAAGTACTTTACACACATTATTTCATTTAATCCTCAAATAATCCTGTGTAGTAGATCCTACCATCGTCCTCATTTTACAGATGAGGAAAAGGAGGTTGTCAGATTAAGTGACTTGCCTAGGTTCACACAGATATAAGTGTCTGAGGCAGAATTCAAGCTCAGTCCTTCCTGAATTCAGGGTCAGCACTCCATCTAATATCCCTACTAGCAGCTTCTTTCTAGAATTATTTTAAATAATATGGGTGAGTATGGAGAAGAGGACATTCTTGCTTTCCTCTTGTATATAGTGTAAAGTCTATAAAGCAGTCCAATGCAACACGGATGCTTGAATTCTGTGTATGACTATTCAGCATTTGTTTTAGACAACTGATATTGAAGAGTAATCAAATAAGTTTAGTCAGAATCTTGAGGTTCTCAATTCATATCTTGGTTCTGGCATAGAGGGAAAATAACCTCAATAAACTCTGAAATTTATTTCTGAAGGATTCCTTCCTTTCTTTCTTCCTTCCTCCTTCCTTTCTTCTTTCCTTTCTTCCTTCTTTCCTTCCTTCCTTCCTTCCTTCCTTCCTTCCTTCCTTCCTAGGGTTGTTGTGAGGATAAAATGAGATAATCTTTGAAAATCACTTAGTAGAGTGTTTGGCACATAGTAGGCACTTAATAAATGCTTGTTCTATCCCCACTCCTGTGGCCCAGGAAATGACAATCTGCATTGGTAAAGGGGGAGCCCTATACCAGCAAAATCAGAGGTACAGTCCTTTTTCCTCTTCTTTAATTTTTTGTGACACCATATGTTTTTATATCACAATCATTTCTGTATATACCCTTTCTCCCCCTCCTCTATCTCCACTGCTCATTGAGTCTTCCTTTGTTATAACAACAATAGACACATTAAAAAAAAATCTTAAGCAAAATGAACCAAGAGCAATTTCATCTCAAAAATTGAAGCGATATTTTGCCCCTGTTGATCCTACCCCATCAATAAAATATAATAATAACTTTAGAGCTAGATTAGACATCAGATGCCATCTAACCCAACCCCTCATTTGGAAGCTGGGCAAGTTTGGACTTAAGGAAATTTATCCACTTGTCTCAACTCACACCATAAAGCATTAGAAGCAGATTTCAAACTCATGTTTTTTGACTCTGGGCAAAGTTTTCATACTACCATCCTCTGTGATTAAGGTCCACTAAGATCCTTGATGTTCTTCCCACAAGACACTCCACCTGCAGTTTCATGAGCTGTCCTTCAGGTCTAGAATATTCTCCCTAGACACCTCTGCCTGCTGGCTTTCTTCAAGTCCTAGCCCAAATCCTCTCATCTACAGTAAACGTAGATCCAATCTCCTTCTTTGTAGTGCCTGCTTATCTCCAAATTAGTGTTTATCTTGTTCTTATGAGTCTCCCCCATTAGACTATGAATTTGTTAAGAGCAAGGACTTGCTTTTAGCTTTTTTTTGGTATCCTCCATACCTAGTACAGTTCCTGGCACATAGTAGGCCCCTAATAATACATGTTGACTGATTGAAACAAAGATATTTTTCTTCATCTCTTCCTTAAAGCCAAGATTGATCATTTCATTTATGTTGTAAGCATCTTTGTTTGGTGATTCCCCCACCTTTGTACCCTTCTTATTCATTCTGCATAATGTTTTCCATTTTCTGCTTAGTTCATTCTGCATTGGTTCAAACAAGTCTTCATGTGTTTCTCTGAGTTTCTGATATTCACTCTTTTTTTACAGCATGATAAAAATCTACCATATTCATGTACTACAATGTGTCTTCCAGACGTTGTCCCCAAATGTGAACCTTTCCTCCATTTTTGCCTTCCAGGTTTTTTTTTGCAACCAAAAACCAGGTTATTTTCATTCTATCTGTTCTTTCCTTACATCCCCTCTCTCTTTTGACTTTGTACTAAGTTGAGGCAACAATGTCTTTTTCATTAGGCAATTTGTAACTACCTCTTCCTTTTTATTAACTAATCCACAGAGCAGAACATAATAAGAACTAATGGAGAGAAATTTTATCTATGATTTCAACAGGTGGCCACATTAGATTGGTAGTTTCGTGTTCTCTCATCTTTTCCAAGAATGAAAGGAGGTACCAAAGACTACATACTATTCTGTCCATGGGTGGACACACTAATATCAACTCTCCATATTCTTGAAAATATTAAAAACAACAACAACCTTCTACCTTGCCCCTGAACACATTTTTTACTTGACCCACGGAAGAACAGTAATATTAATAATAATAGTGACGATGATGAAGAAGGTGTGGAGGAGTTGGGTTTAGGTGTTAATGGCAGGTTCTTAAAATTTATCAAAAAGATGCAAATGCATGGAGTTCAATGTTCTGTGTCAGGGCTATGTCAGCATGCAGCAGAGCCTAAAGGGGGTGAATGGACTGTTTCTGTGTCTTTGTTTATAAAGTATTCATGATTGATTATTGAATTTCTATCTGGAAAACCACGGGAAATATTGGACAAAGGTGCTCTCGTTTCCTTAGGCCAAGCTAAGCTGATATTCTGGGGGTAAGGTATGTAGCTCTGTGTTTGTTTAAGGTGAATTCCTCTTTTTCCTATCCCACACCAAGAAATCAAAGACCCCAAGTGAATGAATCAATTCTTAATCAGCATTTATTAAGCTCTCTCTATGTTACTGGCACAGTGGTAGCTGATAGGGATTCAAAGCCATATCAAAAACAGCCCCTTCCCTCAAGGAGCTTTCATTCCAATGTGAGAGAAAATGTGTTTATAAATTTAAATACAAGATACAGAGTGCATATAAAGTAATGTTGGAAGGGAAGGCATTAATCTATGGGTGACTGGGAAAGACCTGGTGATAAGGGGGTGTTTGAACTAGTATTAAAAAATGCTAAGAGGTGGAGGGTGAGAAATAGAACATTCCAGGCACAGGAACCAGTTTATTGCAAAGTCACAACATGGAGTAGGAATGTGTGTGAGAAACAAGTGAGCCAGCATGACCAATCCATAGAGGACATGGAGGTAAATGATATGGACAGAAACTTAGAATGTCACATTATAAAGAGCTTTAAATGCCAACCAGAGAAGCTTATATGTTATCTTAGAATTAATAGGGATACAATGGGGTTATTGGGGCAGCGAGGTGGCACAGTGGATAGAACACTGGGCTTAGAATCAGAAAACTCATCTTCCTGAGTTCAGATTAGTCAGACGCAGACATTTAAAAACTGTGTGACCCTGGACAAGTCCCTTAACCTTGTTTGTCTCAGTTCCTCATCTGTAAAATGATCTGGAGAAGGAAATGGCAAACCAGTATCTTTGCAAAGAAAATCCTAAATGAGGTCACAAAGAATTGGACATGACTGAAAAATGACTCAACAACAACACTGGGGTCACTGAGTGAGAGAGTGACATGGCCAACCTCACATTTTAGGAAAATTCATCTTAGGTGCTTGTGAAGGATGCAGTGAATGGTGGCCTTCTGGGTTAGAGAACAGCATGAAATACTGTTAGAAAACATCACTAGAAAATATAATGTTGCTGTTGACAACTTCCAGAAATTGAGGTGGTCCAAGGTAATCTGAGGGAAAAACCTCAAGGCGACAAGCCCTGTCCATAGTAGTCACAACCTTTTCCCGTTGTGGACAATGGGAGGCGATATGGTAGAGGGAATAGAGATCTGGCCTTGAGCCAAGAATTTAGGTTCTAGTTCTACTGTGGCACAACAGGAGGAGGGGAATAATGAGGAGAGGAACTTCCTTGAAGGAGTGGGCTGGAAAATGTTTAACCACCAGCTCTTTGGGGGAAAAGGAAAGCACAACTAAAAAAAAAACATGACGTAGTTTAAATTTAATCTGCACCATGAATATTTTCTACTTAAGTCTGGACAATCAATAAAACACCAAATTAAACTCCAATTTGCAGAATTTGTCAATTTCCAAGGTATAAATTCTCTCACTAAAAATTTGACAACTGACTTCAGCACATTTCTAGTGCCTTGTCTCTCCAATACTCTGACCTCTTTCTTTGTGTGAGGTGACCTTGTGTTCACGGCAGTCCGAGAAGTCTAGGGAATGGTATAAGTCTTTGGAGAAGGAAGGTGTAAATCTATTGAAGATGGAAAGTGGTTGTCTTCACCATCTATGGGCTTGGGCATAAGTAATTAGCATTTTCTGTCAGGTAAGATAAAGTCTGCCCTACATTATCTTGACCATATTCTCTGGAGTTGTCAACATCAATGCCAGAGACCCCATGCCCTAAGGGAAAAAGTAGCCAGCCTGCCTCTGGGGAACCAGCTGTCCAATTAGGGAAGTATTCCTTGATGGAGTTTTACAAAGCCTCAGAGGAGATGCTACACACACACACACACACACACACACACACACACACACACACATCTATGTATATATAGATGTATCAACATATAGATATCTATCTATCTATCCATCTAAAACTAGAATAAATGACAGTGAAATGGACTAAGAATTTATGGTAAAGAGGAGAATAAATTGAATTGACTTTGGGAAATTATCAAGTTCTTTTCACAACCCCCAAGCTCTTCCATAAAGCAAACTCCCATCAGATCAATGCCCATAGTTTTCAGGTGTTGCTGGCCATCATGACTATAAATCATGGACTATTAGAGTTTCTGAAGAAATAAAATTGAGGTTCACCCCAGGACAATGGTGAGGTGGATGGTAAATAAGCTGGAGAGGTAATGTAAAGGACATCATGTAAGGAATATACAATTGGGAAAAAAGATGCATGAGTCACATGCAAAAATGAGTGATAATTGATGGATAGTCCTCATGCTCCATGCATGCAGGAGCTCCATGGTGCCAAAAAGACTAAAGGAAAGCCCACGTAAAATTAGGTAGTTCCCACAGGGCTAGTTTACAGTGGGACATAGGATGTGAAGTGATGGTCGGGTTGTGATATGCGCTGTTGATGGAGATACCCCCATAGATGAGATCATGGATCCATTGGAGATATGATTCATTTTCCATTCTGTAAACATTAGTAAGTGCCTACTTTGTGTCAGATGTTGTGGTAAGCATTGGTTATAAGAAAAGAGGCAAGAGATAGTCCCTGCCCTCAAGTAGCATCATGGACCAGTGGGAAAATCTCTGGGTTTGGAATCAGAAGGCCTGAGTTTGAATCCCTGCTCTGTCACTTACTACTTAAACAACTTCATCTTTCTGGACCTTATTCATCTGAAAAATGACAAAATTGGACTAGATGACCTCTGATGTCCCTTCTAGCTCTGGATTATTATGAAACTCAGATGAAAGAAGAAGAAAGGAAGGAGAGGAGGAGGGGAAGGAGAGAAACACACATTTTGTTTGCCAGGCACCATGCTAAACACTTAATAAATGTGATTTCATTTGATCCTCGGTATAACCCTGGGAGACTTTTTTTAATTGACAAAAGTAACTTTTTATTTTAAAAGAGGAATATTAAACAAAAATTCTGGAAAAAATCTCTTATTAAAATCATTTTTGCATTGTGAATATATTTTAGGAAGTTGCATTCACTAAAATAACATCCTTAATATATTTTAGGTAGTTGTATTCACTAAAATATATAGTATCCTTGCAAAAAAAAAAAACGCTCCCTATCCATTCCTAATTCCTATAATTCTTCAAATCATTCTAAGTACCTAAACTATGTTTCACCCAATCCCCTTCTTTCCAGGGCCTTTCCATGCACCAAAGCGTGCAATTTGGCATCATACAGGAAAGTGAATGAATGAAAGAAACATTTATTAATTGTTTACAATGTACAAACAGTACTGGTCAAAATGCTGGGGACTGATAAAAGGAAATCAGGAGCCCTGGAGGTTTTACCCCCATTTTACAGTTAAGGAAACTGAGGCAGAAAGAGGTAGATGATTTGTCCAGAATCACTTGGATATTTAGTGTTTGAGGCTAGATTTGAACTTGGGTCTTCCTGACTCCAGGCCTGGAACTCTTACCCACTGCACCATCTAGTTGCCATCATTCAACCAACAAGCATTGATTAAGTGTCTATTGTCAGGCTCTGCAAATAGCTTTGGAAATCTCAAAGCTGAAAGAAAATATTAGTTGCTCTTTGACCTATTTCAACAACTTGCTTATTAGAAGGTAAAATCATGACATGAAGCCTTTCAGCAAAAAGGAAAATGAAACAAAGCAAAAACAAAAAACAAAAAAAAGCCACTTGATAAAGATGTCTAATTCCAGAGACACAGCCTAGAGTGAAGCCAGACCCCAGACGGTGGGTCTTTGCATCAGCAGATTGTAAACGAAAGTATGCTTTTGATTTGAGATTGCAGATAAAATTCAAATGGGCTCACTGTTGGAAGAGATATCCACACACAGAACCATCAATCATTCCACAGCTTTCAGATTTGCAGCATTGAGCTTTAGTGAGCACATTAGAATTCACAGAGCTTGGGTGTCAATATTCTGTCCCTATTTTGAAAAAAAAAGAAAGAAAAACTCAATCAGGGAATCACAGAATCTGAGAGTAGAAGACAGCTTAGGGAACATCTTGTTTAACCCATTCATTAAAGCAATCCCTACCATAAACATCTCTGGCCAATATTTATCCAGCCTTGGTTTAAGGATTTCCAGTGATGGGGAGACCAGTGAAAACTGAGGAAGCCCATTCCATCTTTGGACAGCTCTCATTAATGGGAAATTTCCCCTCTGAAATCAAGCCTGTATTTATCTCTTTTAACCTTCCATTACTTCAGGTCCTGGCTTCTGGGGTCAAACAGATTAAGTCTTATCATTCTTCCACATGCAATCCTTGAAATACTTGAAGACAGATATCATTCCTACCTCTCAGTCCCTAGTCATTTTCTTAGTTTTCTCTTCTCTAGGCTAAATAACCAGTCAAATGTATGGTAATGAACTTGAGGACCTCCAGCATCTTGGAGGCTCTTCTTTGGATATTCTCCAACCCCGTAAATGTTCTTCCTAAACACTGTATACCAGAATTGAACATACCATTCCATTTGTGGTCTTACCAAGGGAATAGGGAAGTGGTATCCACACCATTTTAGTTTCAGAAATTTGAGTGAAATACCAACAGTGTGTAGTCTTAGCTAACACTAATTGGTATTTCTGGCACCTTTTAACATAGTAGTTTGCATGCATTACATTATTTATAAATGTTGATTTAGTCCTGAGGCCTCAAAATAAATAAATAATATTTTCCACCTCTGATCTCAAGTGACTTAAATTTTCCTGGATTTGGGTGAACATCACACATAAAAACACAATACAAGTTAGTATGAGTGATTGAAGAGTACAAGTGGGAAATGCAGAGGAAATGATAGATCCAGGGAAAGTCTCTAGGACAGTGATTCTCAAGCTTCTTAATGCCGCGACCCTTTAATACTCGTATGTGAGAATATCTACATGTGGGTGGACCTGCCTGGAGACAGATAGAGGAGCCGTGTCTCAGTTCCTAAGACCATCAGAAATGTGTGCTTTCCAACGGTCTTAGGCGACCCCTGTGAAAGGGTCATTTGACCCCCAAAGGGATCACAACCCACAGGTTGAGAACTGCTGCTCTAGGAAAATATGAGGTAATGAATGAAAAAGTATTTAGTGTTTACAATAAGCCCCAAACTGCTAAATACTTAAGATACAAGCACAAAAACAAGACAGTCCATGCCACAGTGGTCTTACATCGTAATGCCTTCAGTACCTTCTGTCATTTCTCTGTCATGTCTGACTCTTCATGAACCCACTTGGAGTTTTATTGCAAAGATATTGGAGTGGTTTGTCATTTACCTCTCCAGTTCATTTTCCAGAAGAGGAAACTGAGGCAAACATGATTAAATGAATTGCCAAGAGTCACACAGTAAGTGCCTGAGGTTGGATTTGAGCTCAGGTCTGGCTCTCTATCCACTCCACCACCTAGCTTCTTTGGTATCTAGTGCCTTTTACCAATTATCCTTTGTGTTACTTTGTATGTATTTTGTGTCTATCCAAATGACTAGGAAGATAGGCAATTACCTTTTTTTCCTCCTATTTCCAGTGCCTGGCATATTGTAGGTGCTAAATAATGTATGTTGATTAATTGATGGTAGCTAACAGATGGTCCCCATTATGCTCACAATATTGGTAGTTTCTATACATCTTGTTCAAGATTCAAATGTTTTTTTCTTTCCCAATAAAGTAATTAACCTTTATGGCATTTTTTCTGGACGTTCAGAGGGGAGGTTGATGAGCTTTATCAAACTGTTGGAATTCTGTCCCTCAAATTTGTCTGAATTAAAGTATTATGTATCATGAGTTGCATACAGCGGTGTTTTGTTATTGTTCAGTCATTTTTCAATCATGTCTGACTCTGTATGGTGACATTTGGGGTTTTCTTAGCAAAGATATTGGAGTAGTTTGCCATTTCATTCTTCAGCTCATTTTATAGATGAGAAAACTGAGGTAAACAGGGGTAAGTGACTTGCCCAGGGTCATACAACTAGTATTTAAGGCCAGATTTGAACTTAGGAAGATGAATCAGGTCTGGAACCTAGATCCACCATTACCTAGCCACCCCTACAACAACAAGTGGTTTACAGTAGAATGCACTCAAATGAAATCCTTATTTGGGAGAATGATTTACTTAGGAAAGAAAAGGTTGTGTGCAAATGTTATTATGATTTCCTTATCCTATTAAATTTAAGAATCACAGAATCTCAGAGTTGGGAAAAATCTCAAAGACTATTTACTCCAATTAGTACCTGTATAAGAGCCCTCTCTTTAATATCCCTATTGATAGAAATTCTCCTTCTTCTTGAAGACCCTTACTGAGTGGTGGCCCATCTTTTCTTGAAGCAGTCCAGTCCACTTTTAGAGAGTTCTAATTGTTATATTTTTTCAAGATTAAATCTCTCTCTCTCTCTCTGTCTCTGTCTCTCTGTCTCTGTCTCTGTCTCTCTCTCATCTCTGTCTCTCTCTCTCTGTCTCTGTCTTTGTCTCTGTCTCTCTGTCTCTGTCTCTGTCTCTCTGTCTCTGTCTCTCTGTCTCTGTCTCTCTCTCATCTCTGTCTCTCTCTGTCTCTCTCTCATCTCTGTCTCTGTCTCTCTGTCTCTGTCTTTGTCTCTGTCTCTCTCTCTCTCTGTCTCTCTCTCTCTCATCTCTGTCTCTGTCTCTCTGTCTCTGTCTCTCTCTCCCTGCAATTTATGTCTTCTAAAACCGAGAAGAACAAATCTAATCCTAATGGTCTTCAATGAGAGAGCTCTTCAAATACTTGGAGCTTAGTCAAAATACTAGTGGAGCCTTTAAAAGAATTTATATTTAAAGGGAAGTTATCTGGGTGATCCCTAAAATGTCACTGCATCATTCTCAAGTCTTGAAGGCACAAGTAGTGTTGACCTTTTCTCCACTGATAGATAGATAAGAAAGTGACCCTTGATGGTTCATTTGTCTGGGGCAAAAGACCGCTTCTGGGAAAAAAAAAAAGTTGCTGAGTCGTCTGCCTTGAGAGTTCACTTGTCAGGTTCCCAATATGTCTATTAAGAGTTCTAAGGGAAGCAGTTACTGCAAAGTTGGACTCAGAGATCTGTGACATGAGTTGCCCATTTGAATGTGAAAAGCTGTAGAATACTGGAGCAAATGAAGAACAAAGAATGCTTTAGTGAATTTTATATGAAGAACTGGAGGACTTTTAGGTTTAAGAAGTGGGGAAATCTGGACTCTGGAACTGTTCTATGATTATGACACAAGTGTAATTTGCCTGATCATAGCCAAGATAAGAATTAACAATAAGGG
>CM053580.1:558831025-558849768 GCA_028627135.1 Pseudochirops cupreus | reverse complement strand
AATATAAGGCTGGCAAAGTTATTTATCTCACTTAATCCTTACAACAACCATAAAAGGAAAATCCTATAATTATTTTCATTTTACAGAAGAAATAGAAGCAAACAGAGGTCAAGCAAATTGACCAGGGTCACACAGTAATTCTCCAAGGCAGGATTCAAACTTGAGTCATCCTGCTTATATGTCTAACTTTCTGTCCATTACACCACATAAAATTGCCTTTAAACAACAAATATGAAGTATAAAGACATGTAAAGTCATTTCAAGTGGAAAATAATGCTAACACTTTGTGTGGGAGGCTGCAGCTAAGTTCTGTTTTGAAGGAAGTTGGGCGTTCTTTGAAGCACAGGTGAGGAGGGAATACATTCCAAATGCAGGGGATGATTTACATAAGAGCACAGACACAAGAGATGGAATGTCAAGTTCAGAAAATACTGAGCAAGCCAGTTTGACTGCAACAGAGAAAATGTGAAGGAAAACAATTAGAAGTGACTAGAAAGATAGGTGAGTGCCGGGCTCTGCAAAGGCTTTGCATATCAGGTTGAGATATTTGTTATACATATTAGAGGTAATAGGGAGTCATGGAAGATTAGTTAATGGCGGGGGATAGGTCATGATCAAATCTATGCTCTAATCCTATGATTCTCTATCTGTTTTTGTTCCATGTGTCCCACTTAGGCTCCTAATTAAGTAGGTGTGTGAAGAGCGGTAGCCTGGGAGATTCAAGGCATCTGAGCATGTGCTGAGATGGGGGAAAAATACATGCTCTCCCTTTGTATGGCATGGCCTGCTGATCCCAGGCATTTATTTGTGCTTGATTAATATTTATGAAAGCTGGCACTTGAATTGAAAAAAAATATCCTTCACTAAATTAATTGGACTGAAAAAACACTTTCATGGAGAAAGATAACAAACAGGAGCAGAGGTTGCCTTTGTTCAGTCTGATGGAAATAACCCAGACAGTTACAGATTTTGTGATGGGACACACCTTTAAAACATCTCAAAACTAAATAGCCTTTGAAAACAGATTTGTAATCTTGGCTTGGCAGTGAAGAAGTGTCATCTGGGAATAAGATGGGATTGGAAATGAAAATCATCTCAGGCACTCATTAAAGCTGACTGCTCTACAGCCAAGTGCCAAAGGTCACATCCCATCAGCATACAAGAAGCTACCTTTGTTTTTGTTATCCTCCCCCAATGTCCATGGATTGCATAGGTTGCCCAACTGCCATGACCCCCAAATATGAAATCATAATAATCTGGGCTCGGGAAGCAACTTTTTATTGACATGACTAGCTCACCTCTTGTGAAGCTTCTAGTTGCCGGGATCTGTCCTGCATGTATTCATGAGGGAGAGTGTACCATGCTGAATTTGCTTTGCCCCAACCTTTAAATGCTTTTGTGTTGATTCTTCCAGATGACCTGTCTTGTTGCTAGGCATGCTAAGTCATGTAACTAAATGGATGGAAACCAGAAATAAGAAGGTATTGCTGGAATGGAGGAAGGATTTGGGCTATTATGACCTCACTCACATTTTGCTTTAAGTGAAGTCAAAGTTAGAGTGAAGGAATTGATTTTGTACCAAGATTAGAGGCAGGAGATCTTTGGTTTATACTCTGGATAAAATGAGATATTTGTGTGAAGGAGTACAGGCCAAATGATTGGTGTGGTATGCTCACTTTGTGTCCACAAAACCTTGAATCAGATTACATCTCTGCCACTTACTAGCTGTGTAACCTCAGAGAAATCAGTTAATGTCTCTAGGCCTCCGTTTCCAACTGACTTCCCTGCTTCCATTAAATCCCAATAAAAAGTTCAACTTTTACAGAAACTCTTCTCCAACCCCTCCTAGTTCTCATGCCTTTCTTCTGTTAATTATTTCCTATTTGTCCTGCATATATTTTGCTTTGTATATATTTGCAGTTAAATTTCTCATTAGTACTTAGCACAGTGCTGAGCACACAGTAGGCACTTAATAAATGTTTACTGATTGATGAATTTCCTCATTAAAAAAAAATGAGTGGACTGACCAAGAGACAGGTGTTCAAAGGTTATAAAGAGGTTTCCACATAAGAAAATTCCAAATTTAAAACACACATAAAAGAAAATTTCAAATAACCAATAATGAGAGGAATGAAAGTTGAAAAGATCTCTGAGGCTTCCCTTCGCATCTAGCAAACTGTCAAAGATGACAAAAGAAAGGAATTACTCATATTGGTGGGATCATGGGAAGACAGACATGCTAATGCATCTTAGTAGAGTGGTTGAGTGGTCCAATCTTCTGAATAGCAATTTGGAATCATAAAAATAAAAGATAAAAAAAAGAAACTAGAATGCTCATACTCATTGGTTGGGATACTTCGCTATTGTTCATGGATCAATGACAATCAGTGACAAAAAAGAATGGCCCATATATTGCCAAATATTCACAGCAGCAGTTTTTCTATTAGCAAAGAACTAGAAATAAAGATACCTGCCAACTGAGGAATGAACAAACAAATTGTGATTCAGAATATAATGGAATGTTTTGTTGTTGTTCAGTAGTTTCTGTCATGTCCCTCTCTTCATGACCCCATTTGGGGTTTTCTTGACAAAGATACTGGGATGGTTTGCATTTCCTTTTCCAGATAATTTTACAGATAACGACATGAGGTAAACAGGGTTAAGTGACTTACCCAGGATCACTCATCTAGTAATTGTACAAGGCCAGATTTGAACTCAGGAAGATGAGTCTTCCTGATTTCAGGTATTGAACTCTATGTGCTACAACATCTAGCTGCCCAAATAGAATATTACTGGAATATAAGAAATAAAGATAAAGAAAACAGGGAAGCATGAGAAGATTTATATGAAATGATACAAAGTGAATTGAACAGAAACAGGAAAATGATATACACATGGCTATAATCATGTGAAAGGAACAAAACAATAGAAACTAGCTGCTATGAAGTTACAATGACCAATCTCAGTCCCCTCAAAAGATCTGAGAAGACAATTCCCCTTACCTATTTACAAAAGTAGGGGATGATAGGTATGAGATGATGTCTCTCTCTGTTTAAAGAAAAAAAAAGATTTGTTAAAAGAGACGGCTCCCTTGGATGTAGACATTAGGAAATATAGGCAACGTAAAAACAAAAATAGCAACAAAGCTTTATTTCAAACATGGGGGGATTGGAACAGATGACTTCTTGATGTCCTATTATTAACGTCCTAACAGCTTATCACCCATGTATGACTTTTCCCTGAAAATAATTGGAAGAAAAAAATCTAAATTTTACCTGGATCTATCAATGAGCCCATGGGCTCAATAATTTGAACCTTCCTGCCAGTGAAGATCATTACTTATCCATATTTCCTCATCTGGGTAACTATTGTGCACACACTCCATAAATCCTCTTAAAGTGTCTATTCTATGCTCTATGAGCCTTTTCTCTAAATCTTTTAACATAACATGGATATCAAAGAAACACATAGGCTGCCCATCTAAATCTTATGATCTAAAAAACCCTGCAAATCCCTTTATTTCACACCATTAAAGGATGAAGCCTGGATCCCCTCCGTAGTCCAACATTAGCATTTACTGGTGGAAATGGATTCAGAGAAGAACCATGTGAGACAAACGCAAATTTTCTGGACCGGTCACATCAATGAATGGCATACTTGGGCATCACAGAAACAAAATTAGAGGTAGGAAAGAATGTATGGATTCTATAATCCAACCAACTGAATGAAGAGGAACAAGTAGAGGTCCAAAAAATTTAAGGGTCTAAAATAAAGGTATGTAGATGGTAAGCTGCAAAGCTATAGTTTAAACCCAGGTTCTTTAACTATGGTCCAAATTTATAAGTATTTCTATTAAACTAGATTATAATATAGTTTGCTGAGCTCCACTTAACTGGGTATCATGGGTGAAATATCAATAGGACCTTGTTTTAGAGGTGGCTGGCAGTGCAGTAGGTAGAGAGCTGAGCCTGGAATCAGGAAGATCTTAAATCTGGATTCAAATACATTGTGATTCTAAGCAAGTCACATAAACTCTGTTTGCCTCAGTTACCTAAACTATAAAAAGGAGACAATAATAGCATCTATCTCAGAAGGTGGTTGTGAGGATCAAACGAAATAATATAGGTAAGAAGTACTTAGGGCTGTGCCTGGTACACAATAGGTACTACATAAATGCTTATTCCTTCTACCTTCCCTTTTTTATAGTCTATTCTTACTGATAGGGCAATCTCATATGTCATGGACCCCAAAGATAATGTTAGTGCTGGGCTCCATTATAGGTTAGAGGAGAATAATTTTGCTTTGATATATCAAACGAGTAATGGTATAATGCAGGGAGAGGCAAATTATAACCTAGGGACCAAATCTAGCCTTTTCTCCCATTTTTTTGTGCTGGAGCTAAGAATTTTTATTTTAAAATGAAAGCTTATATTTAAAATAAAAGTCTTATTTTATTTAAAAGTGTAAGAAACACCACAATATTCTTAGTTGGAAGGCCTTACAAAAATGGGGGACTAGATGGATTTGACCCGTGGGCATAGTTAGCTTACCCTTGGTATACTGGATTTGGAGTTGATCAATGAACAATCTTTTATTAAGCACCTACTATAAATGCCCAGTGCTGGGTACCAGTGACACAAAAAACAAAATGAAAAAAATCTCTGCCCTTAAAGAATAGAGATTCCAGAGGGAATTTATGTTCCCTAGCTCTGTCATTTTCTCACTATTTGGCCTATAGTTAGTTATTTGGTTTCTTTAAGACGTGACTTCATCATTTGTTAAATGGGTATAATACTAATTGTCCTCCTTTCTCCCCAGGTTTCTCTAATATATTTATGAAGTGACCTCTTACATCTAGGTCATGTACCTGTTTGGGTTTATCTTTGTAGAAGGAGTAAGGCATTGACCTAAAACTAATTTCTTCCAAACTGATGTCCAATTTTCCCAGAATTTTGGTTACATAGTGAGGCTTTATCCCAATAGATAAGGTCTTTGTATATACGGAATACTAGGGTATTAACTACGTTTACTTTTTCATATATTCTAATATGTGCTAATCTGTTCTACTGACAAAGCACTCTATTTTTTTTAACCATTACCAAATTGTTTTGAGAATTACTGCTTTGTGTATCATTTGATATGTGGTTCAACTCCACTCCCCCACCCTGATTTGTTCCCATTTATTTTCATTACTTCCCTTGAGATTTTTTACCCTTTTTATATCCATGTGAATTTCATTTTTTCTAGTTCTTTAGAGCAATCTCCTGTTAGTTTGATTGGCATGGCACTAAATAAGTAAATTAATTTAGGTAGTATTTCCAATTTTATTATATCGACTCATCTTACCCATGACCAATTAATATTTTTAAAGAATTGTCTGTTTCTTCTATAAATAGTGATTTGTAATTTAATTTATATAGATTGTGTGTGTATCTCAGAAGCTAAACTCCCAAGTATTTTATACATTCTATAGTAATTAAATGGATTTCTTTTTTTTTTAAGCACTTCCTGCTGGGTTTTAAAGGCATTATGCAGGAATGCTTATGATTTGTGTGATTTATTTTCTATCCTGAAGTTTTGTTGAAATTATTACTTCAATAAATTTTTAGTTAACTCTCTAGGTTCCTTAAGTACACTATAATATCATCTGCAAAAAAGAGAAAATTTTGTTTCTTTTTTTTACCTATGCTTAGTTCCTTGATTTATTTTTCTTGTCTAAATTGCTAAAGCCAATATTTCTAGTACTATGTCAAAGAGGAGTGTTGACATTGGAAATCCTTGTTTCACCCCTGATTTTATTAGAAAGTCTTCTACTTTATCTCTGTTACATTTAATGGTAGCTTTTGGTTTTTAGATATGTACTATTTATCATTGTTTTTAAAAAGTTCCATTTATTCCTATGCTCTTTAAACATTTTAACAGAAATGGATCTCATTTTGCTAAAACTTTTTTCTGCATCTATTGATATAATCGTATCATTGTTGTTTTTCTTATTAATGTGATTAGTTATTTGTAGTTTTCCTAATATTAAAATAACCCTGAATTCCCACTATACATCTAACATGGTTATAGTATATAATCTTTTTAATATCTTTCTATATTCATGTAATTATCTATAACTCTCGACACGTATATAGATTTCTTTTTCTGCTTTGACTCTCCCTGGTTTATTTATAAGGACCATATCTGTGCCATAGAAAGATCTCTTTTTCCCCTTATTTTTGCACTGTTTATGTAAAATTAAAATTTTTCTTTGAATGTTTGATGGAAGTCACTTGTGAATCGATCTAGTTCTGAAAGTTTTTTTCCCTTTGGAAGTTAATTTATTCTTATACAACTTCTTCCTCCAAAATTGGGTCGTTTAAATCATCTATGTTTTGTGATTTTAATTTGGGTATCATTATATTTTTGCTATTTATTTCATTTAAGTTTTTAGTTTAATTGGTATATAGTTGAATGGGATAATTTCTAATAATATTCCTTATTTCTTTATTAGTTGTGAATTCTCCTTTTTAAAGTTTGATATTGGGAATTTGGTTTTCTTTTTCATCAAATTGGCTAATGGTTTATAAGAGGCGGCTAGGTGACTCAGTGTATGGAGTGCTAGGCTTAAAGTCAAGAAGACCTGAGTTAAAATCCAGCCTCAGATGCTCACTAGCTGTGTGACCCTGGGCAAATCACTTAACCTTTCCTTAATCCACAGGAGAAGGAAATGACAAACTATTTCAGTATCTTTGCCGAGAAAACCCCAAATGGGTTCATACAACTAAACAGTAACAATCATTATCTAATTCCCCACTCCCCAAATACAGTTCTTAGCTTTATTAGTTCAATTTTTGCTGCTCTGAATTTGTTAGTATATGCTTTGCTTTCCTGATTTCCATCTTTATGTTTCATTGAAATTTTAAGAATTTGTAGTTTTTAGCTTTTTAAAAAAATTGCATTCCTAACTTATTGATGCATTATTTCTCTTTTTTGTTAAAGTGTTTACAGGCTGCTAAAGTGTTTTAACCTGTTAACTATTGACTTCTTCACTGAATCCCCCCAAATACTGATTTCCTATCTCAGTGTTGTCATTACTTTTAATGAAATTTTCTGTCATTTTTATGATTTGTTCTTTGACTCTCCAATTATAAAAGATTGTTGTTTAGTCTCCACATGATTTTTAATAATTTTTCTAAAGTTCTCTGGGTGACATTATTTTATGACATGGTGATCAGCAAAGATATACATAGTATTTCAATTTTTTTTGTAATTTTTTTGCTTATATATGAGCCTTTGATCAAGAGGCAAGGTGACAAAACATAGTGGATACAGTGTTGGACTTAGTCATAATAACTGGGGTTCAAATCCCACCTTAGACACTAACTATGTGATCATGACTAGCCACTAGTCAAGCTTAGTCTCAGTCTTCTCATCTAAAAGACAGACATAGTATCTGTAACACTTACCTCATAGAGCTGCTGTAAATTTAGCTCCTGGGTGACATTGCTGGGATTAACCTGGTTATATTTATCCAAAAGGAATTTTCCTCAGTCAAGTCCTGTACTTTGGCACTTAAGTGCTCTGTTGCAGAGATGGATGTTGTTGAAGGAATAAGCTTTTGGAGTTCTCAATAAATTGTTGATCAGTTCCACCTCTTTCTGGGTTCTTGCAGCATCTAGTCATCTCTCAAGGGTAGGGGGTGTGGTTAATGTTGATTAGCCAATCCAATTTAGCTCTTCGACTTCCATTTCTTGACAAACCCCACCCCCATCCTGATTGTTCTTTGTTTCATTCAGCCCTAGTCAGTTGATCTGATAAAATGTAGCCTGTTCTTTACAGGAATAGATAGGTATAAGTTCTGCAAGCAATATTTTATGTTTTTGCATATGATAAATCTAGACTCAAGTCATCAATATTTAGAGCATAGGCCATTTTGAAACCAGGATTCTAGGGAAGAAATAGTATGAAGTTGATTAGTTTCATTCCCCAACCAGTATCCTCATGCCACATTCCTTCCTTCTTGTAGTGGATGATAGTCATACAATAAGTACCTGCTTGGATGTTTGACTTACATATCCAGTAGGGTTATTCATACAGTGACTACATGAATGACTAAGAAACTCTCTATCTGTCTTAGCTCTTGCTCATGATGTATCATCTGGACTTGGAAACCACTGTAGACTGGATCTTCTACATGCAGTTGTCTATCATTTCATATTATGGCCGTGATCCTTGACTTCTTTTTCACCAATATTCAAAGAGTTATGGTCTCTGGATGGGTGAACTCTCTTGATTCTCTTCCTTTATTCCACCATCTCAGCTTCCCCTCCTCCTACCTCCCCTCACCTAAGACTTTTCTTACTGATCTAGAGTACCAGAGGTGTTGTTTTTGGAGCAAAATTTGTGTACATTTTGATCACTTCCTTTTCTTAATTTCAAATTGCTTTCAGGAATGTTTGGACAAAGTTATAGCTCCATAAATAATACATTAGTATGTCTGCCATTCTACGTTACTATCAACATTGAATATTTCCATCTTTATCACCTTTACCAATTTTTATATGTGAAGCAAAACATCAGAGTTGTTTGGCTTTGCATTTCTCTTATTGGTAAATTACAGCATTCTTTCACTTGGTTTTTAATAGAATGCAAGTGTTTGGAGAATGGTTTGTTTATGTCCTTTTTTCCATATGTTTGATCACACATCCATTGGGAAGTGCGTTTTGGTCAAAAATCTCTGATGGCTCTTAGTCTTGTGCTTCTGCTGTTATAATAATATCAGTAGAATGAGGAAAGGATGCCAGAAAGTGCTAAGGATTACATTGCTACTACTCTAAGAATTAGATGCTTCTCCAATGACCAATAAATAGATCTTTTAGTCAAGGAACTGAATCATTTTAATGTTGATATTCTGACCATAAGTGAAATCATAGAAGACGTAAACAAAGTTTTAACTGAAGGGAAAGATGGTATTTTTGCTTCTCCTTGTAAAGGGAAGTAATGGAGCTGAAAAAGACAGTTTCATTGTGCATCCAAAGGAATTATGAAAGAAACATCATTTCATAGAATACTCAGTGCTTTTGCATTTCATTGTTCATGGTGAGTAAGAGAAAACTACAATGAATATATTTGTGACTTATGTGTCAACATTTATTATGGAGAATGAGGCAAAAAATGTACTACAGACTTACAAAAGTAATTTAAACAAACAACATATATGTTGATAATGGGTGTGAATGTCCGTGTAGGGGAATGTCTTGAACCCAGGATAATCATCACCTGGGGGAACTCAACCTGTGAGTGCAAATTGAGGAAGTAATCTACAGAAGGTGACATACTGATGAGAAGAATTAGTATTATACTATTACATTAGTAACTTATTATTAATTTGCTATCCACTCTTTTCCTTTTATATCTGTTAAGGTCCAACTCCTGACAAAGTCAATAAGCCTCTGAAGCACATGACTGAGTGATGGGATTGCTCCCAGTCCCCAAGGCATATGCTCCTCAACTAGATTGGGTGTGACTCTCCCCAACTGGAAGACCTAATTTCTGTTTAGAATATAAGCATAATCCATTCTGGGTGAGCCTTTACTGGGGAAGAAGCCATGTCCTTCATCCACTCCATTAGAGTTTAGGTCACCCCAATTTATGAAGGAGAAAACTAATGAAAGAAGTTTGGAATGGAAATGGCTTCTCCTGCCCACATGCCTTGAGACTATTGAGTCTCATGAACAACCCAGGTTCTCAGCAGGTGGACCTGAAAACTTTAAGCCCACCTCCTCATTAAATGTTCAGCAATCAGGGTTGAGTTTCGCTTGCCAGGAGAGTTCCCTTTCAGAAGAGATTTAATGCATTTCAGGGTTTCCCTTGGTACCTTTGGTTACTGTGAGAAACCATTAACCATGAATTTATTGATTACAGGCTAGCCTACTTAAAAATTAATTATAAATTACCAAGAAACTCTCTCTTAGGTTTTTACTCATCACATTAATGAATAAGTTCTATATGTTATCTATAAAACTACATGGCATAATCGGAACAATGAATATTCTTCACCTACTTTTTCCCCAAGCAAGCATTTAGGTCAAACTTTTAAAAGTGATTATCAATTTCTTCCTCGAGGTCCTTCTGTGTTCTGGAGATTGATACAACCAGTGCAATGTCATCAAAAACCAAAAGCATTTGGTGTACCTCATAATTCATTGGAAATCTCTTTCCGACTTTCAGTCTTCATTTGATTTTCTCCATGGTAATGACGAGCATCCTGGACTACATTTCCTATTTTACCTCTTACCTAATATTTATGATAAGAGGGTCATTATATAAGATTATCTATTATCATATCTCTTATTGGCATCATATCATTAAAAAGTTTTGAATAATTGTAGAGTATAAGTGGAAGTCCAACTTGTTGGAAGAAGGCTATTTAGGCAGTTGTTTTGAGTTACCAAATCAGTTGTGCATATTTTTTTTTCAAAAATCAATATAATACTCAAAGTGTGTGTGTGTGTGTGTGTGTGTGTGTGTGTGTGTGTGTGTGTGTGTGTGTGTTTTGCTTTTTGGAGGGGGAAAGGTAGGGCAATTGGGGTGAAGTGACTTACCCAAGTTCACACGGCTAGTTTTGTGTTAAGTGTCTGAGGCTGGTTTTGAACTCAGGTCCTCCTGACTCTAGGGCCAGGGCTCTATTCACTGCACCACATAGCTGCCCCCAAAGTGCAAATTTTAATTCTCTCCATATTTCAGTATTTTTTCATAGTCAAGAATTGTTTTATTATGGAATATAATTTCTACAAGCCTGGCTATTGCTTATTATTATCCTTATTAAGGATGCCCTAAATGTCTGTGCAGATGTAGGCTTTTATATGGATGAGAAGTAGGAAGATAGCTGTTACTCTTGTTTTGGGATATTATTAATGTCCAAGACTTTTCCACAGCTTTGGTATTTCCCACCTCCTTCAGATATTTTTTGAAGTGATCCATTAATACTGTCCCAAGTGTGTTCCTCTAGCAGAGGTATTTACTCTGTTAACTGCAGAATCCAGCTACTTTTCCCATCCATTCTTTTTAATCTGTCCTCAGAAATTTAGCTATGTCACCCTGGGCAAGTCAGTGTCAACTTCGGCTTCCTAATTTTGTAAAATGGGAGTAATAATGGGACCTACTTCAGAGTGATTGTGGGGATAAATGAGATGATATTTGTAAAGTTGCTTGTAAACTTTAAAGAGATAGAGAAATGGCAGTTATTGCTGTTGTTATTAATATTAATAATAATAATATCAGTTCTGTCACCTCTATAAACCTCCCTGGGACTATACCAAGTGTTTTGATTCTCCTCCAGTACTTGATGGTGCAAAAATTAGCCATCTGTGGAAGTCTTTACATATATTTCCCCTTTTTTTCTTTTGTTTGATGATCTTGTGTTTTCAACATCTAAGAAAACACCCTAGAAATGATTCATTCAGTTGAGTCTCTTGCCTACTTCAAATTGTTGCCATCATTCACTGTGTCTTTGTTTTATGAAGTGATAATGCTAAAAATCTTCCATCATCCGTTTCTATGCAAGGCACCTGGAGCTACAATGGAAACAGCCCTGGGTCTGGAGGAAGGAAACACTGAATAAAATTTAGCCTCAGATCCTTACTATCTGGAAGTCTTTTAACTTTTGTTTGCCTCAGTTTCCTCCACTGGAAAATGGAGATAACAATAATACCTATCTCCCAGAGTTGTTGGGAGGATCAAACGAGACCATATTTATAAAACAATAGAATGCCTGGTACGTAGTAGGCTCTATATAAATGTTTATTGTTTTCCCCTCACAAATAATTAATCAAATGAGTGTATGTTCTAAATTGGTCTTGCCTTTGATGATCAGATTTTTTTAACTTTGCAAATTCAGAAGTTTGTTGACTAAGATGCTTTTTAGCCCTTTGTCTCTTTGTTAGTGAAATTGATTTATATTAGTTAAACATCTAATACAATAATTGCATCCTGACATGGTTCCTTTCTTTTGTCCTTATCTCATTTTTCATTATCATTGTCTCATTTGAATTCATCAAGACTCACTTCTGTTCCTTCCTTGCAGAGGTTGGCAACGTGGGCACTATGAGTGTGGAATATTGCATATTTTTTCAGGCTCAATTGATATGTAATTTAGCTTTGTTGAATTCTCACCTCTCTTTCCCTTTTTTCTTCTTTCCAATAAAGGATGACTTCTTTAATAGAGGAGTGGGAAGGGCATCCTTGGAAGTAAAGGTGACTTAAAAGCTATAGACATGAATAGTCATTTTTAAAGGTTTGAGAACTAATTGCATGCAGTATCTTTCTTCTTATTTTTCTTCCTTCTTCACTCTATACAGATTTTAATCCTTTCTCTAACAAGCCAATTATCTGACTATACACAGACAGCCAGTTCAGGAATAACTCCAACATCAGGAAAGAACCATTTCCTATCTGTTAAAATATAAGCAATTCAATTTTTTTGCAATGTTATTCAGTGCTCACTATGTTCAGCACCTACTGATTCTTTTGTCAAAGAAAATATTCATGATATATAGGCATGAGTCTTCTGAGAAGATTACAAGCCTTTGGACTCACTCATTCTTTACTCCTGATCTATGTTTTTCAATATATTTCTCACAATTCTTACCTATTCCCATCATTGCACTAAAGTCACTGAATATCACAATAGATGTTGATGTAATCACAGGAACAAGCAGGCTTACATTTTTTTTTCCCAGTGGACCTCTCCTTCACAGTTTCATAATTGAATGATGGAAGAGAGAATAAAAGATTCTGCTGAAATTTTTTTTTTGTTTTTTAAAAAAGCACTTAGCTTAGTAAAGTAAAATACATCCTTATGGATTTTCCTGCAACAAGGTGTTACCCATTCTTTTGTTAAAATTATGGAAATTCCTTAATATACACAATGAAGAAGATATTCAATATAATGTTCATTCTTCAAATTGCTCTGAATTTGGAGTCTAGAAGTTCTAGACCTTAGACACTTGGTAGCTATGTGATCCTATACAAGTCAATTTCTTAGTTTCAGTTTCAGATGAATGTAATAATGGTACCCTCATCATGAAATTACTGTGATGATCAACTGATATTATAAGATCATCTCTTTAGAGCTAAAAGAAACTTTTGAGACTATCTAGTCAAATCTTCTAATTTTGTAGATTAGAAAACTGAGGTCAAGAGAGGTTAAGCAAATGCCCAAGGTCACAGAGTAGTAAGTTTCTGAGCTATGTCACCTCCTTCAATGTAAACTCTTTGAGGTCAGAGAATATCTATCTTTTTTGTTTGTATCCTCAATGCTTAGTAGAGTGTCTAGTACATAGTAATCACTTAATATATGCTAGCTTATTGATGGATTGGTTGCCCGACATCACATGGCTGGGAAAGGACAGAGGCAAGATTTTAACGTAGGTCCTCTTACTCCAAAGAGAGTGTCCTTTCCATGTCCCTCAGATTATGTATATAAGATGCTTTGCAAAGTGCATATGGTAATATAGTACATAAATATGAGCTATAATGAAGGTGATGATGGTGATCTGATTAATAATATCAAGAAAATTGAAGACCAGAGAAACATTTTCTTTCTTTTTTTTCCTTAATAGCATTTTATTTTATTCCAATTACATATAAAGATAGTTTTCAACATTCATTTTTGCTAAGATTTTGAATTTCAAATTTTTCTCCCTCCTTCCATTTCCTCTTCCCTCCCCAAGACAGCAAGCAATCTCATATAGGTTAAACATGTAAAATCATATTAAATATACTTCCACGCTGGTCATGTTGTTAAAGAAGAATCAGAAGAAAAGGAAAAAATATTTAGAAAGAAAAAAGTGAAAATAATATGTTTCACTCTACATTCCAAAGCCAGAGTTCTTTCTCTGGAGGTGGGTAGCATTTTCCATCATGAGTATTTTGGAATTGTCTTACATCATTGTATTTCTGAGAAGGGCTAAGTGCATCATAGTTGGACACAGTGTTACTGCTACTATGTACGATGTTCTGGTTCTACTCACTTCACTCAGCATCAGTTTATGTAAGGCTTTCCAGGCTTTTCTGAAATCCACCTGCTCATCATTTCTTATAGCACAATAGTATTCCATTACATTCATATACCACACTTGTTCAGCCATTCTCCAATTGATGGAGAGCAAGAGGAATATTTTCTCACCAAATACATTTACTATTGTCATGGAAGATAATCCAATTCAAGGTTCAAAACATCAAGGAATTCATTGTATAGCTGGAGATGTCCTCAAAATGTTCCTTTTTTATGGAAGTCATCATGTTAAATATATCAAATCCTCAAATCCTTAAAGATTGTGCTAATGAGGTCTTTGACCACTGAGAAGTAACTGACCTAACAAATCACATGGGGAAAACCAACGGGATGAACAATGCCTATTAACAAGATTATGCCGCTGAGTTAGACAGTCTACTGAGTTAGTCCATTGATTTATATATCTTGGTCAGTTCAGTAGTTTTTAAGTTGTGCTTTACTGTTTGTGACCCCGTTTGGGATTTCTTGGCAAAGATATTGGGGTGGCTTGTCATTTCATTTTCTGGCTCATTTTACAGATAAGAAAACTGAGGCAAACAAGAATAAGTAACTTGTCCAGGGACACATACCTATTAAGTGTCTGAAGTCAGATTTGAACTCGGGAAGATGAGTCTTCCTTACTCCAAGTCCTTAACTCTATCCATTGTTCAACCTAGCTACCACATAGTTTCATCAAGTGCTTCTTATAGACCTAGAATAAAATTGAAAGATGAAGATGGGTTGGATTATATTTGGGAAATTGTAACTGATACCTTCATCCATTGGTCGATTTTGACCTCCAGAATCGTGCTCAAAGCCTCAGTCTTTATTCTCCCAGGGTATATATTTAGAATTTTATAATTGTTAAGTCCTACTGATGTTTTCTTAGCATTTGAGAAAGCTTTCATAACATGAACTAATTTTTAAAAGTATTTATCTGTGAAGTCATATAACTTGATAGAATTCTTCTATAACAAGTGAGTAATAATGAAGCTTAGTAGAAATCTATCTTGGACTTACGAGTCATGCTCAGTTCTTTTCAGGGACAGTAATAAAGAATTTATGACTGGGGAGAACTATAGTGGACTTATGTTGACCCTCTACAATGTGCCGTGTTTTATGTCAGTTGTTCTTGACATTTTTATGTTAGTAGAACGCTTTTTTAAAAATAAAAAATAGTTTTCTATGTGAACATTAAATGCTTTAACATTCTCATTATACTTAGGTCTATTTATCTAATAAATTGAATGTATGTATGTGCATGCGTGTGTGTGTGTGTATTGCAGTACACAACAAAGATATCATAATAGCACTGAGTCAAAGGTTATGAGATGATGTTTAAAAGCAATATAAATTTTGTGACACTTTAATACTCACCAAATTGATAATGATTTGCTTTTTATAACTTAGGACATTTTTGGCGCACCATAATGGCTTTTCAGTCAATATATGGTGTTTTCTTGTGTTTACAGCTTTCCCCCAGTGATACAATCTGTGAATATTGTATATTATATAAAATACATTAAAATGTAATTGCCCTATGTTTGGAGGAATCACTTGTGTTCTTATATCAGTAATAAATGTGAAATAGCTATTATTAAGAAAGATGGAAGTTTCAATGCAATGACCAACTGTGATTCCAGATGACTAAAACAGAAGCATGAATAACCACTCTTGATGGAGGGTGGATGGGTTCAAGGAACAAAATAAGACATACTATTTCAGATAAGGCAAATATATGGATTTATTTTATTTGAATGTGTATGTTTGCTGTGTCTTATTTGAGTTGCAAGGAGTAGTGGCAGAGAGTGGACAAGCAGCAGTATTGCTTTCCTTTTTTCCAGTGCTGGGGGACTAAAACTCTCAAACATGGTGTTTAATATTAGGCTTTTTAGTTGGCATAAAACTTTGTTCATTGTTTTGGTTAGTTTAATGAATCATTTTATTTCCTAGTTTTTTAAAAAAGTTAATTGTTATAGGAAATGGTTCTTTGGGAGGGGTAGGAGAGAAATATTTAGAAATGTAGTTAAGTAAAAACAAAAGATATTTCTGTCATTTACATCTATCTATCTATCAATCATCCATCCATCCATCTATCTATCTATCAATCATCCATCCATCCATCTTTCTCTCTCTCTCTACCCATCTAATCTATCAAATCTTCAATGGTTCCCCTTTGACTCTAAAGTGTTACAGAAAATCCTCATCCTGGCATTTAGTACTCTACATAATATGGGTCCCACTTAACTTTTCTTTCTTTCTTTTCTTTTTTTGGAGGGGAAGGCAAGTCAATTGGGGTTAAGTCACTTACCCAAGATCACACAGCTAGTGTCAAGTATCTGAGGTTGGATTTAAACTCAGCTCCTCCTGAGTCCAGGGCCAGTGTTCTATTCACTGCACCACATAGCTGCCCCTTCAACTTTTCATTCTTATTTGATATTACTTATTCCCTTCTACTTTCAATTCCAATCAAAAACTTTTAGCTTTTTCACATTTGCACCATCTCCTCTCATATCTCTATACCTTCACACAACCAGTCCCTCATATCTAAGACACTCTCTCTACTCCCCTCTACCCTTCAGACAGTTTCCTTCAAAACAAAAACTCAGATGCAATCTCCTACATTAGCCTTTTCTCATTATCTTAATTGTTAACGTTCTCTCTTTTAATTACTTTATGTTAGTTTACATATGCTTTCTCTTTGTGTATCAAAGTACGTTATCTGTCCTCTATAAAATGAAAGTTCAATGAGTTCAGAGATGATTTCATTTTTGTCTTTGTATTTCCAGTGCCTGCCGTACTACTTGGCACAAAGTAGGAACCTAATCATTGTTTTTGCTTTTATCTTTCATTCTAAGTGCTTAACATAGTACACAGTAGATATCAAAAATAGGTATAAAGTCATTAATCAATAAGCAACAAGTACTTTCTGTGTGCCAGGCGCTGTCCTAAGTGCTGGGAATACAAAAAAGGGCAAAAGACAGTCTCTGCCCTCCTAGAGCTCACAATCGAATGGGAAAGATAGCATGCAAACAACTATGTACAAACAAACTATATACAGAATAAATAGGAAGGAATCAACCGAGAGAAGACAATGGAATTGGGGAAGGCTTCTTGTAGGTGGAATTTTACCCGAGACTTGAGGGAAGCCAAGCAGCAGAGATAAGAAAGGGCATTCCAGGCATGAGGGACAACCAGAGAAAATGTCTGGAACTGAGAGATGGAGTGTCTTTTTTTTTTATTTTTTATTTTTTAATTTATTCAATTTTAAAAAATTTTCTCCTGTCTTTCCCCTATGCACCACCCCAAAACAGTGATCCCACTGTATATCCCCTCCCCCAATCTGCTCTCCCCTATATCCTCTCACATCACCCCTCTGACTTTCCGGTAGGACAAGATGGATCTCCCTACCCCAGTACCTATATTCCCCTCTGTCCTATTCTGCCCCCCACTTGTTCTATTCTCCACTTTGTCCATCCCTTTACAGAAATGTGTGCTTCTAACAGCCCTCCCCCTCAACCTGCCCTCCCCTCCCCCCTCCCCCCTCTCATCCCCTTCCCCTGTACTCTCCTATAGGCCAAGATACCCAATTTAGAGTGTATGTCATTCCTTCCCTAAGCCAACTTCAATGAAAGTAGGGTTGACCCATTCCCTTTTGCCTTCCTGTTCTTCCCCTCCTTTGTAACAATTAACCCTTGCCTCTTCTTTATGAGAGGATTAACCCCGTTCTGTCTCTCCCTGTCTCCTCTCATACTATTCTTCTCCTACCTCTCAATTTCACCTTTTAAAATATTATCCCATCCTATTCAACTGATCCTGTGCCCTCTAAGTACACATACATATATACACTCATATATGTATTCATATGCACATATACCCTCCTATATAGACATATGTGTATGTATACACACACACATATATATAAATGTACACATTTAAATTCCCTTCAATTATCCTCATACTGAGAAAAGTTTCATAAGTTATAATGATCATTTTTCCATGTTCGCATGTAAATAGTTCAATTTTGATAAGTTCCTTATGAATTCTTTTTTTTAACTTTTGTTTATTTTTTTTTTATTTTTTGGTTTACATCATTGATTTCCACAAGATTTTGAGTTACGAATTTTCTCCCCATCTTTCCCCTACCCACCACTCCAAAATAACGATCCTACTGTATACCCCCTCCCCCAATCTGCTCTCTCCTATATCCTCCCCTATCACCCCTGTGATTTTCTGATAGGATAAGATGGATCTCCCTATCCCAGTTCCTGTATATCTTATTTCCCAGTTGCATGTAAATAATAATAATAATAATAGTAAAAATTATATATATATATATATATATATATATATATATATTTATCATTTGATTTTGGAACTTTAAATTCTGGATTCTTTCCATTCCTCCTTTGTCACCCACCCCCACTGGAAAGTCAGGTAATTCAATACAGGCTGTACATGTGTAGTTATGCAGAAAATCTCCACAATGAACACATTGTGTAACACTGACTATATTTCCCTCCTTCCTATCCCACCCCACCCCTTCTTGCTATGTTCTCTACTTTGTCCCTGTCCCTTTACTGAAGTGTATGCTTCTAACATTCCTCTCCCGCACCCTCCCCTTCCCTCCCCTCCATTCTCCCCCCTTTCATCCCCATCTCCCTACTCTCCTGAAGGGCAAGATACCCACTTTATTTGTTTT
>CM053580.1:558800666-558830525 GCA_028627135.1 Pseudochirops cupreus | reverse complement strand
AAGTTAAAAAAATATTTTCATATGAGTTTAGACAGTCCTGATTTCTTCTTCTGTAAAATGCCTGTTCACATCCTTTGATCATTTGTCAAATGGGGAATGATTCATATTTTTTTTATCAGTTTGGATCAGTTCTTTATATATTTGAAAAAGGAGACCTTTATCAGAGAAACAATGCAAAATTTTCTCCCCAGTTTTCTCCTTTCCCTTAAATCTTGGCTGCATTGGTTTTGTGTATGGAAAAGTTTTTTGAAAAAGTTTAATGTAATCAAGATTATTCATATTACATCCCATAATGCTTTCTTTCTCTTGTCTGGTCTTACATTTCCCTCCTTATCTAATATGACAGTAAAGTATTCCAGACTCCCTTAATTTGCTTATATTATCAAACTTTTTTTTAAAATCATGTACCCACTTTGATCTTATTTTGGTATGTGGCATGGGATGTTGATCCATAATTTCCATCAAACTGCTCTCCAGGCTTCCCAGCAATTTTTGTCAAATAGTGAATACTTTTTCCAAAAGCTTGGATCTTTAAGTTTATCAAACAATAGATTACTATGGTCATTTACTACTATGTATTATTTACCTAATTTATTCCACTGATCTACCAGTCTATTTCTTAACTAGTACCAGACTGTTTTGTAATGGTTTGATGTCTCGTACTGCCAAACCACCTTCCTTCACTTTTTTTTTTACATTGATTACCTTGATGTTCTTACCTTTTGTTCTTCCAGATTCATTTTGTTATTTTTTCTAGATCTACGCAGTATTTTTGGTAGTTTGAATAGGACATTGAATAAACAAATTAATTTGGGAACAATTGTTATTTTTGTTACTATTGGTTCAGTGTTTCCATAATCAATGAATATTTCTTCAGTTATTTAGATCTGACTTCATTTGTGTGAAAAGTATTTTGTAATTGTGTTCATACACATATTGTATTGTCTGCAATTATTTTTAATGGGTGTTTTTCTTTTTTATCTCTTCCTGCTGGACTTTGTTGGTAACATGTGTGTGTGCACGCATGTCTGTGTGTACACAGAGACACACATGTAAATGTTAATGTATACACATGTATGTATTTATATACATATGTATATGAAGGTATATATGTGTGTATAAATACATGCTTATATGCCGATGATTTATCTGGATTTTTTTATTCCTGTAACTTTGATTAAATTATTAATTATTTCAAGTAATTTTAAAAATTGGTTCTCTAGGATTCTCTAAGTATACCATGATATCATCTTCAAAGAGTGATAATTTTGTTTCCTCATTACTTATTCTAATTCCTTTAATTTCTTTTTCATCTCTTGATCTATAGCTATCATTTCTAGTATAATATTGAATAATAATGGTGATAATAGGCATCCTTGCTTCACCCCTTATCTTATTGGGAAGGCTTCTGACTTATCTCCACTACAGATAATACTTGCTGATGGTTTTAGATAGTTACTACTTATCCTTTTAAAGAAAGCTCCATTTATTCCTATGCTTTCTAAAGTTTTTAAATACGTATTAACATTACATTTTCTCAAAAGATTTTTCAGCCTTTATTGAGATAATCATATTTTTAGTTATTTTGTGAATTCTAACTAAATTATTTAACAATGATTCAATGTTGTATTGGAAAAGATCTAAGATAGGTAGTACTAGCAACTAGACTCAGAAGGAAACCCTGAGTTAAGATCCTTCCTCAGATACTTCCATGTTGTGTGTCCCAAGGCATATAACAACCTCTCTCAGCCTCAGTTTCTTTTTTCACCTCAGTGTTTTAATGTGTAAAATGATGTTTTAGGCCTTGAAGGCCTTTTTCAGCTCTAGAATCCACAATTCAAATAATTTTTGAAAACTTTTGAATAAAAGAATGTTGTGTCCTTAGCGTATGGATGCCTTATAAAGAGATTAAGAACTATTTATTATTGAAATCTGTTAGATTAAACATTAAATTTTCTATACTAATCTAATTTCCTATACTAATTTCCTTGGATGAATCTTTCTTAGATAATATCCAGGTTGTCCTTTGCCCTGTTCAAATCAATCTTAATGTCATAAATTCCGGATGAGGAGGTCAGAGTTAGAGGTTGTTCTTACAGTTATAAATTTACTCCAACCTGCTTAGCCTTGGATTGGCCCCTAACATTCACCTACAGGGTGATAACTCCAAAGTGATGGGTAAAGGCCCATGCTGAACTTCAGTGATTTTCTTTGCAGATTTACATTTCAACAGGTCCTCTGGAATCAGAATCAGACTGGCAGCATGTTTCAGAAATTAGAGGAAGTCCAATTTATCATCATCTGCTTTACACACACTAAAGTGATCAGTCTTCTCTCTGCAGAAAAGCCTTAGCAAGAGTATGTGTGCTCTCTGTGGGAAAGACCGATGCCCAAGTTTCCAGAAGAAAATATGCCTCTGCCTCTGCTGGCTTGCTCTCTAGCTATATGGGTTGGAATTCATTTTAATTTTCAGTGACGGGCCTATCCCATATTTTTTCATAGTGTTTCCATATATTTTTTCTTTATTTAGTTTGAGTCTTCTTATTAACCTCTTAATTCACCCCTTAGTTGTACAGGACTGTTGAAATTAGAGTGCAGTCCCCCTGCCCCAAAACACATACATACAAGCAAGTCATCAAAATAATTTTAATTAAAATATTGCCAATTGGAAACACTTGAGAAGTTTTTCATTATCAAGGAAGACAAACTGAATGAAGATTCAATTATCCCTGACAATATCTTCTCACTCAAACTATTTAAAAAATACCACTGAGGGTAAAATATTTGAGTTAATTGTATTGATGCAATCTACAAAACAGTTCTTCTCATGGTAATGAGTTGGGTTTTCCATGATCAATTACAAAAGCAAAAAGAGGAAAACACACAGGTAGAATCAGACTGGAAAGATGGGAAAGAGTTCAATTACTAAACACAGCAGAGTGGGAGAAATTATTTATTTACAAGATTTTAAAGGGAGATTATACCCTCAAAGTCATTTTACATAGAAATATCCACTCCATGCACTTCTTTTTCAGAAGGAAACAAAGATGATTACCTCTTTCCATGCATATTCACAGTCAAATAAAGCTGCAATTAATGGTGTAATTATTCCCACCAGCACATATTTCAATTGTTCTGAATTCTTCATCTTTCTTCCTGACAGTTGTTTGCCTTGATTAAAAGGCTCCTGTGTGATGGAATTGAGTGGGAACCTTCTGGAAACAAGGTAAGTCATTGCCAAATTTCTCCTAGATTTGTGCTTCCACTTGTGGTATCATACATCAGACTGTCTTAGGAGATGCCAGGACATCATTTCTGGTAGTTTCCACATAGGAATCCTTTGAGGCATAAAACCCATTTCCCAAATAAGCATTGTATCACCTGTCATTTGGACTATGTTCTCTATTGCCAAAGCACATTTCCTGGTTGTTTATGGGTTTTTCAGTGCCCCAGTAAATAGGATTCTGGGGATACAGGTGATCACTGGTGTGATCACAGGTGAACACTGGACTTTTGAATGGGGTTCTTCTGTGATTAAATTTGTAGAATCTTCAGGGCTACAGCTACAAGTGACTCTTGATACATGGAGGTCAGTCCTCTTATTTCATAAAAGTCTTAGAGAGATTAAGTGACATCCATAGTCACACATATATTAAGTGTCAGAGATGGAATTTGAATCTTAATCCTTTCCTAAATCAATGCATTTTTTTCCCTTCCCATATCTCATTGGCTACTAGTGTACATAACTGCCAAATGTGAAATACTTATATAGTTCTCTCAAACAATCCTCATTTCAGTCAATATTTGTAAGATTCCCATTCACTTATTGTAATTGTTTATTTCAACCTGATTACTAGACTAGGTTGCTAGTCTATCAGCCTAATTCAAATTAGTGTGGTGTATGGGGTGTTCAAACAGGACTGGCACCTCTGGTGTGAGGACTTGCTGAGCCCTTTCAAGGTTTGCTTAAACATCCTTCGTGTCCACCTGCTACCCAGTTCTCATCTGAGGCTCCAAGAAGCCGTAGCATGTGCAGTTTTAGGAACCTGGTTAAACCATCTCAACAGATGGGCTAAATCAGGTTGAGGGCAACTGACAAGTATTAAACATATTGGTGAGTTAGAGGGGTGCCTAACCCAGGCATATGAAGACTTCCCCCAGTGGAATGAGTGAATGATAACAATTTGTTTTAATGCTTATGAAAGCAGCTGAAGAAGGCATTATGGAGCACTTAGAGGTTGCTCAGATATCAAAGACACCAAGATCATCCACTGCATCCTGAGTCACCACTGGTTGTCTTGACTTTTGTCTTCCCACTAGACTTTGATGATTCTGGAAAGGAAAGAGAGGTTAATAATTTTACCCAACTCTACCTCACTTAAATCTAATTAACACACAAGAATTCAATTCATTTCACCAATGAAAGTGAAGTGAACAGAGTCTGGAGAACGTTGTACATAGTAACAGCAATATTGTACAATGATCAACTGTGAATGACTTATCTATTCCTAGCAATACAAAGATCCAAGATAATTTTGAAAGACCTATAATGAAAAATGCCAACCACCTCCAGAGAAAGAACTAATGGAATCTGAATGCAGATAGACATGTATTGTTTGTCTTTTTCTTTCTTTCTTTTTTTAATCTGTGTTTTCTTTCACAACATGACTAATATGGAAATACGTTTTCCATTATAGCACATGTATTGTCTTTATAAAATTGCTCATCTTCTAAATGATGGGGAAGGGGAGGGATGGTGGGAGGGAATTTGGAATTCAAAAATGGTAAAAAAAAAAAAACAAAGGTTAAAATTGTTTTTACACAGAATTGGGAAAAATAAAATATTAAAATAATAACCTATTGAACAAAAAGTCTACTTTCATTAAGTTGGCAGATGGCATGTTAAACAGAATGTAGTTTATTTTTGAATCTTTTCAATAAATTTAAAAGCTTGTTTTATTAACTTGTTTCATACACATTGTATTTTAAATTACTGAAAGTATTTTATCATTAACTATACCCTTTTAAGCCCTAAATCAATCTGGTTTCTTTACTTGGGCAACTCCTATCCCACAACTGGCAAACAGACCAATTTGCAAATTGGTCCATTTGCACATTGACCCCAAAAGGTGTTCAGAAAGGTACAAGACATTTGTTCTGCTGAGGCATTGGAGTCTGTACTGGACTAGAAAACATGCCACTTTGATCACAATACCCATTCATATGAGTCTTTACCACATTGCTGAATGCCATACCAGGACAGAAAGAAATAGAAATACAGATTCACCAATTTGTATTGTTGTTTATCCTTCATTTTTGACCTGGGATGGCCTGGGATGCACTGGACGACCTTTGTTTCTTCAGTGTCTGACCAAACTCTAAGTGCTCCATAGCACCTGCTTCAGTTGTCTTCATGGTTGCTTGAACAAAATGTTATCATCTGCCCATTCTGTCAGTGGAAGTCTTCACATGCTTGGCATAGACATCCCCCAACTCATTGATGGGTTTGAGGTCTGTTGGTTACTCTCAACCTGGTTTGGCCTGTCTGCCTATATATGGTACCTGGGTGTGATGATGTATCAACAATGCAATATTCACAATGCCTACAGTAATTATAAATATGCTGATATGGTTATTAATCACAAAATGTAACAGGCTTTCTACAAGGGGGACATAGCTAGAACATTTATTCAGATGCCAGAAAACTGAGTCCCCAAACCAGAAAGTCAAAGCCATCACAGTAGTTAGTAAACACCCATATTCTAAAGCCTTCAAAACAGAACAGGTTACCTCAGGCAAAGATCCTCCTCTCCTCACTCATGGCAACTGCTCAGCATCCATGCAGCTTGCTCCCAGAAGCTCCAAGCCCCCACAGTTCCCATCCCTGGCATTTCTCAGCAGGAGTCCTTAGCAGAAATTCTGGCTGGCTCAAAAAAAAAAAAAAAAAAGAAAAAAGGAGATCGTGCCACAGCCACAGCTGCTGCTTCCAGTCACTGCACTGACTCTAGTTTGGCTCAGGCTTCCTTTTGCCCCACCCCTTCCTGCTATGTCAGCAAGTTCAAGGGGCATGGAAGATCTTCAAATCCCATAACCATTATAGATGACTAGGAAAGCTACAGTTTCTTGGAGCAATAAGTGAGAGCTGGGTGGCAAGGGGGCATCAAAGGTGGATTAGCAGCCCTGAAAAGGGCTCAGTAAGCTCTCACACCAGAGACTCTAGGACTCCACAAATATCCCATCTACTCCAACTTCCCTCTACAGAGAACAATAAGATTCCATTTTCTTTTGGATGTGAGGACAGTTTCATGCTTTCTTCTAATGTTACTACAGATAGGTGGCTCAGTGGATAGAGCTCTCAGCCTACAGTCAGGAAAACCTGAGTTCAAATCTGACCTCACACACTCACCAATTGTGTGACCCTGAGCAAATCGATTCATTTCTTTCTGCCTCAGTATCCTCAGCTATGAAATAGTGATGATGATGATGATGATGATGATGATGATGCTATTGTTGTTGGTGATGATGATGATGAATAACATCTATCTTCTAAGTTTGTTATGAGAATTAAATGAGAGAGTTGTAAAGCATTTAGAACAGTTCCTGACACATAGTATTTACTTAATACATGATTGTTTCTTTTCTTGCTGAAGAAGATTCAATAGCTCTCTATCGCTTCTAACTTAAAACACAAATTCCTCTTTTTGAAATTTAAAGCCCTTCACAACTTGGGTTTAACCTATTTTCATGGTCAAAATTTACATAACTACCCCCTCACTCAATCAATCTTCTTTCTACACTGGCCTATGTGATGCTCCTTATATGCAACCTTCCATCTCTTGCCTCCATTCTCCAGAAGTATAAACTTCTCCCTAATGCCTGGAATATTCTCACTCCTCACCTTTAATTCCTTGCATTCCTAGTTCCTTTTAAGGCTCAGTTCTGGTGCTACTGTCCCTGTCAGGACCTTTCCTAATCATCCCAGTTGTTAGAGCACTGTCCTCCTGAAGTTACTTGCTACTTATTCCATAAAATGCATATTCCATTATCTATCTATCTATCTATCTATCTATCTATCTATCTATCTATCGATCCATCTATCTACCATCTCTGTATTAAATATAAAATCCACTGGCTTTTAAAACACTTCATAAATTGGCCCTATTCTACCTTTCTAGTCTTTGCGTGTCTTGTTGCTTTGCATGAAAATACTGGCTTTCTTGTTGAATACATGATGCTCCATTTCTAGATCCCATGAATTTTCCCCAGCTGTCTCCTATGTCTATAATACTCTCCCTCTTGATCTCTACCTTCTGGCTTCCTTCAAGTCTCAGCTGAAATCTTGTCTTCTACTAAATGCCTTTCATGGTTTCCCTTAATGCTGGCACCTTCTCTCTGAGATTCATTCATTTATTCTGTCTGTAACTTATATTCATATAACTGCTTACATCTTTCTTCTCCCATTTGATTGTGATCACCCAGAGATTAGGGGATATTTTGCCTTCCTTTGCATCTCCAACGCTTGGCACGGTGTCTAGCATCTAGTAGGTGCTTTATTTATTTGTTTGTTGCTTTATTGACTTAAAGTATCTGTGTATGAGGAGAACATTGTATTACAGTGGAAAGAACACTGAATTTGGAGGTGAGGTATGTGAGTTCAAATTCCATCTCTGTCACTACCTGTTTGACTCTGGGCAGGTCCCTCCACCTTGCTGTATCTCAGTTTCCTCACCTGTAACACAAGGGTCCCTTGACTAGAAGATCTCTAAAGGTCCATTTCTACCTCTTGGTTTATTACAGTTCTATAGGTTGTCTTCAAGCCAATTGAAGGCAATCTCATTGAAGGCAGGGGTTGTTTGTCTTTGTTGTCTTCATATCACTGGAACCTACGTGTCTGGCACATAGTAGGCATTTAACGTATGCCCATTGAATTGAACTTAATTTCAAAGTCAGACTCAAAATTCAGAACTAAGCACTGGGCTCCAAACCAGGCCTTTTTTTCAAGGTATGAAAAGCTCTTGGAGCTTTGCAGAAGTGGTTTGTGTCCTGCAGTCCTCTTAAATACCTTCACAGATGGTAAAATCACTGTTTATCAGAGGGAAGGTGTTTTCATTGGAAAATGCTCCCATCCAAATCATTTGCTAAAGGTTATTGCAGCTATTGAATGAAGAAAAACAAGACAGAACAGAGCTAAGAGGCCTGGCCACCATCCTGCCAGGTACCTGTGTTACAATAGCAAATGTCTCCCCAAAGGCAACATTGAAAGCTGTGGGTTTATAACAAGACCATTTTGCAGTCTAGTTTTCTGTATCTCATGACTTTCCCTCATAGTAAATCAGGCCTAGATTGTAATGCTTGTCCTTTGGTTAAATATATATGATCTGCCAACAAGCTGGGCTTATTTCAATGTTATCACATTACTGACCCTTCCTCAGCCAAAGTGGGCAATCTTGGAAGACTTTGTGCCTATCAGTAGAAATTCCTCCATCTGTCTTACTGTCTCTCTATTTCTGTCTCTCTGCCTTCTATCTTCATTTTTGCTGCCTCTCCCTCTCAGTCTCTCTCTGTCTCTGTTGCTGTCTCTCTGTCTCTGTCTGTTTCTCCTCTCTGTCTCTTCTCGATCTGTCCATCTGTTTTCTTGTCTGTTTCTCTCTGTCTTTTTATGTCTTCTGTACATATTTCTGTTTGCCTCTATGTCTCTGTCTGTTCTTCTTCAGTTTGTCTGTCTGTCTTAACTCTCTTCCTCCTTCAATTTCTTTCATCGTACAGGTGCTCCTCCCCAAGGGCCCCTCTATTTTGACTTTTGCTTTTCTATTCTAGTGTTTAGCTTTCACCATCCCCTTCTGTTCATTACAGTGCTGTTTCCCTTAACATTTGTCTAGATCAGGGTTTCCTAAACTTTTTCCAGTCCTGACTCCTTCTTAAAATTTGGACAGTCTTTATTGGCAATCCATGGCCTGAGGGCAAGTGCAGTGAAACGTGTGCATGTTTTGTATTCAGAACAAAGGCTGCAGTGAAATTGTAAGATGCAACATAGGCAAGCATTGCCAGAAATACCTCAGTTTCATTACACATTTGGTTTTTAATTAATTTTTAGTTCTTAAGCATTCAGAAACCATTTACTGTTGCCAAATACCCATATTCAGTCATGACTCAGTTTAAGAAGCACTGTCATTGTTGTATTTGTCATTCATTTTCCAAGAGGACCATGGTATCAGGGAAATACTGACATGACTTTCAGTTGACTTTGATTTGAAGGAGGGAGGACTGTGCAAGGTCACCAGCCTCACTTTCTCCTCCATAGCCCTCTGAATCTTGTGACCAGATATTCAGCAGGATGACTGGAGATGACCCAGGATGAAATGGGAGACCCTGGCCTTTTTAGGCTAAGGCCTTTTCATGTACTCACTTAGAGTGAGGTAATGTCAATTCAGTGAAAAGACCTCTTTAAGAAGTGATTCAAGGGATGGCCCCTTTAGTTAGAAAAAAGAAAAAAAGTCAAGTTGGGAGGGAGAAGACCCTCCGGGTTGAGAAACAGTTAACCACCAACATTCACTCTAAGCCAGGAGGGCCAAAAATACAGTTGTTAAGTGGAACTTTGGCAGGGACCTATTGTGGTCTAATCTATGAGCTTCAGAGTGAACTGGGTTTAAGGTTTTGCGAAAGAAAGAAAGAAAGAAAGAAAGGAAGAAAGAAAGACAGAAAGAAGAAAGAAAGAAAGAAAGCAAGGAAGGAAGGAAGGAAGAAAAGAAGGAAGGAAGGAAGGAAAGAAAGAAGGAATGAGAAAGGAAGGAAGGAAAGAAGGAAGGAAGGAAGGAAGGAAGGAAGGAAGGAAGAAATCTAGCCAGTAAAGAAGCACTGTAGACTCTAAAACAAATTCCTCTCCCTGGACTCTGTTTTCTTCCTTCAGGGCCCTTTTTTTGGGGGGGGGGGGAGAGACTAGGATTTTTTTTTTTTTGCTTAGAGACAGAAAATCTCAGAGGCCATTATTCCAAAAATCTTATTCCATTGATGAAGAAATTGAGACTTGGAGAAAAATATGGTTATTTCTCCAAAGTCATACAGGAAGTAAGGGTGACTAGGGGATCTTTAGATCATGGTTTAGAGCTGGATACAAACTTAAAGGCATTTCTTCTAAATGCTGTCATTTTGTGGATTAAAACCGAAACCAAAGAAAGCAAACTGGAGGTTCAGATACGATAAGTGATTTGCCCAGACTCATATAAGGAAAATATGACAGAGACAGGACTCAAAACCCTTTCTTCTAATTCCAAATTCAGCTCTCTTTCCATATTAACACAACTCTTTGTCTTTGGCATCACTGTCCAAAGTTATTTGAAAGGCAGTGTGGTATAATGGAAAGATCTTTGGCTTGAGGATCAGAAAACCTAGTTTCTTGTTCCAGATCTGTGACTAACTATATGTATGACTCCCGGCAATTATTTTGTCTGGGATTCAGTTTTCTCTCTGTTGAACGAGGGAGGGTAGTAGACCAGATTTGGTATTTCAGGCTCCTTTTAGCTCAAAAACCCAGGACTGAGATCTATGACTATTTTAGATGAAAGCCTCTCTCTCTCTCTGTGTCTCTGTCTCCGTCTCTGTCTTCCTCTCTCTCTCTGTCTCTCTCTGTTGCCTCTCTCTAGAGAGAGACAGAGAGACCAAGGGACAGGGAGAGATGGGGAGTCAGAAACAGACAGAAAAGGAGAGAGAAGAGAGATACAAAGACAAAGAAAGAAGAGAGACACAAATGATAGACAGAGAGTCAAAAGAGAGGAGTGAAGAGAGAAAAGAGGAGGGATAGACGGAGAAAGATATTAAAAAGAGACTAAGAAAGACAGAGACAAGAAAGAGAAACAGACAGAAACAGATAGTGGAAAGGCCAATTGGGAGCAATGGGCAACAGTTGTGAATGGGCTGAATTAGGCTCTGATTCAGGACCAACTTCAAACTTCCCAACCTTGTGAATTAAGCCTTAGAGTTGTACCAAAATGTACTTCCACAAGAGGTACTTGATTCCTCTCACTTGAGATCTTCAATTAAGGATTCAATGATTGCCTCCAAATTTCTTTGTTTTTTATATATGTGTGTTTATTTACATATATATATATACACATATACATATATACACATACATATACTTATATATAGATATAGATATGGATGTCTGTATGTCTTTGTATATAAGTTGCTTCACATAATATAATTTAAGATCCTTGAGAGCAGGTACTATTTCAAATTTATCTTTGTCTCCTCAGAGTGTACCACAGTGCTTGGCACATAGGAAAGGCTTAATAAATGCTTGCTTATGGCTTGATTGGTTGGTGTTGGGGGGGGGGGGGATTTTTCCCTTTATGGATGGATTCAGCGGTTCTCAACCTGTGGGTTATGTTCAGTTTGTAACAATGAAAATACATCCTGCATATCAGATAGATTCATAACAGTAGCAAAATTACAGTTATGAAGTAGCAACAAAAATAATTTTATGGTTGGGCATCACCACAACATGAGGAAATGTATTGAAGGGTCACGGCATTAGGAAGGTTGAGAACCACTGAGTTAAATGCTCTCTGAGTTTCCCTCCAACTCTCAGATCTCTTATTCTGTGTTCTGAAACTGACCTCTGCTTTTCTGAACTGCCTGTATGTTTGCCCCAGATTAGGAAGGACCTCCTTTAGGCTGATCTCCTTTTTAAGGCCATTGGGGACAGTTGCTATCTTCATACCCTGGGGAGCCTCCCTTCTCTCTCTCTCTCTCCCTCTCTCTCTGTCTCTCTGTCTCTCTCTCTCTCTCTGTCCCTCTTTCTTGAAACCTGAACATTAGAAGCAAGCACAAAAGTAACACAATTACATCAGTCTGGGGAAATTGTGTGATCCATTGGGGATAAACATCTTTGCAGCTGCAAACTCCCCCTACATTCTTGGCAGCTTTGGCAAAGGAAGACTGACAGTGTCACTTTCACTGTGTGTGCTCTGGCTGACTCCTCATTCAGCATAAGGGGTAGAGGATGCTCTTGGCGGGAGGTCCTCATAGTGGGCTGTGCCATCTGCTGGGCGCCTTGCCTGCCACACCTGACTCTTGTTAACACTCCACTTGGATAGGAGAATGGGCAAGCATTTGAAAGTAAGAGGGAGATAGGAGAGAGGAAGACAGGGTGTACTTTCAGAAAACTCATTACCTCTTCACCCCTAGACTAACTTGTTATCTCTTTCAGTAGGAATAATATTCTGCCTTACACCCAGGTAAGTTTTATCATTTTTAAAGTTTTTTTTTTTACTGTTTTAAAAATATTTCAGCATATGATATTTAATTTGATTCATATAACAAAGCTGAGAAGGAAGCACAATAAGGATTATAATTAGAGATTATACTTATTCTACCTAGCTGCTAAAGGCAGAACTAGGGATTAGGTATAGAAACTGCAGAGAAACAGGTTGAAGCTGTATGTAAGCAAACATTTTCTCACAGTTATAACAATTTCAATGCCTAATGGACTTCCCAAGGAGGTAATAATTCTTTCTAATGTTTTCATAGGGTTTTAGACTTTGCAAAGCTGTTTGATATTCTTTATCCAATCTGAGCCTCCCAAAAGTCTTGTGGATTACACATTATTATCATAGTTTTACAGATGAGGCAACTGAGGCTCAGAGAATTTCTCATAGATGTAGTAGCTGTGTGACTATGGATCCAGGTCTTCTGAGTTCCAAGGTTAGTGTTTTAGCTACTGGGTCTCACTATCTCTCTCAGCATTAATGGCTCCCCTTCTCCTGGTGGTCCTCAAGCAAAGTCAGGATGACCACTTGTTGGGACCAGGGGAAAGGAGATTCTTGGTGATATATTGGTTGGGCTAGATAGCTTCTGAGGTGAGTCCCCATCTGAGATTCCATGGCAATGAAATTGACAGTCAGAGATATCAAGGGACTTATTGCAGGCTACATGAGAAAGATAAATAAAAACAGCAGATTCATGTAGTGCTTTAGATAGATAGAGATAAAGCATATGCCAGGCTCTGGGAATATAAATACAAGCAAGGAAGACAGTCTCTGGCCTCAAGGAGCTTGTATTTTAACGAGCTAAGACAACATAGAAAGGGGAACTGGAAAAGGTGTGTGTGGAGAAGAAGGTCTTCTGTTGAGTAGTAGTAGAGGCAGCTGAGTCAGGATTTAAAGTGAGAGCAGCTAGGTCCCTCATGAAATGGTGGTCTGAGGTAGGGACGCCCCAATCAGGAAAGGGATCCACAGGATGGAGGGGTCTCAAATGAGACTCATTTTAATCTCAGCAATCCTATGAGGGAGGTATTATAAACATTATTATCTCCATTTCACAAATGAGGAAACTGGTTCAGAGAGGTTAAGTGACTCGAGCATGTTTATGCAGTTAGTGTCAGAAGTAGGGTTCATACCCAAACCTTCCTGACTCCAAGAATCTCCCAGGTCATATTGCTGTCTCTTAAGGGGACAGTCAAATCCATCCTCCTGACAAGTCCTATATTCTTTCTGCTACATCAAGCTAGGTTTCTTTATTTTTCTATGTAAATGTGCTCTACTGGAGCATAGGTACTCTTCTAACAAACCCGCACCCATACCCCACATCTATCTCTCATATGCACACACATAAATATGTACATATAAATGTACATGTATACCTGCATATTCATATACACACACATACTTAACCCTATTTGCCTCAGTTTCCTCATCTGTAAAATGAACTAAAGAAGGAAATCAACAAACTACTACAGTATCTTTGCTAAGAAAATCCCAAGTGGGGTCATGAGGATTCAGACATGACTTTGATGACTGAATAACTACAACATATACACACATACATACACACATATGTACATGGGCGTGTCCATATGACTGTATATAACATAATTTATGTGTATATATGTGTATATGCATACATATACACATACGCTTTTGCTACTTTCTTCTTATATTTTCTTGTCTTTGTGTTCTCCTGGCCCCTCTCCTTCTCCTTCACTAACTCCATTGCATATAATAGAAACTGTTATGGGACTGTTGCTTTCCATTTGATCTTGAGAGACTCTGCCTGCTCAAAGCATGCTCATCTTCTTTTTGAGAAGCTTAGTTGTGGGAGCTCACCTGAGCCTCTATTTCCCTCCTTGTTTCCTGCAACTAATAGCCTGTTTCTGTTGTGTGGTAGAAAGAACCCTAGAAGAGGATCATAACATTCAGGTTAGAATGCTAAAAAACAAACAAAACCCTCAATTTCCTTATGCATAGAACATAGAACCCTATTAAGTTTTGTGGGAAATACAGAGGCTGGATAGGACCTTGGCCTTTTCCTAATGAAGCTAAAAATCTAGCAGAGAGAAAAAACACATGTACAGATAATTAATACAAAATAGCAACTAGGGCCATCTAGCTAGAGTGCTGGGCATGGGGACAGGAAGACTCATCTTCTGGATTTTAAATCTGGCCTTGGACATTTACCAGCTGTGTGACCCTGGACAAGTCATTTACCCTGTTTACCTCATTTTCCTCATCTCTAAAATGAGCTGGAAAAGTAAACAGTGAAGCACTACAGCACCTTTGCTAGGAGAACCCCAAATGAGGTCACAAAATGAAAAAGACTGAACAACAACAATAAAAACAAGTGATAGGTTCATTGGAGGACTCCACAAGTGCTTCATAAAGTGTGGAGCAGTAAAAAGAGAAAGCTTCACTTGGGGGTGGGCAATGGGTAGAGGACAGAGGGTTCTCTAGGAAATGCTTTCAGGAGAAAATAACATTTTAAATAGTATTTAAAGGCCTAAGAATTCAGTGAACAAAGAAGAAAATGGCAAATCATTCAGCCATGAGGAATCTAATTTTATTCATACTGTTAATTTTTCTTGTAACTTTGAGTTAATAACTTGATTGCCCTATACGTCAGTTTCCTCATTGCCCAGATGGGTAATAATAATCCCTACCAAGCTTGTTGTGAGGACCAAAGGAGGTGAAAGAACTTTGAAAAATGTCATGCTCTATACACTATCTGGGTAATAACTTTTGTTTGAAACTTCATGATTTCCCACCTCAAATCTCAATCAAGTTCAATTCAACAGATGCGCATGCGTGCGCACCCACCCACACACACACACACACACACACACACACACACACACACACACTGAATATTCTCCTTGAAATTAAATGCAAATCACTTTTTTGTTGCTTTTTTGTTGTCTTGATAGAGGTAAGAAGAGACTTTCTCAATCCATTGTCCCATTACAACTCAGAGAAACCCTGTTAATAGACAGCAATGTCTTAGAATTAAACCATTTCTTTTTCTCTAGAAGAAATTTGCCAAATTAGAGCAAAAGCGTGGACAAGAAATAATATGTACAGAGCAGAGTAAGAGGGGCGTGAGAGAGCTGGAGAGTATTTCATATCATGATTGGTTAAAAATAAAGAGCACATTTAGCCTGGGAAAGGAACATGATATTTGCCTTTAGGTTAACATGTGGAAGAAAGATAAAATTGGTCCTGTGGACTCCAGCAAAGAAACTAGGAACCGCTGATAGAAGCAAATAACTTGACAAAGCACTTATTATATTCTCATGGAAAAGATGGAGAAATGAGGAATAATCAATAGTATAATTAGGTGGATTTGATACTGTTTGAATTACCTGGACCCAAGGACTGGTCATAAAGGATTTAATGTCAACTTATAAGTATGTCTCCAATGTAATATCTAGGGGATCTGTGCTGTTTAACATTTTTAGCTTTGACAGATAAAATAGATATAGGCATTGTTGTTATGTCTGCTAAATTTTCAGATGATAGAAAGCTGAAAGGGATAGTTTACCCACTATGTGATACAGTCAGGGTTTCCAAGGATCTCCATAGGTTAGAATGTTGGATTGAATCCAATAGGAAGAAATTTAATAGAGATAAATTTCAACTCTGGCACTTAGATCCCAAGTCCAACTCTTCTATTACAAGATTGGGGAAGAGCATTGACTGGATAGAGGTGCTCTCTGAAAAGACAAACAAATAAACAAACAAATCTATCTATCTGTTTATAAATATATATATAATTTAGAGATTGTTGTAAACTGCAAATTCAATGTGAAGGAACAGTGGGAATGGCTAAGAAAGCTAATTCTATGTTGGGCTGCATGAAGGGAGGAATAATGCCTATGACAATGTCCTACTGTAATGGTAATGGGGATTGGAAGATCTTCCCTACCCCTTGTATTGCCAATCAAACGGGTATTTAGCACCTTGTTTCAGTTCATGATTGTTTAAGATCCAGAATTTGTGAATCCCACAGCAGGAGGAAGTTGTGGATGTAACAGGAAGGGGGCTGAACAGGGAGGAGCTAATACCATATATAAGGAAAAGCCCAAGCTAGACAGCCAGAATTGCTGAGAGAGGGAGAACTGCTAGGATCCTGAGAACTTCTGAGAACTGCTACAAATTGAGAACAGAACTTGTGGTGGCAGAACTGAGACTCAAGAAGAACTGAGAAGAGAATTGAGAAGAACTGAAAAATGAGAAGAGAGGAGAACTGGGAGGAAGCATGACTGTGGTGCTGAAATCCAGGAGGAGGGTCTTACTGATGTTGTCAGAGATCCTGGGACTACACTGATGATTTGTGTTGATTCCTCAAATCTTGTTGGTTCTGTGTGGATTTCACAGGCAGAAAGCAAATTGATGAAGATGCTGGCAATGTAGATAAATGTTATTGTGGCTTTGATAAGCTTTGTCTTCCCAGGAACAGAAACTGTGAAAAACTTGAGGTGGACTAGACACTGTGAGCTTCAATATTGAACAGGAACTGCATGAGGAGCTGGACAAGGAATTGAGAGCTGTCTGCCTTTGAACTCAGGTGGCAGTTGGATATATTTGGGCAGGAGCTAAGACCACGGAAGAGGAATCATGAAAACTGAAAGACTGCCTCCAGTCAAGATGAAAAGAGTTCTCCTTGGGTATTTAATGGAAACTGAGAAGATCATGATTTACTTTGGCCTAGGGATGGAGAACTTTGATTTTTACATTTAGATGATTGAGTTAAGGACTTCTCGAATTAAGAAAAAAGAAGACTTTTTGACTGAGAGATTAAGACAATGTGACCTAGGAGGGCAGAACTTTGACCTTCATATTTTGTGTCCCTTAAGGAAGCGTGCTTCCTTAAGGATGATTTAATTAAGGACTTACTAAATAATTGAGTTACTAAAAGAATGTACTTTGTTTAAAACTATGTGACCACTTTGGTGAAAACTATGTGGCCATTTTAGTGACAAGTTGTTATATCATAACATTGTGAATGCTGTACTTTGATTTCTGGGAATGTTTCATCTTCATTTGTTACTGAATGAATAGAGAGTTCACTATACTGTGTAATCAAACCTTGAAGCTGTTCAAAGAAGCAGTCCTCTGGAAAGCTGCTTCTGCTTGGCTTTGCACCTGGCCATACTCCATCTAGAGGATGATGTTTAGTTTATGAAGGACATTGACTATCTAAAGAGATTTCAGAGTAAAAAATTCAGGATGTTTGAATTTAATAATGTAAAACATCTTAGATCCATAACATATGAGGATATGTTGAAGAAAATGAGGGTCCCTGAAGAAATTATTTTACTGGAACAAGAATTCCACAGGTTGTCACATGGAAAATTGACTAGATGAGTGAGACTTGTAAAGACCAATTGGGTTTAATGTGAAGGAAAGAAAAAACAACTTTGCCCATAATTCAAACTATTCAGAGGTGGAATGAGCAGTATTAGGAGGTAATACCCTCCCCACCCCCGACATCTACTGGATATTTTCAAAGATGGGCTAGATGACTACCTGCTAAGTCTGTTGTACACAACATGCTTGCCCTGATATGGCTTGGGCTAGTTGGCTACTGTTATCCTTTCTCATGATGAAACCAAAAATTTTTTAAAGGTTTGAATAGCTTTTAACATGGACTGAGACATTTTCTTTCTCTCTTTTTTTTTTTTTTGGTAGGAGATCCCTTAGCCAGTTAATTGTTTATTTTATTTTTTATTTTTTTCCAATTTATTTATTTATTTTTTGTTTTCAACATTCATTTCTGCAAGATTTTGAGTTACAAATTTTTCTCTCCATCTTTCCCCTACCCTCACCCCAAAATAGCAAGCCTACTGAATACCTCTTCCCTCAATTTGTTCTCTCTTATATTCTCCCTCATTCCCCCCCCCCCTCAACTTTCTAGTAGGGCAAGATGGATTTCTATATACCAGTGTCTGTATATCTTATTTCCCAGTTGCATGTAAAAAACAATTTTAAAAAATTCTTTTTAAAATTTTGAGTTCCAGATTTTTTTCCTCTTCTTTCCTCCTCGCCCACCCCCACTGGGAAGATAAGCAATTCACTCTAGCTTGTACATGTGTGGTTGCGCAAAACATTTCCATAGTAGGTATATTGTGAAAGACTAACTATAATTCCCTCCATCCTATCCCACCCCACACTTATTCTATTTTCTCCTTTGACACTGTCCCTTTTCAAAAGTATTTGCTTCTACCTACTCTCTCCCCCAATCTGCCCTCCCTTCTATCATCCCTCATCTTATCCTCTTCCCCCCCATTTTCTTAGAGGGTAAGATACCCAATTGAGTATGTATGTTGTTCCCTTCTTAAGCCAAATTCAATGGGAGTAAGGTTGTCCCATTCCCTTTCACCTTCTTGCTCTTCCCCTCCATTGTAACAGTTTTTTCTTACCTCTTTCATATGAGATAATTTACCCTAATCTATCTTTCCCTTTCTCCTTCTCCCAGTATATTCCTCTCTCACCTCTTAATTTTATTTTTTAGGTATCATCCTTTCATATTCAACTCATCCTGTGCCCTCTGTCTATGTATACATGTACATACATATGCACACACTCATATATATATATTTATATACACATATATCCTTCTATACATACATACATACATACATATACATACATATACATATACATATATATATATACACACACACACACACACACACACACACACACATATATTCCCTTCAACTATCCTCATGGTGAGAAAAGTATTATGAGTTACAATTATCGCTTTTCTATATATGCATGTAAATTGTTCAACTTTAATAAGTTCCTTATGATTTCATTTTCCTGTTTACTTTGTCATGCTTCTCTTGCTTCTTGAATTGGAAAGTCAAATTTTCTGTTCAGATCTGTTTTTTTTTCATCAAGAATGCTTGAAAATCCTCTATTTCATTGAAAGATAATATTTTTCCCTGAAGCATTATACTCAGTTTTGCTGGGTAGGTGATTCTTGGTTTTAATCCTAGCTCCTTTGACCTCCGGAATATCATATTCCAAGCCCTTCAATTCCTTACTGTAGAAGCTGCTAGGTCTTGTGTTATCCTGATTGTGTTTCCACAATATTCAAATTGTTTCTTCCTGACTGCTTGCAGTATTTTCTCCTTTACCTAGAAACTCTTGAATTTGGTTATAATATTCCTAGGGGTTTTCTTTATGGGATCTTTTTTGAGAGTTGATCCAGGGAATCCTTTCAATTTCTATTTTGCTGTCTGATTCTAAAATATCAGGGCAATTTTCCTTGAGAATTTCTTGAAGGATGATTTCTAGGTTCTTCTTTTGATCATAACTTTCAGGTAGTCCAATCATTTTTAAATTATCTCTCCTGGATCTGATTTTCCAGGTCAGTGGTTTTTCTAATGAGATATTTCACATTGCCTTCTATTTTTTCATTTGTTTGGATCTGTTTAACAGTATCTTGATTTCTCATAAAGTCATTAGCATCCAGTTGCTCTACTCTAATTCTGAAGGAATTATTCTCTTCAGCAAGCTTTTGAAGTTCCTTTTCCATCTGGAAAATTTGGCTTTTTAAGACATTCTTCTCCTTATTGGCTTTTTGGGTCTCTTTTGCCATTTTGGTTAATTTTTTTTAAGGTGTTGTTTTTTCAGTATTTTTGGGTCTCTTTTAATAGGCTGTTAAATTTTTTTTTTATGATTTTCTTGCATCATTCTCATTTCTCTTCCCAATTTTTCCTTCACTTCTGTTACTTGATTTTCAAGATCTTTCTTGAGCTCTTCCATGACCTGTAAGCAGTTCATATTTTTCTTGGAAGCTTTTGATGCAGGAGTTCTGACTTCATTGTGTTCCTACCATTCCCTGCTTTGATCCTTTTTTAAAAAAGTGATCCTATGGTCTATTTGTGCTTCCTTTGCTTGCTCATATTGCCAGGCAATTATTTGACTTTTGAACTCTTTGCCATGGTAGAACTCTGCTTACAGAGTGCAAAAAGCTATGTCCCAAATTGCTGGTGTTTTAACAGCTGCTGGAGCTGTTAAGAGGGTGTCCTCCCTGCGGGCCCTACAAGCTCTGTTACACTGGCCACACATCTCAGGTCCACCACCCAAGACCATGATCCACATCCAAACAGGTTAAAGCAAGAGCAATTACCCTATGAACGGTTGCTTGGTCCCCCTACAATCTGCATGCCAGGAGCTCTGGAAGCAGCCACATGGCAGCAACTGCAGCCACAACACCTCTGCTACTTCTTGCTCCTGGGGCAGGGGCTGGACCAGGTTTTCCTCCACCCAGTTCCAGCAGAGTTCCCGACTGACCTTTTACTCTCTGTTTGGTGTTTATGAGTTGAGAAATCTGGAAACTACCACAGCTGTTGGTGATTCACTCTCCTGAAATCTGCTCTGGTTGCCATTGGGGCTGCCTGGGGCTGGATCCGCACAGCTCATGCACTGTACTCTGCTCCCAGCATGCTGTGATAGACCTTTTCTGTTGGCCTGCTGGGCTGCCTTCAGTGGGATATTTGTTTCTCTCTGCCACTTTGTGGGTTTTGTAGCCCTAAAATGTGTTTAGAGTCATTTTTTTACATGTATTGGAGGTGGTGGGAGCCGGAGCTGCACAGAGGTTCTGTTTTTATTTCACCATGTTGGCTCTTCTTCCAAGACATTTTCTCATAGTAAATTTTAGTCCTTTGCAGCTTGCATGAAAATGTTTTCTGGGTAACAGAATATCATATGTGAAAGATAATAAGTTTTTTTCACTCTTTTGAAAATCATTTTTGTCATCTTAAAATGGCTCACCATTTCATTAGTCTTCATGACTAAAGGTTAGTTAGGTGGACTGACTAGTATCAGAGTTTTAGAGGTAGAAAGTACTGTGTAGATGATCTTTTAAAAATTTAAAAATTCAAATAAAAAAACAGCGACTGATGCCCAGAGAGATTAAGTGATTTTTCCAGTGTCATGGAACTAGTAAATGGTGGATCTGTGACTTGAACACAGATTATTATTTCCATTCCCAGATGAAGAGACTGGGGGAGAGATGATATAAGATCCACTCACTCAAAATACAGTCTGCCAACAAATAGTCATTAAGCACCTACACTATCCCAAACACTGGGAATACAGATAAAGTAAAAAAAAAGTCTCTGCTCTCAAAGACCTCATAATGAAATCAACAAAACAACATGCAGTGCAGTAGGTACAAACAAGATATATAAAATTTAAATTTGGGAATAAGAATAGAGGAAGAAAGGAAATAATATTTCTTATGCATTTATTATGTGCTGGGAACTGCATTAAGTACTTTACAAGTATCTCAATTGATTCTCACAATAACTTTGCAATGTAGGCATTATTATTATTTCAATTTTATAGTTAAAGAAACTGAGGCAAATGGATTAAATAACTTGTCCATATTTACACACTAAGAAATGTCTGAGGACAAATTTGAATTCTGATTTACTTGACTCTAGGAATAGTATTCTATCCATTGTGCCATTATCAAGGAGTTCTCATTCTTTTTATCATATGTGGCCTGAGATTATGATCTTTGCTTCTAGTTCAGCACTTGAACATATCTGTCATACTTATACTGTGGATAAAAGAGAAGTGTTGTAGAGGCATTGCTAAGGAACTGAACCACACTGAAGAGAGGATAGGATTTAGGACTCTGGAGAGCTCCAAGGAACCATTGTAGCTCAGAGACATTATCTAAACCAATGCTAACTTCTTTAGAACAACCTGAATTTATAAAACACATAAATAAATTATGAAGTTATTTCTTACGATCATAGATTGTGTACAGCCTTACATTTTAATAATTACTTTATAAACCTCTTTTTTTGAACCTCTCAATGGCCTGGTAAGATAAAAGTCATTATTATCCCTATTCTCCAGATAAGGCAACCTATGTTCATGGAGATTGAAAAGGTCACAAGCGAGCAAGTGTTCAAGATTTGAATCCAGGCCTTTCTGACTCAAAGTACATCATTCATTCTACTACACCTATCTGTCTATAAGGAGCACCTAATCTGGAGTTTCTCAACATGAGGTCTATGTGCTTATTAAAATATTTCAATATCTATATTCCCACATATTGGTTTTCTTTTTAACCTTAATAATTTGAATTTATGTATTTAAAAACATAATACCAAAGAGTCCATAGGGTTCATCAAACTGCCATGACACACACAACGAAGTTTGAGTATCCCTGATTATATACAATTTCCTCACTTTAGAGAGGAGGAAAATGACAAGCAGATAGATTAAATGGTTTGCCCAAGGCAATAATCATGATGATGATGATAGATGTTATTTATATTTTGTCTTTAGGGTTAATTTTGCTTTATAAATGATATTTCACTTAATCCTCAAAACTCAGTGAAGTAGGCAGGCAAAATATTATCTTAGCCATCTTGTGGATAATCAAATTGAAACTCAGAAAATTTAGATGACTTGTTCATGAACTTAAAGCTATTAGGCCTTGGAAAAACAATTAGAATCTAGGTCTCACCTAATTTCCATTCCAGTTCTCTTTCTATTATGCTATGATAGAGTAAATACCATCTAGAGTTTATTAGTGGGGATTTTTTTTTGCCCTGTTGAAGTTATTCAGAGATAAAAAAGTGTGTCATTGAAATATGCAATTATTTTTGCCTTTCTTTGTATTAGCACAGTGCCAAGAATATATTAAGTGCTTAATAAATGCTTGTGGATTGTCTCATTGACTGATTTTTGTGAAATCTTATCTCTAGTGATTTCTCTTATTCAGAGGATTTTTTTAAAACCTCATTGTGACATTTAGCATTTTATTGTCTCTTTTAACATTTGAAAGGATTCCTGAATGAAAAATAGCCTTTGCTTACTTGTCAAATTGATCTTCCTAAAGCATAGATAAGACCATGCCACCCCCATGTCATTGGTTCTCTATTATTTTCAAGATTAAAATAAAACATCACTTGTTTGACTCATAGTTTAGCCCCTTTCTGCTTTTTTATTCTTCTTATACCATAATCATTTACTCTGCTATTCAATAACACTGGCCTCATTGCTGTTCCTCACACAAGACCTTCCATATTCTGCCTTGTACACCTCTTAACTTTCCTGGCTTCCTTCAAGATTCAGTACTTTATAGCACTTTCTGCAAGAGGTGTCTTTCCTCAGTCCCCTTAAATGCTAGTCCCTTGACTCTAAGATCATTTCCAGTGTTTCCTGTATATATCTTGTTTGTATGTAGTTGTTTGCATACTGCTTTTCCCATTAGACTGTGACCTTCTTAAGATCAGGGATTTTTTTTTTTTGCCTTTATTTGTATCTTTAGAACTTAGCCCAGTGCCTGGTTTTCTTTCTTGACTTCATTTGGGACCCTGGTGGACATGGAGCCAGGAATATCTGGGTTTAAATTTCATCTAATATTTAATGGCTATGTAGTCATTTGCAAAGGCTCTAACCTCTTTGAGACTCAATTTCTTCACCTGTAATATGATAATAAATATACCCGTAGTACACAACTGGTACTGGATTGTTATGAGACTGAAATAAGGAAGCATATTGTCATACTCTGCAGATTTCAAAATCTATAGACATATTACTGTATAATGTAGGGCTCCCCAAGAAGCCTTATGGACACAGTTGGAAGTTCAGAAAGCATGTCCTTGGGGACATTTTCCCCCCTAAAACCAATTTCTTTGGATGATAACATGCAGACAAAAAGAGAGATGTCTTTGTTAGTCATTTAAAATGTTTTAAATTAAGTAAGAAAGCACACACCTATAGTCCCTGCTAATGAGGGAAGCTGAGGTTAGTGGACATTTTGAGCTCAGCAGTTTTTAATTAATTTTTTATTTTTAGTTTTCAACACTCATTTCTACAAGATTTGGAGTTACAAATTTTCTCCCCATCGCTTTCTTACCCCCCATCACAAGATTGCAAACCTACTGAATACACCTTCCCCCAATATGTTCTCTCTTATATCCTCCCCCATCAACCCCCCTCTCCCCCAAATACATATCTTTCTTGTATGGCAAGATGGATTTTTATACACCATTGCCTGTTTACCTTATTTCCCAGTTGCATGTAAAAAAAATTTTTTTAACATTTGTTTTTAAACTTTGAGTTCCCGATTCTTTTCCTTCTTCCCTCCTCACCCACCCCCATTGGGAAGACAAGCACTTCAATATAGGTAGATAGTACATGTGTAGTTACACAAAACCTTTCCATAGTAGTTATATTGTGAAAGACTAATTATATGTCCCTCTATCCTATCTCCCAACTTATTCTATTTTCTCCTTTGACCCTGTCCCTTTTCAAAAGGGTTTGCTTCTAACTACCTCTCCCCCAATCTGTCCTCTCCTTCTATCATCCCCCTTCTTATCCTCTTCTCCCCTACTTTCCTGTAAGGTAAGATACCCAATTGAGTGTGTATGCTATTCCTTCCTTAAGTTGAATTCAATGAGAGTAAGGTCAACTCATTCCCTTTCATCTTCCCTCTCTTCCCCTCCATTGTAACAGTTTTCTCTTCCCTCTTTTATATGAGACAATTTACCCTATTCTATCTCTCCCTTTCTCCTCCCAATACATTTCTCTCTCACTTCTCAATTTTATTTTTTAGATATCATCCCTTCACATACAACTCATCCTGTGCCCTCTGTCTATGTATACATGTACACACATACACACACATACATGTACACACACATATAAATATACACACATACACCCTCCTATACATACATATATTTGATTTTCAAAATCCTTCTTGAGCTCCTCCGTGGCCTGAAACCAGTTCATATTTTTCTCGGAGGCTTTTGATGCAGGAGTTTTGACTTGATTGTCTTCTTCTGGTTACATGTTTTGATCCTCTTTGTCCCCCCAAAAACATTCTATGGTCTGATTGTGCTTCCTCTGTTTGTTCATCTTTCCAGCCAGTTACTTGACTTTTGAGCTCTTTGCCATGGTAGAACTCTGCTTCTAGACTGGAGAGTGGTTTGTCCCATATTTCTGGGATTTTGTGCTGCTTTTGTCAGAGCTATGAGGGGGACACTCTTTCTCTACAGCCACCACAAGCTCTGGCACACTAGTGTTCCTTACTCCAAGATTGTGACCCAGATCCAAGCAGGTCAGAGCAAGAGAGATTACCCTCTGAATGGTTGCTTGATCCCCCTATGATCTGCAGGCCAGGAGCTCTGGAGGTAACCATGCAGTGGCAGCTGCAGTTACTGTGCCGTCATCACCTCTGCCCAAGGGGGAAGGAGTCTGACGATGATCTTCTCTCACCCAGTTCTAACAGAGTTTCCTACTGAACTTTTACTTTCTATTTGGTGTTTATGGGTTGAGAAATCTGGAAACTGCCACAACTGCCAATGATTCACTCTCCTGAAATGTGCTCTGGCCAGTCTGGGCTGTGAGTCTGGGCCAGTGTGGCTCACACGAGATTATGTTTGACTCTTAGCCCGGTGTGATAGACCCTTCCTGTCAGCCTGCCAGGCTGCCTTCTGCAAGAGATTTGTTTCTCTCTGTCACTCAGTGGGTTCTGTAGCTCTAAAATTTGTTTAGTCATATTTTACAGGTATTAGAGGTAGTTGGAGCAGGAGCTCAAGCACGGCCCTGCTTTTACTCTGCCATCTTGGCTCTGCCCTGAGCGCAGTAATTTTTAACTGTAATCAGAGCTAAAGTCAAAAGTTCCCACTAAGTTTTGCAGTTCTCTGGGGTGGAGAACTAGCTTGCTTAAGAAGGAGTGGACCAGCCCAGGTAAGAAATGGAGCAAGTCAAAGTTTCTATACTTATAAGAAGTGGGAGCCCTTGCACTGCCAACCTGGAAGAGATAGGGAGACCTAATCTTAAAACGAGACATACCAAAATAAAATCACTACCAAATTAAAATTAAACAAAATGTTCATAGTATACTTCAAGTCATTTATTTAAAGAATTTCCTATTTGGAAGTTGAAAAAAATGATAGAAAAAAGATGACTTTGAGTTTTGACAAAGTATTTTGTATCTTCTAGAGAATATTCTATAGAACATGATCTCAGATTGTAGAGTTTGAGAGAAGAGAGGGATGGAAAGAAAGATGGAAGACAGAAATCAATAAATGAATAAATATTTATTAAGAATCTATTGTGTGCCTGACACTGTTACTCTGCTAGGTCCTGGGGGTATAGAGAAAAATAAAACAGTACTTGCTTTCAAGAGACTTAAATTTTCCTGCGGCAGCTAAGTGGTACAATGAACAGAGCACTGACCCTGGCGTCAGGAGGACCTGAATTCAAATCCGACCTCAGACACTTAACACTTACTAGTTGTGTGACCTCGGGCGAGTAACTTAACCCTAATTCCCTTGCCTTCCCTCCCCCCAAAAATGATGCTTAAATTCCATCAGTAGCAAAGAAAGCTATTTTAATTAACTTCCTACCCCATCTTCCCCTTCCCATCCTCCCTTGCCCCAGAACAACACACATCACCTCATATTTATTGAATTCATTAAAATCAAGTTGGTCTACATCATAAGCTTGTGAACTTCATACCTTAAGATACTTTATGTTTATTTGGTATATATCTTCTAACTATATATTTTAAACTCAAAAAGATAATAATTTTTACACTTAATAAGGATAATATTTTATATTCATGTAAGTTCATTGAAGGAAATGATTTTTTTTGTCTTTTCATCCTTTGAATGTAGTACAATGCCGGACACACAGTAGTTCTTAATATATGTTGGTGGAATTAATGATGACAGCAGAAAGGAAGCCCTCATTCATCCCTGCCTTCTTCCCCATCACCACTTATTTTAGAAATGAAGATGATGGTAGGAGGTGTTAGATCCCTGTATTTAGTCCTACTTACTACAAGGATTGCTTAATTCTCAATTTCTTACAGGAACCAAAGATGAAATTCTAATTTTGATTGACTTATTTGTCATTCATAGCCAAAGTCATCTGCCAACCCAATTAGAATCTCACAGACTCCTTATCTGAATACTTATGTTAAATATAAGACAAAAATGAATGATATTGCCCCTTTCTGTATACACCAACAGCCTCGATCATTCAGGTTGTAGGGTACTGTTCTCTCAATTTTTAATTATTTTGTTCTTGGTGCATGTGTTCATGCCCCAACCCTAATATATGGGTAGAATTATATGGACTCTATTAGTTTCTGAGATACGTCATGCTATGGAAGTGTCCATTCAACACTGCCAACTTCAGATTTCTAACAGAGTAGCAATTAAACAGATCACTGTGGGGATTTATTTCTGCAAGTGAAAGGATACAGATGGGGGAATCACTCCCTGGGTGCAGGAAGGTGGTATTAGTTGGGGGCTTGCCTTCTTTGGTTAAATGGTTCAAAGGACAACCTTTGAATTCTCATTTTCCAGAGGAGGAAAGGGTATTTATACTGGTTGTCTCCATTTGATTGTCTTAGTGGATAAGACTATACAAATAATGGTAAATTGGGATTTGGATGATTAAATATTATCACCTTCACTGCATATGTGTTTTGCTATTAGAAAACAAAGGTCTGTATTTCACAGAGATACCCACACATTTCAATGTTCACATTATCTATTTTTTTATGTGAAAATAAATTGATGCTATTATAAGCCATTTATAGGTTATCCTAAAATCGTGAAACATAAATAAGAATGGTTTGTGGTAGGTAGATATCAGGTTTTAGTTATTTAAATAAAAGCATCATATATATTGTTTCAGTACATAGATTTAGATCTGAAGGGAAATTAAAGGCCATTTAGCCAGACTTCACATTTTGTAGTGAAAGAAACTGAGCCTGAAAATAGAAATGACTTGTCTGGAATCATACAAGTACTGAATGGAAGAACTGAGATTTGAACCCAGATTCTTTGATAATAAATCTTGCCTTCTTTTCAATATTCCCTGATGTTTTATACCAGAGGGAAATAAGTGTAGTAGAAGCAAAAATTATTCCCATTTGGTAAATCTAGTCTCCTATTGACAGTGTAACCAGTCCCCTTTCTGCTATGATCTCCAAACCTCCGGCATCAGTGTTAGCTAAGTAGATTTGGGGAAAATTTCAAGGGACTCTTGGTAAACATTTTAATCTAGATCACTCAGTTACAGAATCATACCATTTAATCTTAGAGTTGGAAGAGATCTCAGAAACCATATAGCCCAATCCATCCACATCTGAACAAAAAGTCTTGCTATAACCTACTTGAGAAGTGATCATGCAGTCTTTGCTTGGGAACTTACTCATTTTCAAGGAGGTTAATTCTGTTCTGCATAGCTCTGCTTGGTAGGAAGTGATTTTCCCCCTCTGAAATCATGCTTAAATTTGCTTCTTTGCAACTTTAACCCATTACTTATAATTCTGTCCTTGGGGGAAAAGCACACACACACAATTCCCTCTTCCATATGGCATCTCATCAAATACCTTAAGACTGCTTCAAAAATTGCAGTCTGAAGAGACCTCAAGGATAATCTAGTTCTATAATCCAGTTTTCTAAAAAACATCTTTGGCCCATGCCATTCAGACCTTGTTTGAGGAAGCTTGATATTTCCTAAGGCAGTTCATTTCACTGAGGGAAAGTTCTGATGAGGAGCACTAGTCTGGAGCCCACTCCAAATGAAAAGACTGGTTTTATGTTTCAGAAAAATTGGGTTGTCCTATGTTATTTATTTGATCTAACTCTTTACAGAAGGAAGACCAGCAGAGGAGGCTGAGGATAGTGAATCACTTGAACTGGGGAGTCTAAACTCCAGGGAGGGGTAAAGTGAAATGACTTTTTGGCACCAATATGATGAGCCCCTATTGTAGAGGGTATGGACAAGGCTGCCTAAGGTGGAGAGTGTGCTGGTGGTGGTGGTGTGTGCAATCAACTTCCCCAGGTCAAAAATGGAGCAGGGCAAAGCTTTAATGCCAATCAACAGTGAGGTCGTTCTCATGGAATGGCACTGCACATACAGCCTGGGCAAGATAGATAGACTGATCATACACAATAACAGCAGCATTGTGTGATGACTAACTTTGATAGACTTAGCTCTTCTCAGCAATGCAAGGATCTAAGACAACTCCAAAGACTCACGATGGAAAATATGCTGTCCGCATCCAGAGAAAGAACTATGGAGTCTGAATGCAGATGGAAGCAAATTATTTCTTTCTGTGTCTCTGTCTCTCTCTCTCTCTCTCTTGTTCTTCTTTCTTGTGGTTCCTCCTATTGGTTCTAATTCTTCTTTACAACATGACTAATGTGAAAATATGTTTAATATGAATATATATGTATGTATTTAGAGAATATATCAAATTGCATGCTTTCTTGGGGAGGAGGGGGAGGAGAAGAGGGAGAAAATTTAGAACTCAAAATCTTATGGAAGTCAATGTTGAAAACTAAAAATAAATAAAAAATTTTTAGAAAAGATAGAAGACTGAGACCCAGATTATGATGTGAGTTGAATATACAACCCCATGCAGATCTTCTATCTATCTATCTATCTATCTATCTATCTATCTATCTATCTATCCATCTATCTCTCTATCTATCTATCTCTCTATCCATCTATCTATCTATCCATCTATCTATCTATCCATCTATCCATGTATCCATCTATCTATCCATGTATCCAT
>CM053580.1:558773472-558800166 GCA_028627135.1 Pseudochirops cupreus | reverse complement strand
TCTGTTCAGCTGGGTTCTATCACATGTGGTATGTGGATCTGGGGTCTATTTAAGACCTAGGGCTGGGAGGCATCTTTGGAAGCCTGCCTACCTTAGTATATGGCTTTAAGGCTTCCCCATGGAGAGACCTTAATAAACTTTTCTGTTTAGACCTCAGAGCTGTGACTCTTCTGTTCCTGAAAGGTACGCTAGTGTCGTTGAGTTGTGTGTGAAACCAGTTGCCTCTGCTGGTAAGTTAGGGCACTCTAAGAGAGAACCATGACAAAGGCAGAAGTTATTTAATTTATGCTATAAATTATGTTGTATCTTAACAACTATGATAGTACCAGGCACACCATAGATCAGCGGTTCTCAACCTGTGGGTCGCGACCCCTTTGGGGTTGAACGATCCTTTCATGGGGTCACAGGGGTCACCTAAGACCATCGGAAAACACATATTTCTAATGCTCTTAGGAACCTCCTCTATCCATCTCCAGGTGGGTCTGTCCACATGCTGACATACCCACCTACAACTATTAAAGGGTTGCGGCATTAGGAAGCTTGAGAACCACTGCCATAGATGCTCAATCATATCAAATAGCACATAAAACATAGTAGGCATGATAAATTGAAGCAAATAGCATTTAATACAGCCCCCCTCAAAGAATCATGCAGTAGTCACATTTCCTCATGGATACTGTTTTTCAGTTATTTAAGTCATGTACAACTCTTCATTATCTCATTTGGGGTTTTCTTGGCAAAGATACTGGAGTGGTTTGTCATCTCTTCCTCCAGCTCATTTTACAGATGAGGAACTGAGGCAGAGAATGTTAAGTGACTTGACCAGGGTCACATGGCTATGAAGTTTCTGAGGCTGGATTTGAACTCAAGTTTTTCTTAGTCTAAGCCCTATATTCTATCCAGTGAGTCACCTAGTTGCTCTAGTCCTCACAGTTATCTCTATCTCTAGTTCTCTAGATATATAGGTAGATATCTGTATATCTGTATGTAGTTCTCCCTCTCCCTTTCCTTCTCTCTCTCCCTCTCCCCCATGTATATATATATATATATATATATATATATATGTGTGTGTGTGTGTGTGTGTGTGTGTGTATCTATATATCTATATCTATCTATATACACACATACATACATACATATATATACACAATATATGTGTGTGTTTGTGCTTTGGGAAAAATATATGCATCTATATTCATACATGCACACATATCTATATATATGTATAGATATTTCTATATACATTCTGGATTTTGGGGGAATATGATTACACATATATTTGCATACACATACACATCCATGTTGTCTATATATATATATATTGTTCTCTTGGTTCTACTCACTTCTTCTGTATGTATGAAGTTTCAGCGAAACCTGGACAGATTTGTATGAACTGAAGTGAGCAGAATTAGGAAAAGTGTGTATACAGGGGCTGGCCCTGACCAGTTTTGGAGGGAATGTCTGGGCTGGTCTTGCTACTGTTTCTTTGAGGATATTGCATATTTGGCTTTTTCTAGGATCTAAGGGACTGGTCAGGTTGGAGATCTACAAGCTTTCAGTGCTCCCCAAAGGTCCTCATCCAGTTAAATGTTTAATTTTTTGCCCTCCTGTACTATCTCTGGAGGTTCCTTACCTGGTTTTGGGTCTGAGCCAGCTGGAAAGCTCTATAGGTTCAGAGGGACAGAAATGCAGCAGGATTGAGAGCAGCTGGAATGGAGATATTGCCCAGCTCCTGGGATCAGAATCCACGCACCTTCTATTTGCTTCTGAACTTGCTCTTTGCTTTGTACACAGCTGAGGGCTTGTGACTGCTCCTTGCCCAGGGATACCAACCCGGGCACAAATCCCCTTCTTGATCAGCATTAGATACATGTCTTCTAACTGGATAGTGAGTAACAGAGCAGCCAATTGGCCTCTAGTCCTACACCCTGCACAAGATTGCACCTCTGTTTTCTGGATTTGTAGCTATGTGGCGTGGTATACAACCTCTTCCTGTTCTGGACTGTTGGACTGGACCTTTCCTAGGGAGATGCCTATCTCTTAGTGTCCACAGACCTTTTCATTTCTATACTGACCTGGGCTAGAAAGAAAGTGCTTAATGGCATTTGTGGTATTTCCCAATCAGGATTCAGTCTAGTGCATTTTTTAGATCTGTTTAGAGGTATCTTGGTAGGGTGAGATTAACTGTACTTCTTACTGCTCTACCACCTTGGCTCCCCACTGACTTTGATTTCAAGAAGGTTATTATTAAATAGTATGAGGTTGAGAGTGAGAACATGCACAGATCTTGGGGATGCATGGACATTGTAAGAAGTGCCAAGAAGAGACCTGGGGAAAGTGTTTTAAGGTCACAGAATAACAGAATCACAGTTAGAATTCACCTTAGTGGTCATCTACTCAATCCATCTATGTAAGGATTCTCCACTATAACATATATGACAAATCATCTCACAGTCTCTGCTTTGAGAACTCCCCAAGGAGGGGAAATCCAAGACTTATTGAAGTACCCTATTTTAGTCTGAAAGATCTGGGGATTTTGCACACTATAAAGTTAGGAGGTCAGTAGGAGTTCCCATTTAGAATAACTCTAATTGCCAGAAAGTTCTTTTTTTTTTCTGACTACAAAATTGTCTTGCCCATTTTGGAAGTGTTACACGTTATTCATGGTTCTGTCCTCTGGGTCTAAGCAGAACAAATTTTTATCTATTCACACAGGTAGGTGGCGGGCCTAGATTAAAGAAGACCAGAGTTCAAATGTGATCTCAGGCAGTTGGTACCTGTGTGACCCTAGTCCAGACACTTGACTTCTATTTGTTTCAGTTTACTCATCTGTAAAATAGGTTTAATAATAGCACCCACCTCCTAGGCTTGTTGTAAGAGTTAAATGAGATAAAAATCATAAATCATTTAGCACAATACCTAGCCCATAGTAAGTGCTATGTGAATATTAACTATTATTAACTATCCTCCATGTGATAGCCTTTCAAATGCTTGAAGATAGCAACCTCCATCTCTCCTCCAACCAGCCGTAGCCTTCCTTTCTCCAGACTAAACCTATCTAGTTCCTTCATCTTATTTTCATATAATGTGGACTCAAGAATCCCTTGGATACTCTACAAATGATCAATGTTCTTCTTAAACCATGACTACCCAGAACCAAACAATATTCCACATGAATTCAGATGAGGGCAGAGTGTACCAGGAATGTCATCTCCTTATATTTGGAAGTTTTGCCCCTCTTAATGCAGCCCAAGACAGTATTAGGTTTTTTTTTTTTTTGGCTTGTGGAAGTAGCTAGGTGGCGCTATAGTGCACAAAGTACCAGGCTTGCAGTTAGGAAGAGTCATCTTCCTGAGTTCAAATCCGGCCTCAGACTCTTACTATCTGTATGACCCTAGGTAAGTCACTTCACCATGTCTGCTTCAGTTTCCTCATTCATAAAATGAGCTGGAGAGGGAAATGACAAACCATTCCAGTATTCTTGCCAAGAAAACCCCAAATAGGGTCATGAAGAGTCAGACATGATTGAAAAAAAAACTCATCATCAACAACAATTATACTTCTAACTCAAACACAGATACTTTCAGAATTGCTGTCTAGCCATCTTATAAATTTGAAGCTGATTTTTTGTGTTCAAGTGTAAGATTTTATATTTATCCCTACTAAATTTCATTTTATTACCTTTAGCTCAGTGCTCTATTTTTTTTTTTTTGCTTTTTTCTTTCAGTGGGGGGAAGGCAGGACAATTGCGGTTAAGTGACTTGTCCAAGGTCACACAGCTAGTAAGTGTTGTGTCTGAGGCTGGATTTGAACTCAGGTCCTCCTGCCTCCAGGGCCAATGCTCCATTCACTGCGCCACAGTGCTCTATATTTTAAGACAGAATTGATCACTCTACTCTGAGAGACAGGAGGGATTCTGTATCCCAATATGTAATAAAGAAGCTCACAGATATATACAAATTTTAAAGGTTCTTTTAAAAAATAAGTCCTTGTTATAGTATTAACATAGTGCATTTATTTCTACAAACATTAGTTCTCTATGTGATAATGATAGATATAGGGCATGGTGTTTCTTTCTACAGAGGCTTACTCAGTTTAACATTTTTATCAGTGACCTGGATGAAGGCAAAATTGTCATGCTTATCAAATCTGCTGATGGCGTAAAGCTGGAAAGGACAGCTAATACCCTACATGAGAGAAACAAGATTCAATAAGATCTTTACAGTCTGGACTAGTGAACTGAATATAATAAATGTTACTTAAATTTGGATAAACATAAAGTTATTCATTTTCATTTAGATATAGACATATATTGTGTATTTTGTATGTATATGTACTTATATGTGTGTATATACATATGTATATGTGTCCACACACATATCGAGAAGCACAGCTAGACAATATTTTTCTATGAAAAAAAAATGCCCAGAGTTTTTCGTAGACTAAAAGGTCAATATATTTCTTTTAAAAAAGTAACACGACAGCCAGAATGAAAGCTAATCTGATTTTAGTGTAACACCTGGTTGTGTCAAACCTCTGCAAATCACAAGTTGTTGCTGATCTCTTCCGTTTCCTAGGCAGAAGGTGAAGCTGACTTGGAGGTGAATCGTTCAGACCTTTTCATGTAAAGGAAGAAGCCTAAAGTATTTGCAACGTTAGTAGGATTGGGCATTTTGAGAAAGGGTTATCAGCTTATGAAAGATGCATAAGGATAGTGAGAAGGGGGAGATAGCATGGTACTTGATAATTTAGAGAAAACAGCACTTGACCTTGGAACTTCCATTGGCCAACCTGATGAGATACTGGATCACTCTTTGTGTCTGTCACTAAGCCCATAAAGTCACCATAGACTCTACAGGATTCAGGATAGGTGATTGTCAACCAGCACACAGTGAGATGGAGTAAACTGGATGGCAGGTAAATTCTGAGAATAAGCATATACAATACAATGGCTTTTGGGGGTTTCAGACTGTCTGTTTTACCTATAAAAGCAATACAATGAGGGTAAGGAGTTCAAATTTCAGACTTGGCTTCAAGTCCTGTTTCTTCTACTTACTACTTGTGTAACAACTTAAACTCTCTGTGCCTCCATTTCCCCATCTGTAAAATGAACGGATTGGACTAGGTGATTTTTGATATCTCTTCTAGCTCTAGAGTGATGATTTCATGAACCTTTTACCTTATTTGAAAATGTGGGTAGCTATAGTTCAGGAATTTTTAGACATATTTTTCATAGTACAAAAGAATAATGAATCTGTAGCTTGCAAGAACGTTGGAGATAATTTAGTCCAGTTTCTCCTTTTTCAGGCATGAGGAGCCTGAGGTCCTTAAACTAGGCTAGAACCAACATTGGCTGAGCCACTGTAACTTGTGGGACCCTGAAAATTCTATTTCCTGAAAGGACAATAAAAAATTAGAGTAACAAGGTCCTACTTGTTTAGAGAGGAAGGGAAAGAGCTGGATTAGTACGAATTCAGAACACAACCATGGTGACTTATGTGGAGATTTTACTCCAAGCATCTGTCCTAGCTCCACTCCCTGAGCATGCACATGAGTACTGTCAGTCATTCTGCCTCAGTGTTGATATAAAGTAGGTGACTTTATAATCTTGTCCCCTCCTTCACAATACAATTCACCCTTCTCAACCATCCCACCCCAAATTTCCACCAAACACCACCCTCTCCTTCCATTGTGCCCTCTGTATTACCTGTTCCATAGGCAACATTTTGCTTCACCCCAAATTTTTTCCTCTCCCATTCCTTCCATCTACTAGCTATCACTGAAACCTAGCTCCCCTGATAACACAGCCTCTCTGACCACCCTTTCCAGTACTGAGGGCACTTTCACTTATTTCCCTTGGTTCACTGGTTAAGGTTGGGGTATTGGAATACTCCTTGCTCCCCATTGCCACTTCCAGGTTCTCTTGCTACCTCCATCACTCAGTAATATCTCCTCCTCTGAGGTTCATTTTCATATCTACCACCCAATAAAATCCCAGCAACTATTGTCAACAGACCATAGACTTCTCAACAGATCATCATCAACCAATGCTGATGCCATTAACCATTTACTTTAGGCTGAAATCAATTCATTTCTAGCCAAATGTCCAACTGAATAAAAGGTTTTGAATGCCATTAAGCTCCTCTCCTGTGGCAAAGCACCTGGTGCTGATTCTATTCCAGCTGAGACTTACAAGTGGGGAGTCCATTGCTCATACAGACACTGACTAAATTTTTCTGGATTATATAACAAGAAGAACTTATTTTTCAGGAGTTCAAGGATGCCTCCACTGTCCATCTGTATAAAAGTAAAGAAATAAATTGTTCTGTGACAATCACAGGGTGGAAGAGGTCTCTTTCTTTTTCATTGCTGGCACGATTCTTGTCAGAGTCCTCCTTAATAGGCTCATCATTCACCTGGAAGATGATCATCTACCTGAGAGCCAGTATGGTTTCAGAAAAGGCTGAGAAACAGTCGATATGATGTTTGCTGCTCCACAACTTCAAGAGAAATGCCAGGAGCAGAACACAAGTCTGTACACATTTGTAAATCTCACCAAGGCCTTTGATACCTCTTAATCAACAGGGCTTATGGAAAATTATGTCAAAATTTGGTTGTCATAGAAGTCTATCACCATTATACATCTATTTCATGGTGGCATGCTTGCCCAGGTTCTAGATAATGGATGATGCTCTTACACTCTGCTAGTTACCAGTGGAGTGAAATAAGGCTGTGTACTTGCTCCCATGCTTTTTAGCATTACTTTTTTTTTTATCAATGTTGTCAGACACCTCCAATGAGGATGAACATGGCATCAACGTCAGCTACTGCACTGATGGTAAATTATTTAGCTTGAAAGGTCTACAAGCCAAGAATAAAATGGAGGGAGGGTTGGTGTGTGATTTTTTGTTTGCAGATGATTGTGCAACTCAATGCAGTCTCGGAAGCTGAGATGCAACAAAGTATGAATCAATTCTCTTCCACTTGTGATATTTTTGCCCTAACAATTAACACCAGTCAGCACGATGTCATTCATAGGCGGGACTATTGGTTACAGCAAATGAAGAACATTGAATACTATGGGTAAGTTCACTTACATTAGCAGTATACTTTCCAGGGATGTACACACTCATAATGAAGTGGATATACACATTGCCAGAGCTAGCACAGTATTCAGGATGCTCCAAAGAAAAGTGTAGAAGGGAAAAGGTATTAGGCTGTCTACCAAACTGAAGGTCTAGAGAGTCATTGTTTTGACTTCTTTGTTGTATGCCTGTGAAACCTGGACAGTCTACCAGCACCATGCCAGGAAACTGAATCACTTCCATTTGATTTGTCTTAGGAAGATACTGAAGATCACCTGGAAGAATAAGGTATCAGACACTAAGGTCTTTTCTTGAGCTAAACTGCCAGCCAATCAAACTCTGTTGCAGATAGCGCAACTCAGATGGAATGGCTATGTTGCTCAAATGCCACATGTATGCTTGCCAAAAAGACTATTTTATGGAGAACTCACACAGGGCAAGAGCTCACATGGTGGTCTGCAGAAGTGATAGAAGGCCACTCTCAAGGTCTCTTTGAAGAACTTTGGAGTTAATTGTGTGACATGGGAGACTGCCCTTTCTGGCATACCCACACCAAAGAAGATGCAGTGCTCTATGAGAAAAGTAGAATTGAAGTAGCTAGAAAGAAACAAGAGTTGTATAAATTTAGAGAATCCACTTCAAATGTTCACATGGACTATTTGTGCCGGACCTGTGGTAGAGCATTTTGAGCTTATATTGGTCTGATCAGCCACAGACACACTTGACCCTACCATAGTGATATTATTTTGGTCCTCTTCAATAACAAAGGACAGCCACCAACTGATATGGCTTACAACTTTTCTTTCTTTGGCAACTCTTGCCTTTATCTTATGGGACTTCAATATACATATAAACTTTACTTCCAACACCCTAAAAATTCAGTTCCTTAACTTCCTTATTTCTCATGACTTATATCTCCTTCACATCTCAATCAGACATAAATAGAGTTATACCCTTGATCTTGCTATCACTCACAAATGTACCACCTTCATATTCAAGAATTCTGAAATCTTTTTATCTGGCCATAATCTATTGGCTTTTCAACTCTTCCTCTGACTTATCTTACTGAACCCTAGTCTATGTCCATACCTTGATCTTTCAATTCTGTCTTACGTCATTTCCTTCACACTAGTCATTTTCTTTTTTTTTTTCTCCATCGTGACCTCTTGGTAAACTAATTCAAATTTTTATTGCCTTATTCTCTTATGACCCTGCCATCCCCTCTTTGTCTTTTCACTGGTTACAGTCTGTCAAAACATAGCCTGAGATCACTTCCATCACATTTTTCCTTCATTCCAACAAATATTCTTCTGAAAGATGGTGGAAAAATCGTGCAAGCATTCTGATTGAGTCCATTATAAATTTATGTTATACAACCTCAGCTGGGTCCTTACTCCTGCTAGCATGCCTACCTTATCAATTGACTACTCCACTCTACACAGTAGGTTTTCCAAACCTTTTCATCCATCTTCAAAACTTTCATGACCACCCTCTTCTCACAGCTGAGAACCTTGCCTCATACTTTACAGAAAAATATTGAGCCCATTCATCATGAGCTCCCTCTTCTCTCTTCATTTCATATAATTCTTATGCCTTCTGGCACTGTCTCCTCTTTCCCCTCTGCTTCACATGATGAGGTGGCCTTAATCCTCACTAAGACTAACCCCTCTATTTGTTCAAGTGAACCTACTCTATTCCATCTCCTCCAACAGAATGCCCCCTGTTATCCCCACTCTGTCACTTATTTTCAATCTCTCTCTGCCTTCTGGCTCACTCTGTCTACAACATGTGCATGTCTCCCCTATTCTAAAAAATATGCAAACTTTCACTTGATCCTTCCATCTCTACTAATTACTACCTCATAACTCTCTCCTGTCCTTTTTGGTTACTCTCCTTGAAATGACTATATATAATAAGGGCCTCCACTTTCTTTCCATCTCCCTCTCTCCTAAACTCCTTACAATCTGATTTCTGACTTCATCATTCTATCTAATCTGCTCTCTCCAAAGTTGACATTAATCTCTTAGTTGCCGGATCCAAAGGCCTTTCTTCAATCCTTATTCTCCTCACCCTTTCTGTTGCTTTTGACATCGTTGATCACCCTGTCCTCCTCAGTGTTCTCTTCTCTCTAGGTTTTCGGGATACCACTATCTCCTGGCTCTTCTCTTCTCCATCAGACCATTCTTTCTCAGTCCCCTTTGCCGGCTCTTCATCCAGAGTATCATCTCTTCTAACTATAGGGGTCCTGCAGAGTTTTCTCCTGGGCTCTCTTCTCCTCTCCCTCTATACTACTTCACTTGGTGATCCCATCATTTCTTATGGATTTAACTGCCATTTATATGTGAACTATTCTCAAAACTACCTTCCCTGCCTTATCCTCTGTGACAGTGGTTCTCGACCTGTGGGTTGCCATCCCTTTGGGGGTCAAATGACCCTTTCACAGGGGTCACAGGGGTTGCCTAAGACCATTGAAAAACACATATTTCCAATGGTTTTAGGAATCGAGACATTGCTCCTCTATCTGTCTCCAGGCAGGTTTGCCCACATGCAGATACACCCACATACGAGTATTAAAGGGTCGGGGCATTAGGAAGATTGAGAACCACTACTTTATGATGACCTCAAATCTCATGTTTCCAACTGTCTTTCTGACATCTTGCACAGCATATCCTGTTGGCTTCTTAAACTCAACATGTCCAAAATTAAACTTATTTTTCCTTCTAAATCGCCCCCATGCTCCTACTTTCCTATACTTTAGAGTGCACCATTCTCCAAGTCCCTCAGGTTTGCAAAGTAGGTGTCATTCTCAACTCCTCACTACTTTCACTCCCCATGTCCAGTCTCTTGCTAAGGCTTCTCAATTTCACCTTTGCAATAGCTCCTGAATTTTTTCCATTCTTTCTTCTGACACCATTCTAGCACAGGCCCTCATCATCTCACACCTGATCTATTGCAGTAGTCAGCTGGTAAGTCTGCCTACCTCAAGTCTCTCTCCACTACAATCCATTCTCTATTCAGTCAATGAAGTGACTGCTGAAGCACAAGTCTGACTATGTCATCCCTACTCAATAAACATCAGTGATTCTCTATTACCTCAGGGATTAAATACAAAATCCTATCACAATCTAGCCCCCTCCTACTTTTCCAATCTTTTTATACCTGACTCCTCTTTATCTAGTGACACTGGCCTCTTTACTGTTCCATCATATCCAAAGGTTCATTTAATCAATTTACAATCTGTTTGTTGGTCAAGGAATGACATATATTTGCATTCTCTGCAGAGCCAGATGTCCAGTTGCCCTTGTGTCTAGAGAGATGAAGACTAAGGCAAAGGTACAAGTACATCCTTCTTCTTGTCCAGGGGGCTTGGCTACTTAATCACCATCAAGGCCCAGCTGCCAGGCTTGATGAATGACTGTGGAGTGCTACAGTTCAGTGGCTATTAATGCTGTAGATGATGGCATACTATCAAACTGGTCTGAGCTGGGACCTAAACATGCATCAGGGAAATGTGATCAAAGTGCCCTTTTCTTACAAATGCAATATAAACCAACAAACACTGAACATGATAAAATGTGAGATCTAGAGCTGGAAGGGGCCCCAGAGGCCAGCTCTCTCATTTTACAGGTGAAGCTGAATGAAGCCCAGCAAAGTTAAGTGGTTTTTCCAAAGTTACCCTTTATGTACAAAAGACTGTGGTAGGTCCTGGGATCTCAAAGATAAAATAAACATTTCCTGCTTTACTGAACTTAGGTTCCCCTGAAATCTAATTGTATCGGCAATCAACTAAACAGATCTCTGCAAGGTCATTCCACCTCTCTTCTCCTTGCTTTTGCAAAAGCTGTCCCCATACCTGGAATGCTTTCCTTCCTTATCCCTACCTAGATGATTACCTGACACAGTGGATAGAACATTGAGCCTATAATCAGGGAGATCCAGATTCAAATCCAACCTCAGATACTAGTGTTATGACTCTGGGCAAGTCCCTAAACCTGTCTGCCTCAGTTTCCTCAACTGTAAAATGGGGATAATAATAACACTTGTCTCCTAGTATTGTGAGGATCAAATGAGATAATCATAGAGCATTTTATAAATCTTAAAGTGTTATGTAAATGCTAGTTTTCCTAATTATTATTTCATGGATGCTAATGGAATATATGGACTATCCATAAGTTACACTCATCACTGGTCTACCTCTTTTTCCATCCATGTTTTACTCCAATTATGTCTTTACATCTCTATAACATCAGAGTTCCTGAGTTTTCCTGCAATGGGTATGACCAAAGTAGACTGTCTTGTTTTTCTGCCACTGATGATTTCCCTATTCTCTCAACCATTCATCTTTTTTGGGCTCTGTTTTGTAATGTAAATAATTATATAAAAACGGGAAAAATACAGATTTATGGTTAAAATGGAAGGACAGCCATGTTCTCTCTTGTGATTAGCATACTCTTATGATTAGAACTTCATGAGTGCTCATTGATTGAGTGAAGGAAGGAGAAATGAAAAAGCATTTGTTAAAATACACAATTTACTTATTATATGTATTTATTAAAATACATTTTATATTTTATACTGTCCTAAGAATTAGGGAGATATCAATGCAAAGATATGCTCTACCCTCAATATATTTTAATGAGAAGGGCCACACATATTTGATTCTGAAAATTATTGGAGTGGTGAGTGGAAATATAGAGAAATAGATGGACACAGGCTTTAAAATATTGATTATAGCACCATCACCACCATTACCCACATCACCATTACTGCTATTACTACCTCCCTAACTCATTAGCTAGTTTGCATTTATAGAGCACATTACGTTTTTCAGAGTACTTTAAAAATATCGTCTCATTTGATTCCCCCAATAGCCCTGGGAAGTAGGTGTTTTTATTTTCAGCATTTTACAAATTGGGCAGGTATAAATTAAGTGACTTGCTCAGGGTCACATGCTAGTAAAGGTAAGAGATTGGATTTGAATTCAGACCTTACAGATTTCCAAATCCATCATGCTATTTATTAATTAGCTGCCTCAGTATTGGTTGACTAATAATTTGAGTGTAGAAAAAAAAAATCAGTCTGGCACTGGTCAAGGCCCAACAGGCAAAAAAATAAATCAAGACTGCATTTAAGATAATTCCATTGATGCAATATTGTCATGCATCATTGGTTACCATTATCTCCAAAACAACAAACTGTGGTCAACACACAGGGCAATGGAGTTGATTGTAATTAGTCTGTAGCATATCAAGGCCAAAGTGTGGTGCAGTGGAAAGAGGACTGGTTTTGGACTCAGAAGAATTAGGTTCAAATCCCAGCTTTAATACTTATTGCAACTTTGGAAAAGTGGAAACTTCTCCAGGATTGTGGTTTCCTCATCTGCAAAATAAGGAGATTAGACCAATTGACATCTGGATTTCCTTTCAGATCTAAATCCATGACTTCATGACTTGAATATTAGAAGCATTATCAAAGGCATTAAGCAAAAGAAGTGTAGAAAAGAAGGTTGGTGGATATGGTAGGAAGCATAAAGTATGACAGAACAACCAACACATGTTGCACTGGTGCCTTTGGGGACTAAAAATTATTGCTAAAAGATATATAGGAAGGTTTCAAATTGCTCTGATATGCAGTATTTATAGGAGAATGTGAACAAGAGCCACATATGATGACAAGTTGTAGGTAAGTTGTGATTGGCACCATTGAAAGGAATATGCACATTTAGGAGGTTATGAATCCATTGAAGTATTAAGGGGATACTCACTGAGTCTATTTTTGAGCTTGTGTAGTAGATAGAGAGCTGGGCCTGGAGTTTTGGAGACTCATCTTCATGAGTTCAAATCTGGCCTTAGACACTTACTAGTTGTGTGCCTCTGAGCAAGGCACTTAAACCAGTTGGACTCAGTATCCTCATTTGTAAAATGAAGTAGAGAAGGTAATGGCAAACCACTCCAGTATCTTTGCCAAGAAAACACCAAATGGGGTTATTAAAAGTCAGACACTACTGAAACAACAACAACAACAACAAAAACTGTGTATCTTATATGTGTCCAAAAATACTAGAGGTATGTTGGAACATAGATGGGATTGCCCAGGAGAGCTGGTGTCTAGTCTACTATGTTCTTCCATATACTAGCTTCATATCTTTGAGGGATGATGCCTTCATTCCTTGGGCCTCAATTTTCTCTTCTATAATGGATCATTAATTCCAGCCCTGTGTAATGGCAAGCAAAGTAGTACTTTGCTGCTTGTTTCAGCTATTCAAGTGCCTTTGAGCCTCACCTTTGATTGTATCAAGTCTTTGTTGGAAACAGTATACATTGTGTTGCCCTTAGTAGGTCCAAGGGAGTTGTGAGACCTTCCCTGCCCTTAATAGACTTAACATCATCTCATGGAGCCCACTGTGGGAGGAGCTTGCCAAAAGAGTGGAACAGGAAGCAGAAGAGCAGAGAAAAGCTAGAGCATAAGCTGGGACCATACAGAACTGAGAGGGAGAACGCTTGTGATTTTGGCACTCTGTCCATCTGTTCTGTCTGTGTTGATGTTACTTTGTCAGAAAGAAGCATTCTGTCTGTTGAAAGAGGACTTTACCAGAAGCTCTGGAAGAAGACTTTACTGCTGTTTACAGAAGTCATGAAAGAGAACTTTAGTGCTGTTTATAAAAATCCTGAAATAAAACTTTGCTGCTGTTTACAGAAGTCCTGAGACCATTCTATTGATTTGTGTTCGATTTCTCAGATGGAAGCTTTGTCTGTTGTGCTGTGTTACTCTGTCAGACAGAAAGTGAATTGAGATGATAGTGCCAGCAATGTGTGTAAATATCATTGTAGCTCTGTTAAGTTTAATGTGTGTAAATATTGTTGTAGTTCTGTTAAGCTTTGTGTTCCTAGAAACAGAAACTGCAAATGACTTGAAGTGCAATAGTCCTCATAGGCTGAGATATAGAACTGGAGCAGAGAGCTGCCTTTGTGTGAATCCAGGCAAGAGTTGGAATGTTGAAGAGGACACATTGGGTTTGGAAGTCATCCTGGAGCTAAGATGAAAGAAGACTTAACTTGAGTACTCAGTGCTGACAGATGATATGGTAATTTCCTGTGACCTAGGGGTGGATGGTGTTTGTACTTTCTGCTACCCTTTAAGGATGATTGATTAAGGATGATTGGAAGCCAATCTCAAGTCAAGATGAAAGAAGACTTTACTTGGGTACTCTATATTGATTAAGGAGATTGTGACTTAATGAATGATATGTTTTGTTGAAAACTATTTGGCCACTTTAGTAATAAGTTGTTAGGTTGTATTGTTGTGAATGTTGTGCTCTAGTTTCTTAAATGTTTTGGTTTAGTTTATTGCCAAATAAATAGAGAGTTCACTGTACTATGAGATTAGATACTTAAAGTTATTCACAGCAGCAATCCTCAGGGGAGCTTCTCTTGATTGGCTTTATATCCTGTCAAAGTTATAGGGCTCAAATGAGAACACAGGATAGCACATTTTGAGCTGAAATAGATTTAGAAGCTATCTAGTTGAATCCCCTCATTTGCAGATGAGGAAACAGAGACCCAGAGAGGTTAAATGACTTGGTCAAGGTCACACACGTAGTAAACGAAAGAGGTCATATTTGAATTCAGGTCCTCTGAGTACAAATCAAAGAGTCAATCACTAAGCATGTATTAAGTGTCTACTATGTGTCTGAACTGGCGGATACTGGACAAAACTGAAAGTCTCTAAATTCTCAATACTATGGAAATATAAAGCGTTGTTATAATACAAAAAATCATAAGGCAGTGCCAGCCAAGACAGTGCTGGATAGTGGTTCCATTTTGGAAAGCACTTTTCTCTAGGGGTAGTTGTCTAGGACAAGGAGTAGTAGAAAGATCTAGACTGTGTACTGACCAAGGAGCAAGTACAGAAGGAAGCATAAGCTGTGGGGTTCTGACTTCAGTAGTGGAGTGGTGTCTCAGATCTAAGCTCTAGCCCAAACTGAAGTCTACAGTGGAATAACAAGGGCATGAATCTCAGACTAAAAAAAGTTCATAGTTCTGTTGCTCTTAAATGGTAGAGCTTTCCAGCTGGCGGATGGGAACTGATTTTAGCATGTGGAGTCTATTGGAGTTCTAATGACAGGTAAGGCCACAGATATGTTGCTCAGACCTGAAACCAGATAAAATTCAGGAGTCAAGAGAAACATGAATAGAGGAAAATACAGTGTATCAACCACAAAGGACTAAACATGAATTATTTGCTTACATTCTAATATGGGGAGATGATACATGTGTCTCCTGAGAACTCTATCATCATCAGTGCTCAAAGAGGAAATCTAATAATACAGAAAGCCTAGAAAAAGGGTTTTAAAGGAAGAAAGAAAAGGGATGATTTTAGAAATAAAACAGAGTAAGGGTTTTAAAAGAAGAAAGACACACATTAGAGGGGTAGAGGAGGTAGGGGAAATTATCTCGCATAATGTGGGTGCCAAGTAGAAGACTACCCACATAAGGAGGAACAGATGAAGGGAGAGAACTACAGTTGAACCCTATCTTTGTTTGAACAGGTTAAAGGAAAGACTATACATACACTTGTCTACAGTAATATATATTTACTGAACAGGGAAACAGATGTAAAGAGTGAAGAAAGGGGGGGGTAAAGAGAGGGTAGAATAAGGGAAGGATTAGTTTTGAAGAAAAATTCTAACTATGGAGGGTGGATCTCAAGGAGGGATTTGAAAGGGAAGAAAACGTAAAACCCTGTGATTTCATTCAGGATGAGGGAATGAGAAGAGGGGAGGGGAGAAGATCTCATCAAACCTAGAGCAGACCTATACCTTTCACCACCTTCTTCTTCTTTATAATACTGATCAACACAATGAACAACTCATGATGACTCATGATGAAACATGTAACTTACCTCCTAATAGAGAGTTCAGGGACTTATGGTACAGATTGATGTGTGTGTACATGCACACACATACACATATATGTATAATGTATATTTATATTTGCACACATAGTACATGTATACATATATGCACATGTCCATGTGTGTAAATATGCGTTTGTGTATATATGTAAATATATTCAGTATTTCTGTGTGCGTGTATGCAGACACATACATATACATGTATGTGTGTGTATATATGTGTGTGTGTGTGTATGAGACAAACGTAGGAATTTAGTTTGCTTTACTACACATATCTGTTACAAAGTTTTTGTTTTTCTGTCTTTTCAATGGAGAGTAGGGTGGAAAGTGGGAGGGACAGAAGGTGTATTTTCGTTCATTGTAAAAAATCAAATTAAGTTATAAACATAATTATAAGGCAAATTCTTTGTCTTTGAAGTGGTCTAGTTTAATTACTCTGCCCCTAGTTTTTGAAACTACAAAATGAGCAACTGGGGAAGATGATCTCTAGGGTCTCTTCCAGCTTGACAGCCTATAATTCTTTGATTCTAGTTATGGCAGTTAGATGTGTAAGCATGAAACGTAACAAGTAACAAGGGGCAATCTCTTTTTTACTTCTAAAATGTGTAGTGTAATCCATGAGTGCTAAGAGAGTTGAATAGAGAGAGAGAGAAATGGAGAGACCAATGCGGGCCAGACTAATCTCATAGGTTATTAGGGCTGCAAGAGACTGTGACCATCACCTGACCATTTTAAGAAGATGAGCCTGAGAGAAAGGACAGCTCCCGTATAAACAGTACTTGAAAATTTGTTAAGTATAGATGCTCTCCTTCTCTGTTTCCTTTGCTGGATCTTAAGTCTCTCAGGATTTTGTCCTGGGTCTACTCTTCTCTCCATACTACTTCACTTGGTAATCTCGTTAGCTCCCATGGATTCAATTATCATCTCTATGATGATGATTCTCAAATCTTCTTTCCTTGCCCCAGTTTCTCTCTTGACCTCCAATCTCTCATCCCCAACTGCCTTTCAGATGTCTTGAATTAAATGTCCAGCAGACCTCTTAAATTCAATATATTCAAAGTAGATCTCATTATCTTTTCATCTAAACCCTCCCTCTTCTACCTTCCCAATTATTAAAGAGGGCAACACCATCCTTCCAGTCCCTCAGGCTTGCAACCTATGAGTCACCCTAGTTTCCTAATTATCTCTCACCCTTCATATCTAAGCTGTTGCTAAGGCCAGCTGGATTTTACGTTTGCAACATCTCCTGAATATGTTCCCTTCTCTCCTCTGGTACTATCACACCACCCTGGTAAAGACCCTCCTTACCTCAAGCCTTGATTATTGCAATAACTGCTGGTGGGTTTACCTGCCTAAAGTCTCTCCCCATTCCAATCCATTCTCCAATCAACCATTAAAGTGATTTTCATGTCACCTCCCAACTCAGTAAACTCCACTGGCTTACTATTATCTCTAGGATCAAATACAAAACTCTTACTGGCATTTAAAGTCCTTTATAACCTAGTCCTCTTTCTGTGTTTCCAGTCTTCTTACACCTTACTCCCCAAAGTGAACTTTTCAGTCCAGTGACACTGGCCTCTAGGCTGTTTTATGAATAAGACCCCTCTCTTTCGTGGCTGTGGAAATTTTCTCTGACTGTCCCCCATGCCTAAAATACTCTCCAATTACCGTCCTCTCTGGCTTTATTTTGTTTTCTTGTATATCTTATGGGGATTATTATTCTCTTTTTATTTTTACTTATTTAATGTTTTTCAAAATTTATTTTATTCTGAACTTGAGAAATAAAGCAAACATTTCCATAACAAAGTGGAATAGAAAAAGTGGATTGCACCTGAAATTGCAGACTTGCTATTCCTTTCAAATATATAACAAAGTTATCATGCAAGTTTCTTTTTTCTATCCCCATCCTGCTGATTTCCTTTAAATTCCAATTAAGATTTTACCTTCTATAGGAAGCCTTCTCCAACCTCTCTTATTCCCAGAATTTTCAGTTAAAAAAAAAATCCCATATGTAGCTTGCTTTGTATATGTTTGCTTCCATGTTGTATCCCCTGTTAGATTGTGACTTCCTTGAAGACAGGAACTGTCTTTTGCCTCTTTTTATATTCTCAGCTCTTAGCACACCGCCTGGCACATAGGCACTTAATAAATACTGATTGATTGATAATCCATCTTAACCCTTACAACCGACTTGTGAAGTAGGCACTATTAATATTCCCATTTTAAAGATGAGGAAACTGAAGCTTAGAGGTTAATGCCTTGTCCAGGGAAGGTCACACAGCTAGGAATTATCTGAGGTGGGATTTAAATTCAAGACTTTCCTCATTCCAAGTTCTGTCCCTCCTACCCACACACCCTCCTGGATGGGGGGGGGGGGGAGTATCAATCAAACCAGACAGAAGAGCAATTGCCTCTCCTGTTGGATATAGATAGCAATACAGAGCTATGCTTGACATGAAGTGAGAAACAATAATAGTAGTAGTGGTGGTGGTGGTGGTAGTAGTAGTAGTAGTAGTAGTAGCAGTAGTAGTAGTAGTAGTAGTAGTAGTAGTAGTAGTAGTAGTAGTAGTAGTGGTAGTAGTAGTACTGGTAGTGATGGTGGTGGTGGTGGTAGTAGTAGAAGTAGTAGTAGTAGTAGTAGTAGTAGTAGTAGTAGTAGTAGTGGTAGTAGTAGGAGTAGTAGTAGCAGTAGTGGTAGTAGTAGGAGTAGTAATACAGATAACAGTATAAAATTATTCATTTTTTCCTCACAACACTCTTGGGAGATAGGTGCTATTATTATTATTATCCCTGTTTTATCTCCATCCTTATCCACAGATGAGGAGACTGAGGACTAAAAAGTTTAGGTGAAGGGCGGCTAGGTGGCACAATGAATAGAGCACCGGCCTTGGAGTCAGGAGGATCTGAGTTCAAATTCGGCCTCAGACACTTAACACTTACTAGCTGTGTGACTTGGGCAAGTCACTTAACTCCAATTGCCCTGCTTTCCTCCTCCAAAAAAAAAGGAAAAAAAAAGTTTAGGTGACTTGTGCAAAGTCACACAGCTAGTGAGTGGTGGGGCTAGATTTGAACTCAGAGTCTTCTAGATTCCAGAGCCACTGCTCTACATCACTGTGCTCCCTTGCTGTTTCTTGCTTTGGTTCTTAAGTAGGGCAACTCTCCTCTGCCTAATAAATTCTTCTAAGCCATAATCAATCAATGAGCAAACATTTATTCAGCTTTGACTACTGCATGCAAGGCTCCAGAGATGCAAAGCCCAGAGTAAAACTGTCCTTCTACTCCAAGAGCTTCCAATCTATCAGGGAGACATGCAAATCAGCCAGAATAGAAAAAAAGAATATAATCACTTAGTGAGCAAATAGAAGGATGGTGATTGGACCAGAACTATGATTGCATAGGTGTAGGGAAATCACAGGTGAGAACACTATTCTCTCCAAAAAGGCAGGCTGGCACTTTTCCTACAATATAAACTCGTAGAGAGTTCCCCAGAGCTTTGTAAGGTCATGGGATTTGCTCAGTGTCACATGGGCACTATACGTTATGTGTTGGAGGCATGCTTGAACCAGAGTTGGTGTGGGGAGATAGAGAGACAGAGAGAGAGGAGAAAGAGAGAGAGAGACAGAGACAGAGAGAGACAGAGAGACAGAGAGAGACAGAGAGAGGAGAAAGAGAGAGACAGAGAGAGACAGAGACAGAGACAGAGAGACAGAGAGAGAGAGAGATAGAAAGAGAGACAGAGACAGAGACAGAGAGACAGAGACAGAGACAGAGACAGAGACAAATACAGAGACAGAGAGGGATAGAGACAGAGACATAAAGACAGACAGAGGCAGAGATAGAGAAACAGAGACATACAAAGAAATGCAGAGAGACAGAGATAGTGAGGTAGAGAGAGACAGAGACACAGAGAGTATGGTCACAGATGAGTAATTTAACCGGGACAATCTCATTTCCTTCTCCCATACTTGTCACTGAGTCGACCAACTGAGGGAACATTGGAGGTAAGATAGTAGGAATTCTGTGTCCTCTTTTCTTCTACACCCCTACCTACCATAAATGCCTGGAGAGTTTATCTCTCTCTACTATCCCCAATGACAAGCTTGGATTCAGCTCCTATAAAATATTGAGAGACAATTTATTTTCTTTCTTTTTTAAATCTCTGTCGAGGATTAGGTAGTTTTGTTGCTAGGAGACTTACTCTGAATAATCTGATAATTTCCTATATTACTTTGTAATATAGCTTTCATTGTGGTTTTACTTTAAAAGATTGGATCATTTATTTTTAATAAATCTGGGTCCCACACCCAAACTGTTGTTTATTTTCCTTCCATTAACTCTCTCACCCTTGTTCAGAGACAGTATAGAATTTTTTGAGCACACAATCAACCAGTTAACAAATATTTATTAAGTACCTACTATGTGTTAGGTAGTGTGTTAGGTGCTAGAGATACAAATGCAATGAAGGAAAAAAAATCTCTTCTCACTAGGACCTTTCATGTTAGCAGAAGTTTACATGCCATGGAATCATTGAATGATATAACTATAAAGTTTTAATTATAGAATCTGTATTTATTTTGTACATTTATATACACACTATGTATATGAACAGATATGTGCACATACATGCATGCATACACACAAACACATAATCACATAATATATTTGCAATATATTATACATTTCTATGTACACATACATGTGCATACACACATGCATGCATGCATACATGCATACATTATACATTTATCTCACCATTGACAAGGCCCTTGAGGGCAGAGATTGTTTTACTTTTTGTATCTCCAGAGTCAAGCATAGAACTTGGCATATAGTAGTTATTTAATAAATGCTAATTAAGGGATTTGAAAATTAAAATGAAATCCAGTGAGTTTGCAGACTCTATTAGTTTCTTCCACAGCTTCTGCTTTCCCTTCTTGAAGACCTCTGATGACAAGGCAGCCACTCCCTCCTGAGGCATCCCATTTTACTTTTGGAATTGTCTATTAGAAATTAAAGATGGTCCTAGATCCTACACGGCATTAAATTATAAATGCTGGCGTTTCTCAAGAATATATAATTATAGTTTTAACACATTTTACAGATGAGGAAATTGAGGCTCCAGAATGTCAAGATGGCAACTTGCCCAAGCTAGACACAGAGCTAGAGAGTGTCTAAGAAGCCTTCAAGTGTGTATCCAATGATTAAGTATTATTCAACCCAGGGCTGACATAGGAAAGCTCAGAGGGAGTCTATATCAGACCGGCTGCTAGTTAATAATTTTTTTTTTGTCCTCAGCACTTCTGATTTGTAGACTTTCTCATTTGTAGAGGATTTGCAAATTGTATTCATTGAAAGAGCATTATCAGAAAAAAGACACAATTTTTTAAAAAAATGAGCTAAACACTTAACAGATGAACTCATTTTTTCAACTTTATTTCATTTCAAATTTATGGAATTCATTGGTGAAGTTACAATTTCACCAATTACTTAGCTTTTGCAATTTCCAGTTCTTTGCCACCACAAAGAGAACTACTGTAAATACTCTGGACTAGAACATATAGGTTCTTTTCTTTTTACCCTAGTCATCTTTATAAAACATCCTTGTAAATGGACCTGGAAGTCATATTGTTGAGCCAATGGGTGTAGATACCTTCATAACTCTTTGGGCATTATTCTAAACTGCTCTTCAATATGGCTGGATCAGTTCACAACTCCATCAAAAATGAATTAGTGGTCTATTTTTTTCAACATCCCCTCCAACACTTGTTGCCATCTTCCTCAATCATTTTAGCCAATCTGGTAGGTGTGAAATGATATCTCAAGTTTTTAATTTGCATCTCTCCAATCGATAATGACCTAGATAATTTTTTTATCAAAAAATTTGGGTTTTTAGAAAGTTCAAGTTTCTCTCCATCTCTCTCTCTCTCTCTCTCTCTCTCTCTCTCTCTCTCTCTCTCTCTCTCTGCAGCTGCTCCTCTCAGTCTCTCTCTCTCTCTCTTTTATCTCTTTTGCATTCTGTGTAAAGGTGTCTCTGTGTCTGTCTCCCTATAGCTCTGTCTCTGTCTGCGACTTTAATGTAACTTTAATGTGAAACTTACAGATATTATCATATTTTGATGTTCATATCAACCCTGTGAAGTAGGTACCATTGTTACTCATTCCCATTTCATGTATGAGGAAACAAACTCAGAGATCAAGTTACTTGCTCAGGTTCATGCAGTAGATGTCTAAGGCAGGATTCAATCTCAGGTCTTCCTGACACCAAATCCAACAGTTCACCCATTAGCCCAAGCTGCCTCTTAGTGCTAATGTTTGCGGATACAAAAGCAGAAGATAGTCCCTTTCCTCAAGGAGTTTACATTCTGATGAGAGCAGAGTGGTGGCCAGGGATGCTGGATAGAGATATACAGTGACCTGTGACCAAGCCCTTTCCAGAAGTAAAAGCAGTGCTAATTTGATAACTTTTCAGATGATTGGGCTGGCTGGCTTGATGAGGTGTGAAGCATGGACTGGACTGGGGCCGGCTAGATATAGTGGGATCTGTTCAACCATTCATTCACCAACAAGGACAGATAATCCCTAGGACATCATTCCAAAGTTATACTAATGCCCATAGAATGTTAAGAAATCTAGAGGAAGACCTCCAAAGCATTGGGTAGATCCTCTATTGAAGTTTAGTGAGAGTAATCAAGTATAAGATGGGAGAAACAAGAGATCTAATGTGATTTTAGGCTGTGTTCATGAAGGCATGGTCTCCAGACCTGGGCAAGTGATGGTTCTGTTGTATTCTACCCAGGTTAAATGACATTGAGAGCAGAGGTGTCAAACTCTTCGCCTGTCAGTCAAAAGGACCTGCAAAACTGCTTAGTAGAGTCCAAACCAGATTAAAATGTAATTTGGAAATGTTTAATAAATAAATAAAATACAATAAAACACAGATAATATTAATTTGTGGTTTTTCAAGTCCATTTCTATTTGAATTTGACCTCACCAATTTAGAGTATTATACTTGGTTGTGGGCACAAAATTTTAGGGAAGGCAATGGTCAACTCATGAATGTTGAAAAGAGAGCTCTCAGGATGGTGAAGGGCCTGAAGATCATCCCCTAGGGTGATTCAGCATGAAGAAGAGATGATGAGTTTAGTTAAGGTTATGAAAGCAGTCTTTTAATGTTTTAAGGATGACCATGTGGAAGAAGGATGAGATTTCTTTTTTTTTTGTCTCTAGAGGGCAGAGCTGAGACCAAAAATGGGGGGAGAGTTGTAATGGAAAATTTGTACTTGATGAAAAACAAGGAAATCAAACCTCCTAAGCACAGGAACTACCCATAGGTTGATGAGAAGTGGTGATGTATCTGCAAGCAAAGCCTGGAGGACAACTCATCAGTTTTGGGTACAGGTTGGACTAGATGCCATCTGAAGCCCCTTCCAACCCTAAGATTTTGTTACCTTCGTGTATCTTCATTCTCTATCTTCTGCTGCTTCCTTCCCATCTGCCCACAAATATGCTAAGATCTTCTCAGTCTTTAACATAAACAAACACGCAAATGACTGGATGGATGGATGACCCTCCTCCCTTAAACCTACGTTGTAATTTCTACCCTGTTTCTACCACCAAACAATTGCTAAATTTCTAGAAAAAAAAAAACAACAATGCCAAGATTCAAATCCATGCTTCTGAATACAGACCCAAAGGTCTTTCTACACTGCCCCCAACTATACCCATATTGATGAGGTTATAGATACATTGATGCATCCTCCTTAACTTTCCTGAACCTTTTGACACAGTGTACCAAAGCCTACTAGTGGATACTCTTTTTCCACTACAGTGGAAACTCCACTGGCATTCAGGCTACCACACTTTCCCCTTTTTCTAATTGCTTCTCCTCTTGTCTTCTCACCTGGCTATATTATCCTGTCTACAATAAAATAAGCTGCTTTCCCCTCAGGTTCTGTCTTGGTCCTTTCTTTGTATACTTCCTTCCTAGGTTGACTCGAATGTAACTCTAGGCAGCTTACTGATTGAATTGTACTTGCCATTTGATTCCAGCTGCTTCTCATCACAGTGCCAGCCAGGGAAATCAAAGGATGATTTCCCCTGAATCAGTCAAGGGTTGTGATTGGCTGATCAGGCCACTTGATGGACAGGGAGTCTATCACCAAAAGTTAACCATGCTGCTTCTGTGATATTGGAGAACAGTATAGTTAAGCAAATTACAATAAAGGCTATGTCCCAACAGGACAGCTAGGTGGCACAGTGATGCACTGGACTTGGAAACAGGAAGACTGATCTTTACAAGTTCAAATCCAACCTCAGACACCTACTTGCTATATGATCCTGGGCAATTAACTTAACCCTTTGTGCCTCAGTTTCCTCATCTGTAAAATGAGCTGGTTAAGGAAATGGCAAAACCACTCTGGTATCTCTGCCAAGAAAACCCCAAATGGGGTCATGAAGAATAGGACATGACTGAAACTTCACAAGTGTCCAAAAATGTGTCTTATTTTGCTTATTTGTTATATCAGTTTTTTTCTCTTTTTATGTTTTCTAGGTGGAGGAAGTTAGTTGGTGAGAGAGAAAAAATGCTCAACAATTGAAAGGATAAAATTTAATTAAAAATAAAAACAAAAATTAAAAAATCAAGCTCTATATAATAAAGATCTGTAATTTTAGTATAATCTTTTTCTGCCTCAGTTTCCTCAGCTATAAAATGGTGATAATAATAACACCTACTTCCCAGGGGTCTTTTTGAGGATCAAATTTATGAAGCACTTTGTATCATCCCAGGGATGCAGTAGGTGCTTAATAAATGTGCTTTCCCTTCCCTTATCTAGGTGCTTATTACTTCTCCCCATAGATGGCAAACTCTTTGAAGCAAAAATGGCTCTATTTTTGTCATATCACAAATACCAACACAATGCTGTACACATCATGCTTAATAAATATTTATTGAGTTGAAATGAAGTTGAATTGCTTTATTGGTGAATAGTCTGGAATGGATACAAGGCAAAATCTAGGTCTAGGAAGAAATACATTAATGAGCAGGGTGTAAGAGAAAGCAATGGGTCAAGCCCCAGACCCCAAGTTCCTTCTGTCCTCTCTGCCATGGAACAGTTCTGGTTCCATAGTATGGAGAGACTCTAGAGACCTGCAGTTAGAGTCTACATGTCTCAGACTGTGAAAGTTCAAGGGCAGAGAATCAATTAGGTCATTGTAATCTAGGGAAATTAATAGTCATTTATGCATGTCCTAGTCACAGAGTAAATATTCACAGAGTAACACAATTTCAGAGTGTGAAGGTTTCCCAGACCTCATCCTGTCTAACCCAAACCTTAGTAAAACTCCCTTCTGCATCATGAACAAGTAGTTATTTTGTCTTTGTTTAAAGATCTCCAACTAGAGGGAGCCTGCCTACCTTCCAAACCAGATCATACTTTCTTCTTTTGGAAATCTCCAATTGTTAGGAAATGGATTTTGTTTGTTTTTCCTAATATCAACCCTCAATTTGTTACTTTGCAACTTTTACCTTTTGGTCCTAGCTCTGCCTCTCTGGACTCTGACAATATGATTCAACTGTCTTCTCACTTTGGAAAATCTCTTTGCTCTATGACCCCTTTCTCCCATTAGTGAGCTCCCAACAGCCATAGTTCATTTATTTCCTTCATTTTCTCCCTTTTAATTCTGCTTTTCAAACACTTTAATATTGTTATCCTATCCTACTCCAGCTCTGTTTTCACTTTTTCCTAGACTTAAAATTTCCATTTCCCTCAATCAATGTCCATATGGCATGATATCAAGGCTCTTTACCTCCTTAGTTGGTCTCCTCTGCATGCTTTCTTGTGAATATCTCTAAAATATGGTACCCAGAACTCAACATATCATTCCAGTTGTGGTCTGACCAGGGGAGAATATAAAGGGACTTCCACCTCCTTATCCACTAGTTTTTAGCCAAACAGGAAACAACAGATGTGATTTTCATAGTATTTTATGATGGCAGTGACAGTGAGTTACCTAAAAGCAGATAGTTACAGGGGTTAGAGCAATGGACCTTGAATATGAAAGATCTGAGTTCAAAGTCAACCTCAGACACCAGTGTGTGGTCCTGGGCAATGCCTTTGACTTCTATCTATCTTAATTTCCTTTTCTATAAAATGCAGATAATAATAGTGCCTACCCCCTGTGGTGGTGAAGATCAAATGAGAAAATATTTGCAAAGTGTTTTGCCCTAATTCCTTATATACATGCTCGCTAGAGGCTACCTCATTTTACAGAATAAAAAACTGAAGCCCATAAAACTGAAGTGATTATAATGATTATACTTACAATTAAGTAATTATAGACCTGTTCACACAGGCTTGTTTCCATTTCTATTACTACTACTACTACTACTACTACTACTACTACCACTACTACTATTACTACTACTACTACTACTACTATGACTACTACAACTACTACCACTACCACTACTACTACCACTACTACTACTACTACTATGACTACTACAACTACTACTACAACTACTACTACTACTACTACTACTACTACTATTACTACTACTCCTACTACTCCTACTTCTACTCCTCCTCCTCCTCCTTCTGCTGCTGCTGCTGCTGCTACTACTACTACTACTATGACTACTACAACTACTCCTACTACTACTCCTACTCCTACTACTACTACTCCTACTCCTCCTCCT
>CM053580.1:558715031-558757034 GCA_028627135.1 Pseudochirops cupreus | reverse complement strand
TGCACCCAAATCTACTCCCATCCTCCTGGATTGTTCCAGCATCCCCCTTCCCAAGGGAATCTAGAGCTAAGACAGAGATAGCCAAATGACCATCCTTTCATTAATAAACATGCTGGCATTGTTAATAAAATGATTAAATTACCCAGACAGTATGTATCTCAAACCTTTTTAAATGACACAAAAACCTATCATGAAAAAAACTGCATTCTGACTATACATGGCACATTCCACACCGACAGTTTCTACCTCTCTACTGAAAGCAGGAGAAGCAAGCTTTTTCCATAGGTAGCAACATCCTTGCACAAGCATAGTTCCTTATTGTAGTAACCGATACAATTTCCACTGATAGAGAAATCAAGGAGTTAATATGTAACATTGTCTGCAATTGGCAAAACTGCTGAGCCTTAAAAAAGTGAGAAATGTTGGTAAATATCCTGGAACTTAGGAGGGAAATCTCCCTAGCACTCTCTAAGTGCCCATTCTAGGTTTATTCTGCTTTTCCCTGAGAGATAATTACCTCTCAGAGTTGCTTTTGTGCAAAATACTTTACCTATAATTGCCTTGAAAGTAAGTTTGCTAACTGAAACAAGATTTCCCCCCTTTAAATCAAGTTTTCACTGGGAAGGTAAACAGTGTATTTATTTTAAATTCCACTTAAACTAAACAGATTTGTTTGTTTGTTTTTCATTTGCAAAATCCCATGGAGAAATGAGATATTTCACTATTTGAAAGGGAAAGTAGATGAAAGTAATGCCTATCAATAAAAGGAGCTTTAAAATCAGTAGTTCATAAATAATGATAATAATAAATAATGTTTATATTACATGTTATGGCTTGTAAAGCTTATTGCATTTAACCTTAAGAGGATATACTATTATTATCTTCATTTCATAGATGAGGAAATAGGAATTGAGAGCTAGTATCTGAGGTTGAATTTGAATTCAGGTTTTCCTGACTTCCAGTTGCACACTCTTTAAATTATGCCACTTAACTGCCAAGAAAGTTGAGGAAAAGGAAAAGGCATCTGGAAATTTCATAGGGGTAGCTAATATGCAAATTCAGAAAATTTCTTTTCCAATCTGTTTTTTTTTTAATTTTTTTTTTCAGTTGAATCTGTAGAGGGTCTGAAGCTATGAGACCATTTGTGTATTGAGACACATGGAGGAAAAAAAATATTTACTATGTGCAAGGCACTGTGACAAACACATTTTTTAACAAGATTATTTCATTTGATCCTCATGGCAAACCTAAGCAGGTGCTATTATTATCCCATTTTTAGAGTTGAGGAAACTGAGACAGAGGTTAAATGACTTGTTTAAGGTCATACAGCTAGTAAATGTCTGAGGGTGGATTTGAACTCAGGTCTTCATGACTTTGGCCCAGCTCTTTATCCACTGCACCAGAACTCTTGGTATGAAAATACCTTCCACCAAAGCAGATTTTCAACTAACTTGTAAATTGTAACCTTAAGGAGGTGCTTGGTGGCAGACAGGTTAAAATTACTTGTCTGTGGTCGCACAGTTAGTTTGAATCAGAAGCAGGATGTTCATTTAATTCTTTCTAACTCTCTGGCAGTCCCGCTCTCTGCTCCATCCTGCTGCCTGAACAAAGCTCCCTAGCTGACATTTATGAAGTGCCACAATTTATAAAGGTGCACAAAACTCTCTAAAGTAGGTCCATAGGGTATTATTACCATAGTTTACAGATTGGGGAACTGAGGCTGATATAGCAATCTCCCCCTTGCTCTCACCCACATTAAACAGCTAGTAAGTCTAGGAGACAGGTTTTAAACAGTTTTGTACGATGGAAGAGTCCTGGATTAAGAGCCAGAGGAAATGGATTTTTTCCCCCCACATCTGACATTCATGCTAGCTCTTCGACCTTGGACAAGTCACTTCTCTGGACTTCAGTTTCCTAACCTACAAAATGAAGGGGTTGGAAAAGTGAATCTCAAAGACTCTTCCTACTTTAAGTCTGTTTGATATGGTGACTCTCAGTCTAATGCAGGACAAGTCTTCAGAGGATGCCGTGCTCGGTGGAAAACTTCAAATAGAGGAGCACACAGGTCAATACTAAGAAAGAGAAGGGTGGAGGTCTGGCATTCTGCTCAAGTTGGAGATGAATGCTCAGGACCACACAAAGGACTGTTCTGTTGAATCCATATTTAGTGAGAGATGGAAAAAAAGAAAAGAATAGGACCACAGTGTGGAGTGGATAGGATGATGCTGGTGAACTTTGGAGGCATCTAGGTGGCCCATTGGATAGAATGTTGGGCACGGACTCAGGAAGACTTCCATTCATTCATTCATTCATTCATTTATTTTTAACATTTGATTTATTTATTTACTTTTAGTTTACAAGATTCAGTTCCATAATCTCTTGAGTTTCAAATTTTCTGCCACAAGAAGAGGCATAGTAGAGAACCAGTTTTGGAGGTGAGAAGATCTGGGTTCAAGTACTACCTTTCTGTATGACTGTGGTCAAGTCACTTAACCTGTTGATAATCCAGACAACTCTATATGACCCTGATTTAGAGATGTCTGCATTGGTTGGATGACATTGCTCACCAGAGGTTATTATAATGTAATATATTAATATACTATAATAATGGATTAATTATATAATTATTATAATATTAATGTTTGTTAACATATAATATTACATATCTGTATGTGTACATACATATACATATACATATACATACACAGGATCTTAAAGATCATCACATTTAACCTTCTCCTCTCGTAGGTCAGGAAACTGAGGCCCAAAGATCAGATGTCATAGATCAAGAGTCGAAAGGGAACTTTGATGCCATCTTGTCCAATGATTTTATTTTACAGATATGGAAACTGAGACCTAGGAAAGTCAAATGATTAGTGCAAACTCATACAGGTGGTGCCATAAGCAGAATTTGAACCCAGGCCTTCAGACTCAATAATTAGTGTTCTTTACAGTATATCACATTTCTTTTTATTCCTTTTGTCCCCCACTCTTCCCTTCCCCAAAGGGTTAGACACTTAGAATACAAGGAGTCCCCCAAACTCACAGGATGCATAGAGACACCTCTTAGTTTTTCTAGTGAGGAGGAGGGATATTTTTGCATGTTAAATAACGTTTTAATAAAGCTAAAATCTACCTGCCCCATTGAAATGCTGACATTTAAAGATACTGCATTCCATGGAGAAAATTCACTTTTCCCCTTTCAACAAAATTATAAAGCGTATACCAATGTCTTTTTACACAATAACGTTTCCCCTCAATGTAATGCGCCAGGGATGTTTCATAAAATATAATTTGGAGTGTTATCTTCTTAAAAATGACACATGCGTTCAGACATCACCTGGCTGTGCCTTCATGTTCAACAAGCACCCCTCCCCCTGCTCTGCTCTCTTCCTGCCTGATGCAGAACCAGGATTCTTTTGTGTCTTGGTGCTGGAAGCATCTGGGCCTCAAGGAGCCTGCCCTCCCTGGGGGGTGGTTCTGTCTCATGGTGGCTGTTTTATTGCTCTCTAAAAGAAACAGGAAACCAAGGACCACGTGTTCCAAGCATGAGCTATGTCCTAGACCCAAGCAGTTTTTTTTCCCTATGTGTTTTGAATGGAATTTCATCCTTTCGCCTTTGGAGCAGAATAGAAATTGAATTTGGTATTTAGTAAGTCATACTTAAGGCCATTGTCCCCTGTGACATTATGGATTCGTGGAATATTATGGTTTTAAGAAGCAAGGTTCTGTTAGCAGAGTGCAAAATCTGGCAAGTGCCATTGAGGTTGAAAGGGTTGGCCATGTGGAAAGAGCACATGGTATAGTGTAGAGAGTACTGAAATCAGAGTAAGGAAGACCTGAATTCAAATCCTCCCTTAGATATTTACTAGTTCTATGTGTGTGACCCTCGCCATTCAGTTCAATGCCCTCTAAGGCATCCAGCTCTAAATGTATGATACTATGACTGGGTAGGGTTGTCGTACATAGAACTACCTGTTTAATTTGAGAGAAGATCATCACTAAGATGAGCACAAGGTCATGAAGAAAAAATAGTGACTTACAGTCAGGAAGAAATGGATTTCAATCCTCTCTCTGAAAAGTACTAGCTGGGGGGCCCCGGTACAAGTCACTTTCCCTTTCTGAATCTCAGTTTCAGCTTCTGTGGGTAATTAATACCCATAGTAATCAATAATCAATAGATTATTGAAAGAACCAAAGCAGAAACTGTATGTAAAATGCCTTTGAGAATTGTAAGACCTCTTGTAAATATCCAGGATGTTGGTGAGTTTAATGGATGATGGCGGGAGGAAGAAAAAAAAAGGTTGGAGGATGAGGAGGATGAGGGTGATGGCTGGTGGAGAAGTAAGAGAATGGCAATGAAGAAAGAGCAAAAATGGTAACCTATATGGTGTTAGGTTATTACAGTCAGAATTGGAGGGAATACCCACAGTGTTAGTAATTCTTCCCCCTCTGCTATTACTTTGCATCAACTTAAATTTGTTTTGTATGTATATCTCCAAATGTACCTGTTATCTCCCCTTGCTAGATTATAAGCTCTCTGAGGGCAGGGAATACTTATAGATATAGCATGTAACTAAATCTCTAAATGCTAGGCATGGCACCACCCCAGCCACCCAACTGCAGCCAGCCTTTACAGTCATCATTCTGAGAAGCATTGCTTTGGGAGCCGTGGCTTCTTTCGTTGCTGTAGACAGAGCTACTGAAGACCCTGAAAAGAAAGGTCTTGTCATTCAACTCCTTGACATTGTCAAATGGTTCGGCATCAGCAAATAATAGGAATTTATCAATGTTATTACATTATGGTATCTCCTTTGAACGCTAAGGACCCTAAATCCTTTTCATCTGACTTGAAATTGAAACTTTCTATATGTTTGGTCTCTTCATATTGAAATACGAGTTCATTGAAAGCTGGGACTCTTTTTATCCCCAATACTTAGCATAAAGGTTTCACCATTTTGTTGTTGTTGTTCAATTGTGCCCGCTTCGTGACCCCAATTTGGAGTTTTCCTGGCAGAGATACTGGAGAGGTTTGCTGTTTCCTTCTTTAGCTCATTTTACAGATGAGGAAACTGAGGCAAACAGGGTTAAGTGACTTGCCCAGGGTCACTGAGCTAGTAAGTGTCTGGGGCCAGATTTGAACTTAGGAAGATGAGTGTCCCTGACTTCAGTTCCAGCACTTTGCCTACTGTACAGCCTGGCTAAGCTGCTTTGCCCATAGTAAGCAGTTAACGCTTTTTCACTCACACATTCATTTATTCATTCACAGAGCCTGAAAGCTAGCAGATTCTTTAATATTATTTGTTGATGGATTGAAAAATACAGAACATGGTTGTCCGTGGCTTTAGAAGTCATCAAAATGCATCTTTGTCCTCTGATTTCAATGCTTTCACAGGATATCAGTGTCAGAACTGTCAAATGAGACTCTCCACTCTTGGGCAGAGCAGCCTCTAATATTCATGCCACGCAGACACCAGAGGAGCAGGGAGGAAAATGGAGCTCCTGGCTTCATGGTCCTCTGGGTTCCTCAGCACATTTCCTTTAAGCCATTAGGCCTGGGACAGATTCTCCATCGATCCAACATGCCATCCCTCAGGGCCATTGCAGCTGCTGTTTCAATCTTCTCTCGAAAATTAGTCTGGTGCATAATTTCCCAACAATATCAGATAAGGAAAATGGGCATTGTCTTGTCAAAGCTGTGATGCTAAGTGTCGCTTGAGTTTGTCCAGCCCTGCCGGAGGGACTCTGAGGAACAATGTTTCAAAGGCAAAAGCATGCTGTGTCTAGTGAATTCTAAATGGCCATGGCCAGGACAAAGCTTTCTATCCTGCTGTTCAGCTGTGGGGACAAAGCACTTTGTATGGAACTCAGTCCTTAAGTTCAATGATAGGTGATACTTTTATCCCGCTTCCAAGGTTGTGAAGCACCTTATACACATGACCACATTGAATGCTCACAATAACTTATAATTGTTGACATTCTGGTCCCTTAAACAACTAGTTGGTACGATGCATTCAGTCTTGGACCTGGAGTCAAGAATGGTTATTGTGTGGTTTTTTCAGCAGTACACTACTCCTGGGGGCCCCATTTGGGTTTTCTCGGCAAAGATCCTGGAGTGATTTGCCATTTCCTTCTCCAGCTCATTTTATGGCTGAGGAAACTGAGGCCAATTGGGTTAAGTGACTTGCCCAGAGTCACAGAGCCAGTAAATACCAGAGGTCCTTTCTAACACAGATCTCAATCTTTGATCCCTTGAAACTATTGATTAGTTGGAATAGTTTTGACCAATTTTTCATTTACCAAGCATTTAAGTGGCAATAATGTTTGAAGCTCATGCTAATAGGGTTCTTAAGGTTGAAAAATAAAAAAAAATGATCTCTGTTTTCTATGAGCTAATATTTTCCTGGGGAGGTTTATGGTGGGAAACAACGCATAGAAAAAGAAGTAATTACAAGGTAATGTGAGAAAACTAGCCAACTAGGGTCATCAAGAGATGCTTGCTCGAAGATGTATTGCCTGAGTTGGGCCAAGGGAAGTAATTCAAGGGATGAGAAGGAAGACGTTGTAGCACTGACACGATGTCTCTACCTTGGCCTCCTCTTTTCAGCATTGTACCAGTAGCCAGTGGAAAGGAATGATGATCTTGGAACAAGGCCCACAGAGGGATGGGATGTTGGGGAGTAGTTTAAGATGGTTAGAGGTAATTAAACTGAAAGGCCTCATTCAGGAGGGCCACCAAGTTACTAAAAGGCCCTAAGATCAAGTCATAGGAGAAGAGGGTGAAGAAACTGAAATGTTGAATAGAATGGAAGCCCCTTGAGGCCAGGGATTGTCTTTTACCTCTTTTTGTATCCACAGCACATTACATGGCATCTGACGCATAGTAGGTGCTTAGTAAATGTTTATTGATTATTGAGAGGGAGTGTCTTGTTTTTGTATTTGTGTTCCTTAAACAAGACAAAGTTCCCACCTGCTTTGCAGGAGCATTCATAACTTCCACCCATTGCTTGGGTGGGTTAGGTGGTGCCATAGTGCATAGAGTATCAGGCCTGGAGTCAGGAAGACTCATCTTCCTGAGATCAAATCTGGCCACAGGTGTTTACTAACTGTGTGACCCTGGGTAAGTCACTTAATCTTGTTTGCCTCAGTTTCTTAATGTATAAAATGAGCTAGAGAAGGAAATAGCAAATCGCTCCAGTACCTCTGCCAAGAAAACTCCAAATGGGGTCACAAAGTGGGCACAGCTGAACAACCATTTGAACAAAACGTTCAAAGCTTGGCTCTGAAATCTAGGATTCTCCCTCAACCCTTCTAATAGAAGCATTGGAGAGATAGTGTAGATATTATACAAAGATATAAGTAAACATGAAATCTAAAAGGTCAGTTGCAGTCCTTGATGGATGAGACAAGGGTTTATAAGTGTCAGGGACCTGAAGCCATGCTTTCAAGCAAGAAAACAAATATGCAAATATTCTCTCCCTTCACCCATCACTGAGCTATATTTTCCAGAAGAATGGGAGAGAACAGTAATAAAAGCTTTTGCTTGTTAATAAGACTCCCACTAGTTTCCCCAGCTTTGGTAGCAAAAGAATCATTCATCAGGTAGCTAGTCCCTCTTTACACAAGTCAGTCCAGCTTCAGGAATACCTAGCCCTCGCCTTGGGTTGGCACCAACCTCCAGCCACCTATTATCAGGCTTGAGGGGAGAGGAAAATGTGGGAACCCCAGCAGGTCCTAATTTTGAAATGTAACAAGAATGGGCCTTTTGCAACATATCATGTCCTTTTTTTGCTACAGAAAGGAAAAGGACCTTGCATGTAATAGGTATTCATTATTTGGTCAGTCCTAGGATGACAAGACATAATGGAGGCCTGGGTAAATAACTGTATAAGTTCTTCTGTTTGCTGACTGCTGCAACATTATGCAAAAGGTTGTATTAATCCTTTCATTAGACCTAAAAAGGAAATACAGTTTTGAAAGGTCACCCCCTCATTACCCAATACATCGATGGTTTAATTCTGGCAATTATTGTTGCAAGGGGAAAGAGGCTATATACAACACAGGGTGGGTTTTAGCAGGACATTGGCTGCCTCTAACCAGCACACATTCACATCACCAGCTGTGTTTCTTTTTTAGGCCAAGTGATCAATAAGGCATTCAACAAGTGTTTATTAATTTTCTAGTGTGTGCTGGGGATAGTGCTAGCTAGATCCTGAGGATAGAATTACAAAGAGTGAAATAATTCTTACTTCTGAGGAGCTTATACAGGAGGTGCCACAGTATGGTAGAAACAGCCCATGAACACTTCACCTTGATGGGTCTCAGTGACCACATCTGAGAAATGGCTAGATCGGATCAGATCCTCTCACTTTTAAGTCTGACACACTATGAAATTCTAGAGATGTTGGTTCCCTGAGGTATGCAAGGCTGAAAGTTGTGCCAAATCGACCTCTTGTTAATAACAAATTACATAAATTATTTCTCCTTCCAATTTTAAATTGGTCATGCTATAAATTTCCATAGATCTGCTGTTTTCCTGAGATATACAAGGAAAGAAAGTTATGTAAAATTTGCCTATTATTATCATTAATATAAGTAAATAATACACAAATGATTAAAATAACTTTAAATGAATCTAGCACAACTTACCTCATAGCCTCACATATCTCAGAGAGATGATAGCTCTGTATAAATTCAGAGACTCACAAATATAGAGTTACAAACATCATATAATCCAATCCCTTACCCCCCATTTTACAGATGAGAAAACTCGCCAGAGAAGTGAAATTATTTACTATATGTTGAACTAAGATTAAGTGGCAGAGTGGGGATTTGGACTCAAATCTGTTGCTCATTCCACTATACTATGCATCTTCTCAGGCTGTTTAACCTAAAGAAAGAATTTAGCTTACTATTTCAATAGCTGTCGGTATAATGAACAACAATTACAATAATAATTCCATAACCTTTTATTTTTCGCAGTGTTTTCTTCCATGTTATTCCATTTGAGCCTTAATACAGCCCAGTCAGTATTATCCCCATTTCATAAATGACTATAGTGGGGCTTAGAGACATTAAGTGTTTTTTGAATATTCAATCATTAAAGGATATCATTTTTATTCATCAAATTATCTTAAGGCACTAAAATTTAACTTAGCTTAAAATTTTAATTAACATTTAAGCACTCATTTAAAATACAAAATTAAAAAATGCAATATGAAATGTCAATTTTTTAGATGGTAAGGTATGGCTTAGCATACCCCATAGTCATCCTTATACTTAAATACAGGTTGAATATGGTTTGTTATTATTGTCATTGTTCAGGCATTTCAGTTGTGTCTGACTTTGTGACCCCATTTGGGGTTTTCTTGGCAAAGACACTGGAGTAGTTTTCCATTTCCTTCTCCAGATCATTTTACAGATGAGGAAACTGAGGCAAAGAGGGTTAAGTGACTTGCCCAGGGTCACCCAGCAATTAAGCCTCTGAGTTCATATTTGAACTCAGAAGATGAGTCTTCCTGATTCTATGCCTGGTGCTGTATCTACTGCACCATCCAACTGCCCTTAAAGAATGTTTACTGAATTAAATTAGAAGTAATTCAGAACTTGCCTTGGCTTGAATAAGCTAAAGTTATTTGTGTTAGTCTGACTTTTCAAAATTCTCAATCTTTCGTTTTCATTCTGACTGCTGCTGTCATCAGAGAGATAAGTAGATTTGTAACCCTGGGGAAATGCAGAAAGGACTCACCTGGCTTTTGTACATACCAGTCACCACAACCAGCATCAGCTTAGCACCAGGTAAACTAGAGCATTACACAGCTTCTAGCTGCCAGAATCTGAGGCCCCAACACACAAAGCCAGTAACCAGGTCCCTAGCCCCTAGCACAAGGAACATGGGACAGAGCCCCCTGTGCCCCAGAGGCAGAGATCAAATTTAAAAGCCAGGAAAAAGGCAAACACAATGAGTAAAAAAGCAACTTAGAAAAGCAAAGACCATAGATTCATTTTATGGGTACAGAGAAGATCACAACACAAATTCAGAAAAGAACAGCATTGTTACTATACCCACATCTGAAAACTCAAAGGGAATATGAATTGATCTCAAGTTCAAAAAGCCTTTTGGGAAGAGCTCAAGAAGGATTTTAAAGGTCAAATTAGAGAGGTAGAAGTCAAATTGAACAATGCTTTTAAAAATACAATTGACAAAATGGAAAAAAAAATGACTAAAAAAACAGCTCTTTAAAAAGTAAAATTAGCCAAATGGAAAATGCTAACTGAAGAAAACAATTTGTCAGAAATTAGAATTGGGACAGCAGAAGCTAGGAGACATCAAGAATCAGTCAAACGGTAATTGTTACAATGGAGGGGGAGAACAGGAAGGCAAAAGGGAAAGAGTCAAGAATCAGTCAAACAAAATTAGAAGAATGAAAAAATTGGAGAATCTGTAAAACACTTCATTGGGAAAAAATTGACCTGGAAAATAGATCTAAGAGAGAGAATTTCAGAAAAATTTTGCTTCTATAGTTTCTGGATTTGTTTTGGCAGATTTGATCCCAGGTATTTTATACTGTCTACAATTATTTTAAATCTCTTCTTACAGGGTTTTGTTTGTGATTTATAGGAATTCTGATGATTTATATCCATTTAACTTATATCCTACTACTTTATTAAAATTACTAAAATCCAAGAATCTAAAAGGACAAGTGTTCAAGACTTGTTTGGTCTCCTAGACTCAATACAGTGTGGAAAGAACCATCTCACTGAACTCCCGTGGAAAATAGTAAATGATTATTGCCACATCCTGAAAGACAACACCTACAGACCAAAGCCTTCCTGGTTTCAATGATGTTTTCAGTCTTCTTCAGCCATCACTTTCTTCTTATATTGCTGCTGGGCTCTGAGAAGCAAGACCCCCATTGAAGTCAAAAGACCCAATCTCCAGCCCATTAACTGACTACTTGAAGCCTGTGTTTTCTGCTTGGCCTGTTTCATCTCTGGTATCTTCTTACAGTGGCTCTCATTTTAAATAGTTACCTCTAGTTGTACCTTATTAGAATGACCCCAGGCACATGCCTTAAAGCTGTCTGGACCCCTGCTTCCTTTCCATTCTTATTGCAAAAGATCTGGGAAACTGCAATGAAAAAATGAAAGGAAAAACAAAAATCATCCACCTATCATTTAAACTATAGCTGCTCAGAGGGAGGATGCATTTCATAGCCCTTGGGGCTACTTTCCCAAAGCCACTCTCTCTGGCAGACTGGTTCCCTGGAGATTGGCTACTATGCATCTCTTTCAGAATCTAGAGGTAGTCGTGAGGGGTACCTCAATGAGCAAAATAGAGGAAGGGAAGGGAATAGGTACTAATTAATTAATCAATTAACTAATTGATTGATTGATTGATTAAACAAACCTACTATGTGACTGGAACCGTACTAAGTATTTTTACAAATATTGTCTCATTTGATCCTCACAATAACCCTTCTAGGTAAATATTATTATCATCTCCTTTTTATACCTGAGGAAACTGAGGCAAGCAGAGATTAACTTACACAGGGTCACATAGCTAGGAAGTGTCTAAGAGGCTACTTTTGAATTCTGGCCTTCATGACTCCAGGCCCACCATTTTGTGCACTATGGTGCCCCCTAGCTGCCTACATTTCCTGTACAGAATTATTTCATTTTATATAATTACCTTCAAGGACTTTCCTTGAAAGAACTTTTATATTTATTCTAAAGCAAATGATGGGTTGAGTTTAAATAGAAGGATTCCCACCTTGTTAATGTATCAGGGTTTAAAATCTTCCTTCAATTTTAAGGTGGGATGGGAAGAGTTGACTGATTTACTCAACCTCCATCCTTAGAAATTCACAGATAAATATCATCATTATTCAGCATGGCATTGAAGACTTTGCTCTTCTATATGATTTGAGCATTATCTCCTGTAGATCTAATTATTGAGAATTTTATTTTTCTTTTCACCAAGCCTAAATTTGCTTTTCTTCACTTTCTATCTGATACTCCCAGTTTTGCCCTCCAGGGCAAAGTACAGCTTTCCTTCACATATCAGTCCTTCAAATATTTGAAGAGCATTTCATGTACTCCCATAAGCCATCTCTTCTCCATGCTAATGATGCCAAATTCTTTTCAACTAATCCTCGTGTGACATGAATTAGAGGCTCTTCTCTATGCTAGATACTCATCTTGTTCTTTTTTCCTGCTTCAATCAAACTGATTATCTCACTAAATGTTACATGTCCCACATTTCCCCAGCCTTGTAAAGTCTGTTCAAACAATCATTTTCCCTTGGAGTATCCTCTGCTCACCTTTGCTGGTCATAAATCTTCCTCATTCTACAAGGTCCATCTTCTTCACGAAGCCTTCCCTGTTTCTTCCCAACATGACGTGATGTGATCTTCTCTTACTCATAGGTATCAAGGAAGCTTGTTCTTTCCTTGGGATGTTTATCACACTCTGACTTGGCCCACAACTATCTCTGTTCCTCTATTATTTTCTCAAATAGATTATTGAGTTTTGAAGAGAGTCTACACATTCATTGTCTTTCATGTTTTTATTTTAATGTTTTTTGCTCTGTTTGGTTTTTAAAGCCCCTCTACTTCCAAAGATGCCCATCTGACCTTCTCTATCCTGTGAGTCAATCCTTGTGTGCTGGGGTTTGGGGCTGGATTTGTTATTTCCTTGGTACAGGAAATTTCCAGATGAAGGAATTCCTTCCATCAATGGAGGTCTATACCTGTTCTGCAAGGAAGGATGAACAGGTTAGTTCTACAAAATTGCTGTGAGCAGGAATAGTAAACAGAAACAGAAACAGGTTCCCTCAAGCATAGACAAGGATCCCAGAGGGTCCCCATTGATTTAGAAAGCCACACAATAGCATTATCTATGTTCTGCTGTATTTTTATTTATCTTGTGAAATGTCTTTTAATATCTAATATCTTTTAATATTTAAAGATTAAATATATTATTTTTAATATAATATATTTATAATATATAATAATATTTAATGTATGGGAGCATTTAAATATAACATTTATAATAGAATATAATAGAATAATATATTTATAATATCATATAATACATAAAATATATATATACTATTTATAATACATATTATAAATATATTATATTTTCACTTTGTTGGGGCTATAGAGGGGTGTGTCTCTCCCTTTCTCTGTCTCTGTCTCTGTCTGTCTGTCTGTTTGTCTGTCTGTCTCCCCTTTCCTACCTCCCCACTATGCAACACTGCCTTTATTTTCTTTTGTGAGAAAGGAAGAAACGTAAAACAAAGCAGGAGAAGAGATGAGGGTTAGTGATGAGGAAGAGGGCCCAAGCTGATGAGATCTTCCAGGATGATGAGGTTATCCCAATAATGAGCTGCCTAGGCCCTGGTGTTGGGAAAGCCAGAAATGTCTCAGAGTAATGCAGTCAGATAAGAAATGAGGGGTAAGTTGTGACTTAAGTGACTTACCCAGGATCACATAGCTAGTAATTGTCTGAGTCACATTTGAACTCATCTTCCTGCCTCCAGTCCAGCATTCCATCCACTGGACCACCTAGTTTCCCTCCTCGATAGGAAAGAATAGAACCAGGATTTGAACTCAAATATCCGACTCCAAATCAAATCTTTGCCCACTAGATCATGCTGCCTTTAACAGATCTTCTATACATTTCTGTTGCTAAATGATCCAGGCTAGCATTAAGTCTGATACCCACCTACACACTCATGCACTGTGAGCAGCATCTGGAATTACAGCTACTTAGTTAAAGGTCTCTATTTCCCTTCTGTTTGATAACACAGCACAAAATGTTTTCTAAACATAATCCAGGGTTGAAGTAATGACATGCCAGTTAAAATAAAACAGGAATCTGCTTAGAACTGCTTCTGATCCTGGTTTAGTGACTGTGCCATTCCATTTCATTCAGCATGTACAGATGGCATGCAGAAAAAGAAAAGTACAGAGCTCTTCAGTTCAACCAACATTTAACTCAGTGAGGAGGTGCAGGAGATAGAATGCTAGGCTTAGAGCTCAGAAGATCTGAGTTCAAATCTAGTCTCAGACACTTAGTAGTTATCTTTCTCAGTTTCCCTATCTTTAAAATGGGGATAATAAGAGTGCCTACCTCCCAGGGTTGTTATGAGGATAGAAGGAGATAGATAAAGCTCTTGCAAACTTAAAATGCTCTATAAATGCTAGCTACTTTTGTTATTATGACTATGTTCAAAGTCATGCATTGGACAATTACCTAACAAAGGCTACTGAAGAGATTGACCAATCACTTCACAAGCATTTATTAAGCATCTACTTTGTGCCAGAGAGGAAGCCAGGTATAAGAGACAGAGCCAGCCTCAAAGTCAGCAAGATCTGACTATCTAAGTGACCCTTGGCAAGTCATTTCAACAAGTCACTTCAGTGCCCTAAGCAATGCTTTTAGACTACCAGTTGCAAAGGTGCTGACCTGCATTGGTAGAGGGAGCTCCCTCACCTGGGAGTTTCCAATACCAATGAAATCATAAGTATAGTCTTAATCCTATGTGCCAAGCACCAATAAATATATTCAAAGTACAAGAAGTAATATAAAATAATTTCAAAAGAGAGAAAAAGTCTCTGAAACATGACTTCACGTTTCCTTTTCTCACAAGGAGAGTTATTTCTAGTTAACTTTTGGACTGCCCATGCAAATATTAAGCAGCTAGGCAGTACAGTGGCTAGTACTCTGGGCTTGGAGTCAGGAAGCCTTGAGTTCAAATTTGACCTTAGACACTTACTAGATGTGGACCTTGTGAATTAATTTAGTCTCTGGCTGCCTCAGTTTCTTCATCTGTAAAATAGTGATAATAATAGCACCTCTCTTCCAGGGTTGCCATGAGGGTCGAAGGAGACAATAATTGTAAAGGGCTTAGCACAGTGCCTTGTACATAGTGGGCGCCACATAAATCTTAGCCATTATTATTAATATTTGGGATCAGGCAATCCTCTGGGACCTGTCTTTCAGCCTCTCTATCATCTTCCTCCAACTCTTCATCCCAGATGAGATTAAGTGGATTTTTTTTGTCTTTTTCCCCCACATGCTTCCTATTAAACTAGTCTGAGACCATTTATGCTCATGGTTTCATATGTCAACAACCATGAATTCTTTTACTTTTTTACTCTTTGTTTCCTTTAAAGACCATTTCTAAAACTTAACAATAAACAAAAAATAGATTTTTAGAAAGAAAAAAAAGAAAAGAAAGGAAGGAGGCATCTTCTCATTTCTCTCCTTTGGGACCAAGCTTTGGTTATTATAGTTTCATTGAAAACACACACACACACACACACACACACACACACACACACACAATCAAGACCACTTATATTTTTTGTTTTCACAATAACTTCATTTTCAAATACATACTTTTTCCTATTTCTTACTCACAAAACCATTCCTTATAGGAAGAATAAAGGAAAGGAAGAAAATAATGTCCAGTTCAGATAAGCCCACCAATAAAAAAACGGACTCCAGGACACATGCAATGCTCCATACATATAGTATTTCACTTCTGCAAAGAAAAGAGAGTGGTGCATTTATCTCCTTATCTCTTTTATGGGGCTGTCAGGCCATTATAATTAGACTGCTCAGTTTTTCAACAGCCACTTCTTAACTACCTACAACGGCTTTTGTGTCAAGGAATGGGAGTTCAGTCCTCAGATCTACAACTTACTAGTTGTGGGCTCTTAGACAAGTCAATTAACTTTTTGAGATATCAGTTTCTTCATCTGCAAAATCAAGCATGATATTAGATGACCTCAATTTTCTAATAATAAAATTATGTATGTATGATCCTATAGTCCTTGTGCAAAATGTTGCAAAGGGAATGTGCCTCTACGGAGCTTATAGTCTAGTAGGATTAACTCCTGAGCACATAAGAATTTTTAGGTCTCAGGAAAAGTTTGATGGATTTCTGAAGTCTTCTCACCAATAGACTTTACTTGGAGCCAAGGTGTTGGGTCATTGCTCCCATCCTTAGAATCCTGGACTGCTTTGAAAATTCACAACTGAACCAATTCTATTTCAGGTGATTAAAAGACTTTCCTTGAAAAATTGAAAGAGGAGGCATTCAATTTCTCTTATAGATTTACATTTATCAGAAATGCTCCTCTAAATAAGTGACTTTGTAGTAGCCAATCAATATTCACAGTAGGAAGGGAGAGAGAAAGAAGGAAAGAAAGATAGACAAAGAGACAGATAGGAAGTCAAGCAGGCAGGTAAGCAAATAGACAATGACAGAGAGACAGAGACAGAGAGACAGGAAAAGAGAGATAGGGAGGGATAGAGAAACACTGAAAGAGACAGAGAAAGACGGAGAGTCAGAGAAAGTCTCTATACTTACATATCCAAATGAGATTTCTTAAAAGATCTTCTTTGTGCTTGAACAAATTTTCATGAAGTTTAGAGGCAGGATGCTATGAATCTTTTTGGTTTTTTTTTTTTTAATTTCAGATCATCATGTGGAAGGGAGCAACACCAAAAATGTTTTTTGAGCTTCTTCATTTGATATGATAAAAGATTCCACTTCTCTGCTGTTCCTGTGGTCTTTCCTCACTGAACCTGACTTCCAAGGATTTCTTGGGCAGTGGCTGGAGGCAATGCAAGGGGCTTATCTGTTATCTCTTCTCCCAGAACCATGCTTTGGATCTTTGAGAACTGTTATTGTTTGATAGACTAAAAGGGGGAGAAAAGGAAGTTGGGAGAGATCCCTGCTGATACCATTGCTGGCTTCTTGGCTTTGTCCCTAGAGATAGGGCTCTGAGAAACTTTTCCATAGCTAAAGATGTCTGCTGATGAGTCAGCAGAAAATGATAACTTTGTGTATGATTGTAAACATTTTCTAGCAAACTATATCTATTTATTTATATTCACAAAAGAAAGATGACATTCAAAGTTATAAATATCCTAAATGATATGATCTTATCTATATCACAAGATGATTTAGAACAGTGGTTCTCAACCTCTGGGTTCTGTTCAATTTGCAACAATGAAAATACATCCTACATATCAGATATTTACATTATGATTCATAACAGTAGCAAAATTACAGTTATGAAGTAGCAACGAAAATAATTTTATGGTTGAGGGTCACCACAACATGAGGAACTGTATTAAAGGGATACGGCATTAGGAAGGTTGAGAACCACTGATTTAGAACCTCAACAAGCCACATGTTATAGAATGAACTGTGGTAGCCATTATTTGGCTGGTCCAGTCCATTACGAGCATGACAGATGCCAATCTTTTCACTTTCATGTGACCCTGTAGGGGTTTCCATAGTCTAAAAGCACAGATGATAGAAATGATGCACAGATACCAAAGTATATGAAAAAGAAAGTGACCCTAAGACACATATTTCATGAAGCAATGGGAAGAGGAGGCTAGGGGGAGCAGTGGAGAGAGCACTGGACCAAGAATTAGGAAGACTCATCCTCCTGAGCTCAAATCCAGCCTCAGATACTTAGGAGGTGTGTTACCCTGATTGAGTCACTTAACCTCTATTTGCCTCAATTTTCTCATCTGTAAAAATTGGGATAGTAATAGTACCTACCCCCCAGAATCAAATATGAGATATGTTTTGCCAGTCTTAGCACAGTACCTGGTTCATAGTAAGTGATATCTAAATGTTAGATGAAGATGAAGATGATGATGATGATGATGACGATGACGATGACGACGACGACGATGATGAAGGTGATGATGATGATGATGATGATGATGATGATGATGATGATGGAAAGACACAGATGGGGACACAGTGGGTAGAGCACTGGACCTGGAGTCAATAACACCCAAATTCAAATCCTATCTCAGAAATTTTCTAATTGTGTGACCTTGGGAAAATCACTCAATATTGGTATGCTTCAGTTGTTTCCTCTATACTATGGGGATAATAATACCCTCTTCCTCACAAGGTTATGAGGAGGATAAAGTGAAATGTTTATACTGCTTTACAAACCTTAAAACACTATATAAATGCTAAATGGAAAATATTGTCCTTGGAATAAGAAGTCTGATATTGGACTAATGTTTCTGACACTTCCAAATTATGTAAGACTACATGGTAGGATAGATAACCTAATCATTTCCTTGGATACTTATCATCAGCAAAATCATGAGAAGGCACTTTTTCTCTTCCATGCTGAACACTGATATTGAATAGAATTGATACTTTTTCAGAGCCTTGGTTGACACATCCTTAAAATGGGAATTTGTACTATCTCCTTATGGAAATATTGTGAGAAAAATGCTTGCAAACCTTAAAATACAAATGTGAATTGTAATTATCATATGACTCAAGGAAAATGATCTAGTTTCTCTGAACTACAGCATCCCCTTGTGTAAAATGGGGAGCCTGACATTTGAGTCAGCATGGTGTAAAGGATAGGATGCTGGGCATGGTTTCAGAGAACAGCTTTGAATCATGTCTCAGAAACTTAGCATCTGTGTGAACCTGGCAAGGACTTCAGTAGCTTCATCTGTAAAGTGGGTATAATGATGCTTTTACAACCTACATTACAGAGTGCTTGTGTGGAAAATGCTTTATAAAACCTAAAGTATTCTGTATATATAGACCTGTATATTACCATACAACCACTACTGTATCTGAGGAGTCTGAAGCATTTACCCTTTTCCACTAGATCAAAGTTTATTAATTCTTTTGGTGTCATGGACCCCTTTAGCAGTCTGGGAAATCTATGCGCTCCTTCTCAGAATAATATTTTTAAATGCATAAAACATAATACACAGGATTACAAAGGAAGCTGATTGTATTGATGTAAAGATGCCATTTTTTTCTATTATTAAAACATTAAAGATTTTGGAAAATTTCTGAATTGTAATTTGCCTTCATTTAAGGATGAAACATCTCCCTCAGAGTCCATGCCTTCTGACAAGTCAGGTTACAGGTTTGCCTCAGGGGTGGGAAGCCTGTAGCCCTAAGACCACTGGCCCTCTAGGTCCTCAAGTGTGACCCTTTGACCAAATCCAAACTTCACAGAACAAATCCCCTTAATAAAAGGATTTGTTCTGTAAAACTTAGACGCAGTCCAAGGGCCACATTTAAGGACCTAGAAGGTCACAGGTGGCCTCAAGGCTGCAGATTCCTCACCCCTGGTTTGACTTATCCTCCTTTCAGGGGCCATATTTTCTCCAAGTAGCTCCTAATAGCTGCAAAGTATTCTTCCTATTAAAAGTAAGCCTGTACTGACTGTGGAGCCCAGAAATTCCCAAGCTAGTCACCCATGAAAGGTCAAATTCTCATGATCACTGTTTGCTTATATATGCCAGTAAGACTTAACCTTATTTATATCCCCAACCTCTTGGGCAGTCTGGCACAGTCTATGGTTCTCTTCTCTGAATCATATTTTTTAATGCATAAAATAAAATACAGAAACTTATATAAAAGGAAACCAGTTATCTTGATGGACAATTATGAAAATACTCAAAACAACAAGTTTCCAGCACCCCACGCTAAGAAACCATGATCTCTACATAAGGGAACTTATAAAGTAAAAGAAAAAGCAGCCAGAGGCTGAAGGTCCAAGTTGGAGGTGACCTGTGCAAAGCATGCATCCTGTCATTGTACCTAGCTGGCTCACAGGAAGTCCAAGAAAGTCCATGACACGTGTCTCTGTCACAGCTTTGATTTCCACCCCTACTCCCATGCTCCTTTGTCCAGGTGATGGGTGGGACAATCCCACAACTTCCATTTTTCCCAGGAAATTGAGACTGAAAGAGGTTAAATGGTTTGCCATTTCTTGCATTACTTCCAAATTCAGGTGTGCAGAGGATCTTCTTCAATCAGGTTCCACCTAAAAGTAGCTGTGGTGGGGTTATTTCCTTCTCGGTCTCCTTCCGTGAAGCTGTGGTCCCAGCTGACAGCTGAGTTGCTGTGTTGACTTTATAAAAAAGTTTCTTGATTTCTTTATTCCTGTCCTTGCACCTGGTTCCCTTGGCTTGGCTGATCAATATTCAACAGTGACATTTTATAGCAGACTTAGGTGCTCATTTTATGTCATTAAGATCACTCAGGTTTACTGTCAGTAGGAGAAGAATAGCTCTCTGTGTAAAATACAGTCTGTTTCTATCACTTCTTATACAATACTACGTGTAACGTGGATAGCAAATACCGTGTTCTTTGTGTTTTGGACACCCCAAACATTTCCTTAATATTTAATTTGATGACATCTTTATCCAGTGTTGAAAATTACTTTTATTGAAATCTTCATTATATATGACCTACTTTTTTTTTTTTACCAATGTTTATGTCACTCTATAACAATGAATAAAAAAGAGGAAGAAAATTGTTCAGCAAAACCAGTGAGTGTATTGAAAAAAATTTGAAATTATGTGCAGTGTTCCACACCAATGATCATTCAACCTTTGCAAAGAAGTGGAAGGAGGTTTCATCTCATATTTCTTCTTTGGAAACAAGTTTAGTCTGCAAGTTTTCACAGCTTTCCATTTCAATTATTTGTTGCTATTTTTAGTTCCATTTAAATAATTGTGGTCATTGTGATTATTGTCAGCTTACTCATTATGCATAAGTTTGCGTAAGTCTTCCTATGATTTTTGGTATTCACTATATTATCTTTTTATTGATACACAATACTGTTCAGTCATTTTAGTCATGTTCAGTCTTGGAAACCTTATTTGGTGTTTTCTTGGCAAAGATACTAGAGTAGTTTTCCATTTTCTTCTCCCACTCATTTTACAGCTAAGGAAATTGAAGTCAATACAGTTAAGTGACTTACCCAGGGTCACTCAGCTAAGAAGTATCTGAGGCCATATTTGAACTCAGGCCTTCCTGACTCCAAGCATTGCACTCTATCTACTGAGCCACCTAATTGTCAAATATATGTGGTGTACCATGACTTGTTTAACCATTCCCCCAAATTATAAGTACTACTTTGTTTCTAGTTCTTTGCTACTACAAAAATTGTTATAAATATATTGGCATTTATGGGGCTATTATTTTTGTCACTGAACTCTCTGAGGTATAGTCCAGGAGGTACAAAAAAAGTCACTAAAGGAAAGAAGTTTTTCAAAAGCAAAATTGGCCAAATGGAAAAAAAGATACAAAATCTCACTAAAGAAAATAATGACTTAAAAATTAGAATTGGGCAAGTGGAAACTAATGACTCTGTGAGATATTAGGAAACAATAAAAACAAATTCAAAAGAATGGAAAGGTAGAGAACAAAATGTGAGTGTTCACAATTGACCTGAAAAACAGATTGAGAGATAATTTAAGAATTATTAGGTTACCTGAAGTCCATGATAAAAAAGAGCCTAGACACAATATTTCAAGAAATTATCAAAGTAAGCTGCCCCAATATATTAGATCCTGAGGATAAAATATTAATTGAAGGAATTAATCAATCACCTTTTGAAAGAGATCACAAAATGTAAACTCCCAGGAATATTATAGCCAAATTCCAGAGCTCCCACATCAAGGAGAAAATATGGCAAGCAGACAGAAAGAAATAATTCAAATATCATAGAGTCACAGTTAGGAAATTTATCAGCTTTCAAGTTAAAGGAGCAGATAGCTTGGAATGTAATATTCTGGAAGGCAAAGGAGCTAGGATTACAACAAATAAAAACCTACTCAGTAAGACTGAGTATAATCCTACCAGTGGAAAAAAATGGATATTTAATGAAATAAAGTACTTTCAAGCATTCCTGGTGAATAGATGAGAGCCAAATAAAAAATGTGATATTCAAACACGAGATTCAAGAGAAGCATAAAAAGGTAAACATGAAAGGTTAGTCATAAAAGACTCAATAAAGTTAAGTTGTTTACATTCCTTTATGGGAAAAATGATACATGCTGATACATGTAACTCCTTAGAATTTTTATCATTATTAAAGCAGTTAGAAGGAGTCTATATAGACAGAAGGTATAGATCTGATTATGTTGGGATGATCTTCCCCCAAAAACTAAAAGGGAGAGAAAAGAGAATGAATTGAGATAAGGGGGAAAGGAGAGGTAGAATAGAGAAAAGTTTCTCCCATAAAAGAGACAACTAAGGATGAGATTTTATAGTGGATGGATTAGTGAGGGATGGGGTTGGTTAGCCAACACTTTTTGAACCACACTATCATAGGAATTAAGTCAAAGAGGGTTGGAGATTTTTATATATACAAATACATATACATACATATACATATACACATATATAAAAACATATACATACGCTTATATACATATATACATATTCATATTCATATACATATACATATATACATTTATACACGTGTATACATACATATACATATATACATATATATATAATATATGTATTATATATATATATGAAGGAGACAGGGGTCAGAAGCAAAATTGACTTTTAAGGAGACAGGATAAAAAGAGAAAGAAGGATGAATGGAAGAAAGTAAGATAGAGGGAAATACAGAATAATCATAACTGTGAATGTGAATGGGATGAGATCACTCATCAAACCTAAGCAGATAGCAAAATGGATTAGAAACCAGAATTCAACATGTTGTTGATAAGAGATACATTTGAAACAGAAAAGCACACACAGAGTTACAATGAAGGGCTGGAACAAAATTATGCTTCAACTGAAGTAAAAAGTCAACGATAGCAATCATGATCTCAAATAAATCAAAAGTAAAAATAAACTCAAAGAGATAATCAGGGAAACTACATCTTGATAAAATATACTATAGTAGATGAAGTAATATAAAAAATACAGCAAGTTTTTTTGGTTAAGGCCTCATATCTCAAGTAAACCAAATGAAATTTTTTAAAAAGAGCCATTCCCCAATTGATAAATAGTTAAAACATATGAATAAGCAGTTTTCAGAAGAAGAAATCAAAGTTATCTACAGTCATATGAAAAATGCTCTGAATCACTATGAGATTAAAGAACTGAAAATTAAAACAAATTTGCAGTGCTATAATGGTAATGGGAATTTGAGCCCTACAAGTGCCACCTCACAACTATTAGAAATGACAAATAATAGAAGGGATGAAGAAAAATAGGTACACTAAAAAAGTGTTAGTCCAACCATTCTGGCAAATAATTTGAAACTGTGCCCCAAAGGTATATGCCCCAAACCATGCATACTCTTTGACCAAGTGATATCATTACTATGTCAATATCATAATGAGGTCAAAGGAGAAAGATAAGGACCTATATATGTACAAAAATATTTGTAGCAAGTCTTTTTGTGATAGCAAGGAAATGGATATTGAGGGTCATCAATTGGAGAATGACTGAACAAGTTTTGGCATATGGTTGCGATCAAATACTTTCATGATGAAAACATGCTATCCAACTCCAGAGAGAGAATTGATGAACTCTGAGTGCAAATTGAAATATGATTTTCTTGCTTTTTTGCCTTTTTGTGAAATAACTGATATGGAAATATGTTTTGCATGATTTCACATGTACAATTAATTGATATCATTTTACTTTCCTTTTCAGTGAGTTGGGGAAGGGTGAGAGGGTGAGAGAAAATGTGGTATTCAGAATTTAAAAAGAAAAGAATGTTAAAAATAGTAAATCATAAATTAAAAGAGTGAGACATGTATTTTAGGACACAACCAATATGGAATGAATTTAGCCTAACTATATTTTTTACATAGATTTTATGTTTCTTTTTTCTTCCTTTTTGCTGATGGGGCTGGGTGTGAAAAAGGGGATTGGTAGAAGGTAGAGAGATAAAAATAGAAAAAGCACAAAAGAGCAAAATTACGACACCTTTTTAATGCAGAGAAGAGAACAGAAGGGAGCCCAGATGTGAGACTGGAGGTCATGAAAGAGATTGAGGCTAGATAAATAGATCTGAGAATCATCAACATACAGATGAAAATTGAATTCTTGAGAGATGGGATCACCAAACAAGACCATATAGAGGGAGAAGAAAAGAGAAGAGTGCCCAACCCACAGCCTTGAGGGCCTCCCATGATTAATAGGTTTGACCTGGATAACTATCTGGCAAAGGGCACTGAGAAAGAGAATCCGACAGGAGGAAAACCAGGAGAAAGTATCACAAAAAACCAACCAAACAAAAACAAGACACTAGAGAAAAGAGATTATCAAGGAGAATAATGTTATTGACAGGGTCAAAGGCTGTAGAGAGATCTAGTGGAATGAACATTGTGAAAAGATCTTTAGATTTAGGGATTAAGAGACCATTGGTAACTTCAGAGAGAACCATTTTGGTTTGATGATTAAGTCAGAAACCAGATTGCGGAGAATTTAGAAGAGAGTTAGAGGGGAGAAAGTGGTAGCACTGATGGTAACTGGCCTTCTCAGGGACCTCAACCATGAAAGTGAGGAAAGATATAGGACAGAGATGGTTGGATAAGGTGATGGTTTTACAAGGATGGGGAGATTTAAGAATGTTTGTAGGCGGCATGTATTGTGTTTACTTAAATGTGAATATTTTGAATCTACCCTGTGGAAACTCTTTGAGAGCAAGGACTAAATCACTTTTGCACTTTTTTCTCCTTTGCTTGCCAATAGAATTGTAGATTTAGAAGCTATAAGGGACTTGAAGAGTCACCCAGCATAACCCCTTCATTTCACTGATTTTATTGGCTTAGCACAGTGCCTGGAACATCACAGGTTCTTAATAAATGCTCTTAAACCTGACAATTTACAGATAAGGAAATAGGTATACAGGGAGCTTTAGTGATTTGCTTAAGTTAGCATAGCTAATAAACAATTGAGGCATGATCTGCACCCAGGTCTTCTTGATCTCAAGATCAGTGCACTATCTACTGTTCCATGTAGCCTCTAGTCAGAATTGAATAAATGCTTTTTCATTGATTTTTGGCCACTGAGCTTAGAACAGGGGAGAACAGGGAGCTAGCTAGCTAGCTAGCTAGATAGATAGAGATACAATGAAAATATCAGGTAACTTTAATCCCAAAAGGTTAGCACTGCATCTGGTTTATTTTCTGCATATTTACTTGGTTAAAACAAAAGAAAAAGAAAAGAAAAGAAAAAAACAGAATGAAACAATGACCCATCTAAACATCAGCATTGTCTCGTGGAGCCCAAATTGTTGACATGTTTTGGCATTCTTCAGGCTTGTGTAAAACAAGAATATCATTTTTTTTTTTACTTTTTAGAACATTAGAAATAAAGGCAATTTTGAACTGCCAGAGTGTGAGATTTTGACTTTCTGTTAACATTCATCTGTCCCCAAGGTATGTTTCCTCACCACTGTGAAATGCTTGGATTGATCTCTGGCAGCAAAGACACAGCATGTCCTTAATTTGCCTGTTGCTGAACAAATGAGGAGCCCTGGGCTCAACCACCAAAAAGATGGGTGGGCCTGCAAAAGAACACCGTTTGTTTTAGGACAAGCTGTTAGGTTCATTCGAAGTTCCAAGGGGAATAGCATTGGGTACTCTTACTAGTTGGATAATGTTGACTCTGCGTCCCTCTTCTTTGCAGATGTGGGAGAGGGAGTCCACAGGTATACAATATTGGACAGAATGTCAGATTTCTTTTAGGTATTGACCAGGTACAGTTCACTTAGATAACCCCTGAGGTTGCTTCCATTTCTGAAATATGAAACAAACAAAGGATATTTCAAGGCAGGGGGAGGGGATGAGAAGTGGTCAGCACATAAGCATTAGCTGAGCACCTAGGGAGTTTACAGTTTTGTGTTATGGGATAATAACATGCATCCTCCCATGTAGGGGAGATGGTGCATTCTCCCATATTAGTAGTGTTAAGTGTCTTATGGCCAGGATGTGGACACTTTACAGCCAGGATGTGGACACTTATATGCTGGCAGAGACTGGCCTGCCTATTTACAAATGACCAGATGATCCCTGTTTAAACTCTGAGAATGATTTCAAACCAGGAAGAAGCAAACCCATGAGAGGGCATCCGTAGTAACATGGGTAATATGTTGGCTTAACTTGAATTAAATAGAATAAACAAAACACAGAGCCTATTAGAGACTTCTTGCTAGGCATCCAGGCTTTTTTGCAAAGCCGTATGAAGCACATTTGGGCAGGGAACATCTGGTTGTGACAAATGACCAGTGTGTAATAGGAATCTCCCTAAAGGAACCAACACTTTTGGAAACCCTTGTTAACAAGAGAGCTGGCTGTGTGGTTGCCTTTGCTTCAGACCCCTCTAATTTGATCCTCTAACTCAGCGGTCCACTGGCTGTCATTTGTCCCATTTTAATCTCTCTCTTCTGAGTGAGAACTCCCATCAGCAAACACAGGTCATATGATTTCAGTTGAAATATGGCACAGGAGGTCTCTGCCTAGGATAGATTTTCTCTTTGCAATTTGCAACATTTTTCCCCCAGGTATCCTAAAATCCTGAGTCCTGGGGGTGAGGTGGAGTGGAGGGTGTGGGGGTAGGAAAGGACATTAGTTGATAAGTTCCTAAAAAAGAGAGGTAAGGTGATCCTGGAGCAAGAGTACAGGACCTGAAGTCAGGAGAAATCTGGGTGCATCTCCTGCCTCTGGAACCAATCAGATGTATGACATTGGCCACTATGTGTAATAACTTCATCTCAGCTTCTTCCTCTGTAGAGGGGGGTTGATAAGCCCATTTTAAGAGCCTTTAAGAGGAATCTGGGCAGTGCAGTGGGTGCAAGGGTGGGGAACCTGAGGCCTCAAGGTCACATGTGTCCTTCTAGGTGTTTGGGTGCAACTTTTTGACTGAGTCCAAATATTACAGAACAAATCCTTTTATAAAGGGGATTTGTTCTGTGAAGTTTGGATTCAGTAAAAAGGCCACACTTGGAGACATAGAGGGCTATGTGTGACCTCGAGGCTGCATGTTCCCACCCCTGGTGGGGCATTAGACCTACAATCATGAGGACCTCAGTTCAAATCCAGCCTCAGAAACTTACTAGCTGTGTGACACTAGGTAAGTCACTTAATCTTGGAATGTCTTAGTTTCCTCATCTAGAAAATGGGATAATAATCTCTACCTCCTAGATAAAATGAGATAAACATATATAAAAGTCTTTGAAAATCTTAAAACATATTATAAGTACTTGCTATTATTAGACATAGTAACAACAGCTAACATTTCTTTATATAACTCTTTAAGGTGCTTCACAAATCTTATTTTGCTTGACTTATACATAATACTGTCAAACCTCTCCAAAGTGCTGATTTGTTTCCTGCAAATGGCTTTTTTCTTTGTTATTCTTTGTCATTTTTCTTTCTTATTCCCCTGTTGTTATAAGGGATGACTCTGGGAAGGAGGGGACAGAGACATATTGAGAAATGTAGGTAATGTAAAAACAGAAGATATCAATAAAATTATTTTAAAATTCATAATCTTCTGAAGCATTAATTTTGCTGAATTGACTTTCCCCTTTCTTTTTTTTTATTCTTTGTTATAAGAGATTGTACTCAGGGAAAAGGCAGAGGAAGATAGATTAGGAAATGTAGGTGACGTAAAAACAAGAGATATCAATAAAATTTTATTTAAAAAAAAGCGAAAGGAGGATGATAACAATAATTGTATTTTACCTTGCGGGACTGTTGTGAGGATAAAACGAGATAAGGTGTTTGATATACTTTAGAGATGTGTCAGCTAATTATAATTAGCCTTGGAGGGAGGCAGTTATTATCCACTTAGAAGCAGCTTTGTCCCACACTTTCACAAGCTGAGATCCTAAAGAAGATAAATTCTATCTCCTCTTTGAAGCTTGTTCTCTCCCATCACAACCTTGGTTTTCCTGATTCCCCAGCTGTTAAGGCTTTCTCTCATCCCATATTACTTGCATTTACTTTCCATATATTTTGTATTTACTTCATTGCTTTACCCAGTATAATCCAAGCACCTGGGCGATTGGTCTTGTTTTCATATCAGACTGTAAGTTCCTTGAGGACAGGAACTGTTTTTTGCATCTTGTTGTATCCCTAAAGCTTAGCACAATGCCTGGAACCTACTTAATAAGTGTTTATTGAATTGAATTGCATCATATCCCAGTGATCTAGCATGATACTTTATACATAGTATTTGCTAGCATTCCATTAGAATGTAAGCCCCTTGAGGGCAGAATTTGTTTTAAATGTCTCTCTTTGTATCTCCAGCATCTAACACAGCACATAACACAGTACATAGCACATACAATAACTTAATAAATATTTGTTGAATGGAATTAAATTGTTTGTCAGGGCCATCCTCTGAGACTGTACTTAGAATATTGTATTAAGCACCTCTTTCATGGAGGATGGAGTAGATCTGTGACATTACTTTTGTGAACTGCCTGTATTGAAACTTCTTCCATCAAAATAGATTGACAACTTTTCTGAAACTTATTAGCTTACAGTAAATGGTTGGGAAGGCTAATCCGCATGAGACCTGAATCCATTTCTTCCCATGTAAGACGAATGAATGAACAAAGCCAGATTTGTTAAGAACTTACTATGTACCTTAAACCATCTCAGCACATGGGCTAAACCAGGTTGAGGATAAGCAATAGATCACAAATCCATCAGTGAGTTAGGGGGATATCTACCTCAAGCATGTGAAGACTTCCCTGGAGGAAAGAAAGGGTGGATGAGAATAATTTATTCCGATGACCATAAGGCTGCTAAAACAGGTGATGTAGAACACTTGGAGCTTGGTCAGACACTGAAGCTGCCAAGGTTACACACTACAAGGTTACTAAGCCATTGTCATTTCTCCTGACTTTTGTCTTGTAATGATAATGAGAATTTGAAGATCTTCCCTGCCCCTTAATAGGCCAAATGTAATCACATGGAGCCCACAGGGGAAGGAATTGCTGAAAGGATGGAACAGGAAGGGTGGAGCAGAAAGGAGCAGGAGAGAAAACAAGAACAGCTGGGAGCAAGCAGCCTGGAGGCTGAACAGGTAGTGTGAGTGACAGAGGGGCATTTTTGCTTAAGGGGACCTGTTTTGATTTGAAGGCATGATAGAGGGAAGGCTTGAGAATATTGGTGTTTGCTCCATTGGTTATGTGTACCAACTTCTTGGTCACTATGATGAATTTGGCTTTCTCGTTTTGGGATTTGGCTTTCTGGTATTTGAATAAATGTTGTGATCCTGTCTTCCATGTGGAAAGTCTGTTACATTTTGTGATTTACATCTACACGAGCATATTCATATTCATCATGGGTGCTGTGCATATCACATTGGTGTTGTATTCAATGACCAGACTTCAATGATGCTGGAAGAGAAGGAAGCTGATGTCTGTGTAACTCTGCCTCCCTTAAATCCAATTCACACTTGAATCAAGATATCATCACCTGATGTCATTATTCCTTTTTAAAAACAAAGGACAAACAACTATGTACCTGGTACCATGCTAAACACAGGGAATACAAATACAGAAACAAAGATAGACCTTGCCCTCAAAGGAACTTAAAATCTAATGGATGAGACAATACATAGAAGTCACAGAGATGGTGAATGGAGCCAGAATGAAGCTGATTGATTGGTACAATGTTTCCAGTAGAAATAGCAATACTGATTGATTACAGTTACTGAAGTAGAAGGTCACAGGGCATAGACTGTGCACAGGGTGGCAGAAGAATGGATGTTGAGAGATAGAAAGGAGTAGAAAAGATGGCAGAGAGTACAGCTAACTATATGGTTGGGACCACCTTGATATGGTGGGCCACATAAGATACTTACTGGTGGGGGTGGGGGTGGAGTTAAGTGCTGAGGTACAGAGTAGCTCTGGAGCTAAAAGGACTAAATCCTCAGGACACAGGATCTGGCCCAAAGGAGTAGGATGGCAGTTGGGGTGAAGATGGCAGAAGGTGAAATGAAGCATAGCTAGGATCATAAATCTGAACTGAAAGGGGCTTCAGAGGCACTTCAGTCCAATCCTCTGATTTTGCAGCTTAAGAAACTTAGGGGACACTAGGTGGCATAGTGAATAGAGCACTGGCTTGGAGTCAGGAGGACCTGAGTTCAGATCTGACCTCAGACACTTAACACTTAGTAGCTGTGTGACCTTGGGCAAGTCACTTAACCCAATTGCCCTGCCTTCTCCCCTCCAAAAAGCAAAGAAAAAAAAAGGAAAGAAAAAAAAAAGAAACTGAGGTCAAGGGAAATTAAGTAGCTGAGTATGCAGTGGCCTAGAGTCAGGTGGACTTGAATTCAAATCCAGTTTCAGAGACTTAATAGTTATATAATTCTGGACAAACCACAAAACCTCTATTTGTCTCAATTTACTTGTGAAATGGGGATAATAATAGCACCTACCTTCCCAACTTGTTGTGAAGATCAAAAGAGATAATTAGAAAGGTCTTAGCACAGTGCCTGGTACATAGTAAGCACCCTACACATGTTTATGGTTATCGTTATTGTTATTATTAGGGCTCCAGGAGAGTTAGTGACTGTATTCCCTCTACATGTTCTACTTCCTCATCTGCTAGCACTGTGCTCAAAAGACTGGACCAGTGTTGATGTACTGAACTGGTGAAAAGCCATGTCATTATAACCTTGAATCCAAGGTATCCAGAGAGAGAAAGTGGGCCAAGGATTCCAGAAAAGACTATGTAAGTTGTTGCAAAGCTGGTACCTCCTGAATCATGGATGCTACAAAATTGTTCTACAGTATAATCATTGACCATCACTTAATCTTTACAAGCCACCATGTTATATTCCAAAATATATATAATATAGTATGATATAATATGATATAATAATAATATAATATGATATGACATATGATATATGATATAATATAACATAATAAATAGAATATAATGTAATGTAACATAACATGATATAATATAATATGATATACTGCAATGCAATGCAATATAATATAATATAAATTTATTTATTTATTTACTTTTAGTTTACACCATTCAGTTCCAGAAGCTTTTGAGTTCCACATCCAGACAAAGAACTATGAGAGTGAAACAGACTATTTTCTTTTTTGTTTTTTTTTCTTTCTTATGGCTCTGCCCATTCATTCTAATTTTTCTATACAATATGACTAATAGAAAAATATGTTATTAATTAATGTTAAGGAATGTCTTAAAGTAATTAATTAATATTAAGGAATGTATATGTAGAATCTGTATCAGATTGCATGCTGTCTTAAGAAGGGGGAAGGGAAGGGAGAAGGAGAAAATTTAAAACTTATGAAATTGAATGGTGAAAACCAAAAATAAATAAATAAACTCAAAAAAAGAAAAGAAGAAAAAAGGAAATAAAGTAATATTAGGAATTTGGATCTGGAAAATACCTGAAAAACCATCTCTTCTTGCCCCATCCTTTTACAGGTGAGAAAAGTGAAGCCTTGAGCAAGGAAAATTTATCTTGGGTCAGGCAGCTTGATAATGGCAAAGCTAGAATGAGGGATCATAGGATATCATGCTGTGAAGGACCCCAGACGTCATCTGGTCTCACTGCCTCATTTTACAGAAGAAGACCCAGGGGTAGAGAGATGGAAGGTAACTTGACTGTGGTTACACAGGTAATAAGCAGCAGAGCTGGAGTTGAGACCCAGGACAAATCAAATCAAATTTAGGGATTAATGTAAAGCCTTACGTTTAGGTGCCAAAAAAATCTTTATAACTGAAATTGGAAAGCCATAGCTAGACAGTTGTTTGTCTGAAAAAAAAAATTCTGTGAGTTTAGTGACATGACAGGATACCATGAGTTATCAGTGTGATATGGAAGGCAAGAGAATAGCAAAAAAAAAAAAAAAAAAACCAAGATCTTTGCTATGTTGAGAGACCATAGCTTCTAAAAAATAAAGAGGTGAATCTACTGCTATCTTCTTCCTTGGTTATGGTGTCTTGGAAGCCCCATGGTCAGTTCCAGACACTGCATTTCAGGAACAGTGAGACAATATGGTATGGTGGCAGACTGGACTTGGAGACAGGAAGATCTGGGTTTGAATCTCATCTCATATTCTTACTGAGTGAGCCTGGGGAAGGTATTTAATTTTTCTGGTTTATAGTTGCCCCATGTGTACAATGTGAGAGTTGAACTTGATGAGCCTAATGGTATTTTATCTTCCTGATCTAAACCTTTGTTCTTATGATAAGATAGAGAATGATCAGAAGAAGCCAAGATGCTGAAGGGTTCCAAGTCCATGCTATGGGAGAAAGAGTTGGGAATATTTACTCCTTTAGGCCAGGGGTGGGAAACCCATAGCCTTAAGGCCACATGTGACCTCCTAGATCCTGGGCTGTGGTCTTGACTGAGTATAAGTTTTATAGAACAATTCCTTTTATTAAGGGGATTTGTTCTGTGAAGTTTGGATTCAGTCAAAGGGTCTTACTTGAGGGCCTACAGGGCCAGATGTGGCCTTGAAGCTGCAGGTTCTCCACCCCTGCTGAAGGCTTATAGGTTTGTGGATCTGTAATTGAAAGGGACCATGAAAGCCAGTTGAGTTTAATTACCAGCAAATTTAGACTTGATATAAGAAAACAAAACATAATTCAAGATATCCCCAAGTGAATAGAGTCCCCAAGTGTGACTGGAGACAGTGAGTTGTCTTCAATGAAGATCTTTGGACAAATGCCAGATTGCCCTTCATCTTGTATATTACAGATGGAATGCTTGTTCAGATTTGGTCTGGACTAGATGGCTAGTGGGGTCCCTTTTATCTTTTAGAAGCTGTGATTCTGATAACCAATTCAGAGTTCTTTTATTGAACCCAAGTCTCCTGGAACACAGCCTGGTGATTTCTACTATTGCAGGTGGTCCCATTACTCCACTTCTCTCCCCTGCCCCATCCATTTATCATTTTGCAAGTTCCTTACAAAGTCTTCTCTCTGTGAGAGACAGATAGAGGAAAGATACCATTTTTCTTGTCAGGGTGTGGCAAGACAATGACAACAGTGGTTGTTTTGTTGATCCTCTAATGTTGTCTTTCAGATGACTTGACAGCAAGATGGTGATTCTTTCTGACAAAGTCCCATGAACAAGAAGACGAGAGTGTAATCACCATCTTTAGCAACAGGCAGACATATGACCCCTGCCCCCCATGTATGTATATATGTATGTATGTATGTCTGCCTATTTTGTTCTTGTTTATTCATTCATTCCTTTCTTTCTCTATTTGTGGTGAGATGATGGAAGGATCTGTGTTTCTCAATTTATTGGCTGCTGACTTGCTCATCTTTCCATTGGGGAAAATTCACTTTATCATTCATTGGTAAGACTACTATGTCAAAATGGAGTCTGGAAGACCTGAGTTCAAATCCCTTCTCTGACACTTAGCCACTGTGCTTTTGGGCAAATCACTTAATCTCCTATCTTTCGACATCTCTCTAACATTGTCTTCTAAATTATATAGTGTGATTAGTTATTTGTCTTTGCTACAAGAGAACTCATTTGAGAAATGGGTATATTCAGCAATAAATGAGATATGGAAACAAACATAAACTGTTGCACACAACAAACTTTTGAATGGTACCATAATAATAATAATAAGAAAACCATTTTAATATCTGCAAAGCGCTTTACAAATATTATGTCATTTGAGCCTCACAATAACCTTGAGATGAAGGTACAATTATCCCCATTTCACAGATTAGAATTAAATAATTTACCCATGGTCAAACAGCCAGTAAGAGGCAGGATTCAAACTCGAGTCTTCCTGATTCCTGGTTCAGCACTCTATCCAACATGCCTCACAGCCTTCCCCTAAAAGTTAATATTCATACTGTGTCCCAAAAGTCTTGGTGCAGCTTTAAGCTATTAAAGCTTTTAGATTAAAGCATTGAAGCTTTGGGGACATTATGTGAGGTTCTTTTTCAGGTGTGCAAAATGCTATGCATATATTATCTTGTTTTGTCCTCACAATAGCCCTGTGAGGTTGTTCAGTATTTTTAGTCTTGTCTGACCCTTCATGACTCTATTTGGGGTTTTCTTGGGAGAGATGCTGGAGTAATAGGCCAGTTCCTTCTCCAACTCAGTTTACAGATGAGGAAATGAGGCAAACAGGTTAAGTGACTTGCCAGGATCACACAACTAGGAAGTGTTGGAGGCCAGATTTGAACTCAGGTCTTCCTGACTCCAGGATGAACACTCTATTCTTTGTGCCACCTAGCTGCCCTAGCCCTGTGAGGTAGCTATGATTAATATACCCCTTTTATAGATGTGGAAACTTAAGCAGAGAGGGAGGGAATATAGGCAGCTGTTGGTGAGGAGTTCCTTCCACATACCTGCATTGCAACTTATAGTCTTAGCATCACATTCATTAAGCCCCTACTATGTGCCAGGCATGGTGATGAGTGCTGGGGTTACAAAGAAAGCTAAAGATGGCCCCTGCCCTCAGAGAATTCATTCTCTAATAATGAAGACAACTTGTAAACAGCTGTGATATAGACAACAAGATATAGAAAGAATAAAGTGGAGATTATCACTAGAGGGAAGGGACTAGCTTTAAGGAGGATCAGAAAAAGGCTTTTGGTAGATGGTGGGGTTTTAACTAGAACTTGAAGGAAGCCAGAAAAGCCTAGAGGCAGAGATGGGGAAGGAGAAAATTCCAGGTAAAGGGAACAGCCCAAGAAAATGCCTGGAGCCTAGGGATGGAGTACCTTTTTAGAGAGCTGGTTAGGGTCGTTGAAGGGCTAAGTGACCTTGTTGTTGTATGGTACTTTGTGACTCCTTTTAGGGTTTTCTTGGTTAAGATACTGAAGCGGTTTGTCGTTCCTTCTCCATCTCATTTTACAGATGAAGAAAATGAAGCAAACAGGGTTAAGTGACTTGCCCAGGGTCACACAGCTGGTAAGCGTCTGAGGTTAGATTTGAACTTGTGACAATGAGTCTTCCTAACTCCAAGCCGGGTGCTTTATCCACTGCACCATCCAGGTACTCCACTTAAGAGACCTCTTCAGGTTCACAGCCCTAGACGGGGTATGAAAAAGGAATCCTTAATTTTCTTGAGCCCCTCCTACCCCACAACATTTAACCAGGTAACCAGAAGAACTATATGAGGACTTGACTTGACATACCAACAATTCTTTGCAGTGATAGAGAGTAAACCTAGCTGGACATGCAGGAAATCAGCAACTCAGCTTTGAAGTAGCCCTGAGCCATTTGGTGGTTTATGGACATTCAAGAAAATCCTTATCCCCAGAGACTTGCCTAAGTGCTGGTTTTAGTTCTCTAAGACCCATCCTGTTTTATGTCCCTTTATCTTATAGTTTGTGCTCAAGTCTTGAACTGTCAGATGATTGTGTATCTGACACCTGGGATTCCTTACTTTCCCTCCCGAATCTCCCCTTCCTTGGGAATAGAGACCATGTCCCTCTTTTTCTCTCTAAATTCCCTGTTTCCTTTTGTTTGAAACATATAAATATCTCAGTCTTTCTAGCTGGGCCTTGAACATGTCAATGCAGACACTTTTCCAGCTTGCAAGCTTATTCTCAGGCAACAGAATACAATTACAATCTGTGTAAACTATGATTGGACTCTGGCTCATTCCAGGTCCCCCTTTTTTGGGGGGAGGAAGTTCTCAGGGTTTTTTCTTCTTTAACAGTGATAAAGTCAGGACTTAGACCCTGGTTTCATTGTCTACTTTGCCATTTAAAAATCACGATAATGAAAATAATATTTGTATGGCGGTTATGTTGCTGTTGTAACTGTTAGCAACACTAGCACCAATTTAAATGAACACTTTGAAGTTTGCAGAATGCTTCACTCATATCAAATCTTCAGAGTTAAACACTCTGGATATTATTCTTCTTCCTTCACTTCTCACCAGGTTGCACATGTGGACTTCATCGTGCTGCAGGAACCTCTACATCCAGGAAAATCACTTCAATCCTGTATTTGCTCCTGGGACCCCTTCATGCTTCTGATTGGAGAGGGTGGAACTCCTTCTAGAAACTCCATTTGAAGAGGGAATCCATACCAGCCATGGTTTTTTTCATTCCCCCCCCCCCAGGCTATGTTCCTCTAGACTGATCCATCAGGTTCCCATCAAGTGATTTCTCCTCCTCCATTCTCCCATTTTCTACCTCCTTCAGAGTTTTATTTTCCCAGTTAGAATGTAAGGTCTTTGAGGACAGGGACTGTTCTTCATTTTATTCATATCTGAATTCTTCATGCTTAGCATGGTATTAAGAACATAATAATTATGAATACACGCTTTTTGTGACTGACTGACCACTTTATCAACAGTTATTATGGGCTCGTCTACCTACAGATAGAAAGGACCATCAAAGTAATTTAGTGCAACTCCTTCACTTTATAAATGGGGAAACTGAGGCACAGGGTAGTTAAGTGATTTGGTCATTTTCATAAAGCTAAGAGAATGGAAGATTTGTTATTTTCACCCTGGTTTTCTGTCAATAAATCCAGCTCTCTTTCCACCCCAATGATTCTCTAATATGTTGCATATCCATAATGCTTCCTACAATGGGCTCACCATAAACTTTTCCTCATCTGATCCTTACAAAGATAGGTAAAATAGTTAAAACAGTAATTATTAATTCCCTCTTTACAGATAAGGAGCCTGAATCTGAGAGAGGTTATAAGAGTTGTTCACATACCTAGTAACTGGCAGAGACCAGAATCAAGCTCAGGTCTTTGGATTTCTTGTAGTTAAACTGTAATCTACTACTTAGCAAGTAAATTCACCTAAATGGGTTTAATCTGGTGGGGGGCAAGAAGTAGCTAGCATTCCAATAGTGTTTTAAGGTTTGCAAAGCACCTTACACATGTTATCTCATTTGATCCTTGCAACAACTTTGTAAGGTTGATGGGAAGTTCAAGTTGGGAAAAATGAAGTCACTTGCTACTAACATATAGTTTGTAAGCCTCTGAGGAAGAATTAGAACTCAAATATTCCTGACTCCAGGTCCATTGAGCCATCTAGCTATCTAGGAGATTAAGGGACTTGCCCAAGTTCACACAGAGTTACTAAGTACAGCACCATTGTTATTTCTACTCTCCCATGCTGGTCCTGCTACATAAGAAAAAGATTATTTCCTTCATCCATTTTGGAAACAGAATTAATCAATGCTCCAGAGAAGAATGAGAGTCAACCTGTTGTTCATTATTCTGCAATAAGACCTCTGCTTACAAATATTGCAACTGCACAGGACACTGGGGCAAAGTGCTTCTCTGTTTTTAGCCCTGGACAGAAAAAAGAAGTCTAAGATGAAAGAACTTTTGAGTCTCAGTCATTGGGTTTTTAAGCTCAGTCTACTGGCATGCCAAGCTCAATCTAGCAAAAACACATTGCTAACACGAAAAGACAGGCAGCTTCTCATGTTCATATCAGTTTGGTGTTCTTGACAGCCCATATCCAGCTGACTTTCTCCTCTATGAAGGACTGTGCTACTTGGCAGACAATCTTGTCACAGAAGACAAAGCTATTCAGTCTGGCACAGTATTCTTTGCCACCTAGCTCAGGACTGCAGGCAATGAATGAGCACTGTTAGTGACCTAGAATACCTGTGACCACCTGGCCAGGCAGGAGCACCAAGCAGGTTTCACATCTGGAGCTATGTAAGCATGATTCCATATTTATGCTGGGTCTTTTATTTTTATTTTAATTAATTAATTAATTAATTAATGTATTCATTCATTCATTTATTCATTTTCTTGTTTACATCATTCATTTTCATGAGATTTTGAGTTATAAATTTTCTCCCCATCTTTCCCCCATCCACCACCCCAAAACAGCCATCCCACTGTATAACCCCTCCCACAATCTGCTTTCTCCTATGTCCTCCCCCATTGCCCCTCTGACTTTCCGGTAGTGCAAGATGGATCTCCCTACCATGCTGGGTATTTTAAAGTCTTCTAGTGATCCAACCTTCACAGGCTTACTAGCCAGTTCCATTAAAAAGCACAAGTCAATGGCCTAGGGAGAAATTTGGGCCAGTATTTCAAGTCTGAATTAGCCACCCCAAAGGTGGCTATCCCCTAAGTCTATGCTTTGGGATCTCTTTCATCCTCTATGGATATTCAATCCCTTTGAGACCTTTCCCTCATAGGATAATCAAATGAGATTGGGAAGGGACCTAAGAGGCCATCTGAGCCCAACTCATTCATTCTATGCTGGAGATTTTCAGTAGTTGTCACTCATGACTGGAATGCTCTTTCCCCATCTCTGCCTCCTGGCTTCCTTCCAATCTATTCTAAAATGTCAGTGTTTATGAGAAGCTTTTCCTGATTCCCCTTAAAATTAGTGCTTTCCTTATGCTGATTAATCTCCAATTCATCCTGTATGTGTTTTGTTGGTACATAGTTATATGCATGTTGTCCCTTCCATTAGAATGATCTCTTTGAGGTCCGAGTTTTTGTTTTTGTTTTGTTTTGCTTTATTTTCTTCTACTCCCTAGTGCCTAGCATAATGGCTGGCATAGTAGATGCATAATAAATGCTTTGTTGACTTGATTTACAGCTGGGGAAACCAGAGGGACAGAGAAGTTAAATGGCATCTGATCATAGAATCATAGATCTAGACATGGACAATGCCCCAGATGTCATTTGGTCTAACCCTCTCATTTTACAGATGAAGAAACTGAAATCCTATAAAGTTGAGTGACTTACCCAAGCTTATTAAGGAAGTGGCAAGATTTGAACTCAAGTCTCCCAGGTTGGCACTCCATCCTCAGCACTCGTTCTACTGTGCCTCATTGTTCATCTCCTTTTCTTTTTTCCCCTAAAATCTTTTCTTCAATCCCTGCTCTTCCTCACAACTGTCCTCTTTTTTGTTGATAGCACCACCATCTGTCTAGTTGCCTGAAGTCACTCAAGGTTCAACCCCTCATTGTTATTGATTGCTTCCTCCTTTCTCTCACCTTCGCTCCACATATCCAATCAGTTGACAAGCTTTGTTGATCCTCTCTTCTCAATCTCTTTTTTGTTTTATATCCAAGGCTCAGACCTTACACATAGTTGGCACTTGACAAATTCTATTAGTTTGAACTGATTTGATTTGAATCAGGACATTGGCTGAAGTGACCAGTAACTGGGAAAAGTAGGATGTCTACGTGTGAATGAAATTCTTGGTGTCACCTGTCGACCAGTCTTTGTGTTTTCAGCTAAACTGAACACAGCATCTTAGAAATCACCAATATTAAATCACAGGAGAATTCCTTTTGAAAAATCCCTTTACCATTGTCTTTGAAATGCCTTCTTATATCGGAATTGTTTCTTTTTAATATGGACCTTCTGGATCCCTCTTCTTTTTGCTAATGCCAAAGCTGAGATAAGTAAGAGGCAGTTAGGTGGCATAGTGGATAGAGTACTGAACCTGGAGTCAGGAAAACACATCTTCATGAGTTCAAATATGATCTCAGACACTTACTAGCTGTGTGACCTTGGGCAAGTCACTTAACCTTGTTTGCCTCAGTTTCATCATCTGTTAAATGAGCTGGAGAAGAAAACGGCAAACCACTCTAGGATCTTTGCTAAGAAAATCCCAAATGGAGGCAGGACTGAAAAATAGTTCAACAACAATGAGGTAAATAAGGAGAGAGAAAGCCATAAGAAGGATTTCTAGGAGAAAGATAACTTCCTAGAGGAAGAAAAAAGGTTAAATGTTTCTGTCTTTTCCTCTCAAGTGGTTCCCTGAAAAAACCATGGATTCTAGAATCGGAGGCTCAAGTGACCCTGCCATTTATTACCTGTGGGAGCTTAGGAAAATAACTTTGGAAAGCTCTTTACACTCCAGACTTCATATCTACAAAAATGAGGTGAGGGAGAATGAAATAGATGACTTCTAGGGTCCCTTCCAACTTGAAATTTATTATCTTTGCTGTCCCTGTTTCTCATTCTTCTTCTTATAATTATATGGCATATGCCCAATAAGCACTGCAATTTAATTCAGCATATATAATATATAATAATATAATAACAGTAATAATGATAATAACAACAATGTATTAGCATTTAGGGAGCATATGTTTAATAGATGTTACCATACCAAATAGCAACAATTTCTAAATGACATGGAACTAGTCAGTCAATAAGCATTTATTAAACACTTATAATGCGGCAGGTAATGTATTAAGTATTGGAGATAGAAAGGAGGGAATGAAAATTTTTACAATTGTCACTTTTCCATGTTGTCATGTAAATAATTCATCTTTGATAAGTACCTTATGATTTCTTTTCCGTGTTTATCTTCTCATGCTTCTTGTGTTGGAGTGTCAAACTTTCTTTTCTGTTCTGGTTTTTTCAACAGGAATGTTTGAAAGTCCTCCACCTCACTGAATGATCATATTTTCCCCTGAGAAATGGAAATTTTTAAAAATGTAGAGATACGGGGGGGGGGGGTATAGTTGGGGGGGGTGGATCTCATGCACACAAGACAAGATAAACGTCATCCTGTCTCCTATTGTTGTTGTCCCAAAGATTCCCTCAGTGGACATCCAGAGGATTAACTTGATAACCCCAATGTTTTTATTCAATTATACAAAGCAGTTATTGAAGTGATACAAGCAAGAGTTTGAGAGACATTAATCATTATAAATTATAATGGCAGGACACTGACCTGTCCCAGGACTTTTCATCTGAACCCTGGCAAAAGATATGAGAAGAATGCAATGGAATTGTAATTGATAATCGTAACAACCTAACATCTACTCATAAGGGCAGCAATAACCTCAAAATCCCTTTAGAACTCAACTAATAAAGTGCACTTGAACCAGACCATTATTATAGATCACAGTGTTTACTGCCATCACTCAGACAAAACACTAATTGGTGAAAAAAGAATGCTTTCAATTGGTACGGTTACATAAAATCTTAATAATGTCAAAGCTTCCCACTGCTCCTACCCTTCCCCTGGGGCTCAGAGATCCTTACTGTTGAGTCTTCCCATGCACAGCCTGGACCTCCAGACATACCATGCTATTTCCTGAATATCTTTATGTCTTCAAGCTGCCAGGCTATCATCTTCCTCCTTGTTCTGTCTGCTACTGAGTTCAAATCCTGCATCAGACACTTATTAGCCGTGTGATAGTGGACAATTCACTTAACCTCTCTGTGCCTCAGTTTCCTTATTTGTAGAATGAGGAAAGTAATAGTACCCACCTCTAAGGGTAATTTTAAAGATCAAATAAGTTGATATATATAAAGTGCTTTGCCAATGTTAAAAGTGTTGTGCATCTGATAGTCCTGGAGTATTGAAGGGTTAAATTACTTGTCCAAGGTCTTTCAGGCAATATGTCAGAGACTAGATTGGAAATCAGGTCTTCTTGTATCCAAGGGGAGCTCTCTATTGAGTAATGAATGATAACAAAGCCACAACAACAAGAAGAACAACAATGACAATAATAGTCTCATATTCATAGAGGGTTTTTCAATTTACAAAGCACCTTTCTTGTAACAGTCATGCTAAAATTCCTTCATCTGCCAAAATAACAATCTGTTTATTTAAAGAGAAAATCTAAATGGTATATGGGGTATTGGATTGGTTTTATTTTCATGGAGCCTTTACAGTAATAACAAATGGAAAATTTTATATGGAATAAGTTATTGAAGTTCACCAGAAAATAGAGCTAGAATGCCAGCAGCAAAGGCAGAATTGCAAATCATAACTCCTAGATAAGCATAAACATTTGTACTTTATTTTTCTCACATCCAAGTTCAAATTGGGGGCTGTCTTCTCAGTGAATCCCTCCTTTATTTCTAGCAGTCTTCTTTTCCTCTTCCAGTTTTCCTAGAGTTTATTTTCTGCTTTAACCTTTGACCGTATTATACTACATATATCAGAATATATATGTACACTTCCTTAATGAACCTGGGTAAGTCACTTAACTTCATAGGATATTAGTTTCTTGTTATGGGAATCTGAAGATCTTCCCTGCCCCTAGGCCCTTTGCTAAAGTGGCTACGTGACTCTGAGGACCCTTGGATATTTGAAAATATACTCTGTTCCCTAATAGGCTGAATGTGGTCACGTGGAGCCTGCAGCGCCAGGCTTGTTTTTCAGGAATGCCCGTGCCTTGTAGCTTTGTGATTGGGCAGTGGGTCTAGGGGGCTGTGACCTTCTCCAAGCCAGGAGAAGGCTATATATA
>CM053580.1:558690419-558707541 GCA_028627135.1 Pseudochirops cupreus | reverse complement strand
AACGTTTGTTATTCTTCTTCTTATTAGTCACTTAATGTTTATTTTAAGTGCTATGTAATTAGGTTGTAATAGTAGTAGTATCTACATGTTTCTTGTTAAGTTCTATATAAATGTTAGGTGGTAGTAGTAGTAGTAGTAGTAGTAGCAGCAGCAGATACTTAAGAAATGTTTAAGTTCTATATAAATGTTAGTTATTTTTAGGCACTTAGTAAATGTTTATTTTTGAATGACACATAAATAGTAGTAGTAGTAGTAGGCACATAAGAGATTTTATTTTTAAGCTCTATGTAAATGTTAGTTAATTAGTTAGTAGTAGTAGTAATGATAGGCACTTTAGAAATGTTTATTAACTGCCTTACTATGCCTCAAAATCTTCTCTTCTCTGAACTAAAGATCCCTTCTTCAGTCAACTGAATGTTACATAGTATGATTTCTAGTCCATTCACTAATCTGTTTGTTCTCCTCTGAATACACATCAACATCCTTCATCTCTAATATGTGGCACTCAGAATTGAATATAAAACTCCAGATGTGCTGAGACCAGGGCAAAATCCAGAAGATGGCCACCTCCCTAGTCTAATTATTTTTACTGAAAGAAGGAATACTGAGGGTAAAGAAGTCATGAGGGAGTTTGACAAGTTGGTGGTCTAAAGAGAGAATTTTTTCTCAGTTCCCTTAGAGATCTCATGAGGAAAGTAATTGTGGGTGTCTAAAGTTACAGTGTTCTTTTAATTTTTTTTTTGGAGGGGGGAAGGCAGGGAAATCGGGGTTAAATGAGTTGCCCAAGGTCACACAGCTAGTAAGTGTCAAGTGTCTGAGGCTGGATTTGAACTCAGGTCTTCCTGACTTCAGGGCCAGTGCTCTATTCGCTGCGCCACCTACCTGCCCGAAGTTACAGTGTTCTTATGGTCACAGCTAGGTTAGTTTAGGTTGTTCCACTCATTTAACAGCCTAAGAACCTAAGAATGCATTAACTTTCTTGGCCACCCTATCACACTGTTGAATTACATTGAGCTTCCATTCCATTCTTTTTCATTTGGACCATTGTCAGGCTAGGCTTAGAGCCATCCAGAACCTGTGAACTTTATTTTTTTAACTCAAATGTAAGACTTTACATGTTTTCTTAACTAAACAGATATTGAATCAAATATTAGGATCAATGTTTAATTGCTACTTGTAAACCAACTAATTAAATGCTGTATTTTTCCTCTTTGTTTCTTGGTGATTTTTGTTTTCTTCTCCTCACTGTGAGTCTGTTTTTCTTCTTGTTGCTCCTGTTATCTCATAGCTACTTCTGATTGCTCCTGCTACTTCCTCTGCCCACTTCCTTTTTTCTTCATTGCTATTTTTAGGGCACTCTTTAGAATCAAAACAAAACAAAACACTTTTTTTCTCATCTCTTTTCTCTTGGCTTAGTTTATATAACCATTGCCAATAATTGAACCTGCTTGTCTTCTTCAGCACCTGGGAGAGAGCCTTACATAGCTCAAGTGCTAGGTTTTTAAATGAATTAATTACTCTGTGGGTACATATACATATATATATGTAATATATGCATATATGTACATACAAAAATATGTACACATGCATGTATATCTATACACATAGATACATGCATATATACATATACACACTTATAGACATATACACACATGCATACACACACACACACACACACACACACACACACACACACACACACACACATATATATATATATATATATATACTCATACCCTTGAAGAATCACAGATGCAGACCTGTAAAATATCTTAGAGGTTATCTTTTCCAATCCTCTCATCTTACTGATAAAATATTTAACCATATGGAAATAAAATGATTTGTCCAAGGAAATAACAGGCAGAAAATGTCAGAGCTGGGATTTGAACCCTTAACCTTTAATTACAAATCTGGTGATCTTTCTGTTGGACCATAATCTCATTCAGTTAAGGGATGGGATGGCTGTGCAGTTCAAAACCCCTTGTTTTAAGCCTGACTTCTGCATCAGCAAGGGCTGTCATCCTTGATTTCTGCTCCCAGAGATACTTCTGCATGTTGTGTAAAAGATTTATGTAGGGGAGAGTGTGGATGCTGAGGGAGTGGGAGAAGCTCATGTGAATCATCTGTTTAAGAGGTTTGGCTGTGAAAGAAAGGACATGGGACTACAGGCCAGACAAGGTGTTTTTGAGATCATAGAAACCCGAGTGCATATATAGGTACAGGGAAATGAACCAGTAGAGAAGTGATTGGAGTTTATGGAATCATTGATTTAGAGTAGCTAGGTATCATAGTGGATAAACTTCAGGTAATTTAGTCTTCCCAAAAATGTGGAACACAGATTTAAACATCATACTCTGGATTTATGACCTAGGTGATATGTCATAGCATATTATCACGATTGCTTTTTTATATGACAAGCTTATACTCCATATTGGATTAGATTCCCTTTGAAGGTAGAGACCAAATCTTATACTCAGAATCAGAACTTGATTGAGAAAAGCACTACGGCATAGTGGATAGAGGGGCTGCTAGGTGGTGCGGTGGGTAGAGCACCTGGTCTTGAATCAGAAGGACTTGATGGACTCAAATGCAGCTTCAGACACTTCCTAGTTGTGTGATCCTGGGCAAGTCACTTAATCCTTTTTGCCTCAGTTTCCTCATCTGTAAAATGAGCTGGAGAATGAAATGGCAAACCCCTCCTGTCTCTGTCAAGAAAAGAATACAAGGGATAATGGAGAATTGGACATGACTAAACAAGTACTTAATGACAACAAAAGTGGACAGAACATTGGACTTAGAGTTAAGAAGACCTGCATTTGAATTCTGCCACAAAAATTTACTAGCTATGGGACACTGGAAAGAAGTAGCCTGATGAAGTGGATAATACACATGGATCTAGAAAGACTTGACTTCAAATTCACTCATTCACTGACTGCATGACCCTAGTCAAATCACTTAATCTCTCTAAGACTCGGTTTCACCATCCCTACAATGAACAAGGCAGACCCACTGGTCCCCAAGGCCTTTTCTTTTTTTTAACTTTTCATCTATCACACTATCAATTTCAGCCTAACTAAAGCTTCTTTGACTGGGTTATGGATAGGGAAGGAGAGCAGATCAGCCTTGTATAAAGGGGAAGATGAGATGCAGTCAGATACAGGTTAATGGATTGATATTTGATAAGGAAGATAAAATGGCAGATGAATCCTAGATGAGCCAGAAAAGCAAAGGGGCTGGAGAGGAATGACTGACTTCTTGTTATGCAGAACAGAGGATGTCTGAGGCCTGTGGCAGAGACTGACCAGTCAGAGAAACAGAGCAGTCAGGAATGAACCAGGTGACAGATGGTGACTAAGGGGCTATGTCAGAGATTTGGGCTGGGATTGAAGCAAAGATTTCTAAACCAGAAAGGCAACCTGAAGTGAGGCCATGCTAGAAAGGCACAAGGTAAAAGACAGCTGCAAGGCTTTTTGAGATGCTCGGGGATGGCCAGGCTTGTTCTCATGGTGTGAAAAAGATAAAACCACCACAACAAAAAATAAGATCCTATTTCTCAGTTCTTCCCCAACTTAAATGGATTAATGGCGACTTTGCAGGTTTATCTTGTTTCTAAGCCTTTTCCCTCCTTCTCTAAGACAATCAGAACAGTGGAGGAAAAGACCTGTTAAAAACAAACAGTAACACCCCACCCCCCAAGACACTGCAAAACAGCAATAACAACACACCACAACAGCAATCCTATGTATTATGAAAGTCAGGAATCAGAGCTGTCTGTGGCCTTAGGGTCATAGGGTCCCCTAAGTTCTACAAGGCATCTTAGAGGTCATTTAATGCAACTTTTCTCCCATTTTATAGACGAAGGAAGAAATTTAGACCCAGAGAAAGTGAGTCACTTGCCCCAAATCGCATAGATTATATTAAGTTGCAGAGTCCTGATTTACTATTAATGGTGACCAGATCTTATTTAATCTTTTATTATAATGAGATGTGATGGGGGAGAGGAGAATAAAATTTGGACACTTATGTGGTTCTTTAAAAAGGTATCGTGTTATGGTGACTAGAGAGCAACCTCAGAGTCAGGAAGAGTTGGGCTCAGGTCCCATTTCTGAGACAGGATGACTGTAGAGAGAGAGACAGAGAGATACGCACAAAAATATGGGGAGAGAATTAGAGAGTCAGAGACAGACAAGGACAAAGACAGAGACAAATACAAAGCCAGAGACAGAGATATACAGAGAAATAGAAACACAGAGACAGAGAAAGAGAGGGAGAGAGGAGAAAGGAGGAAGGAGAGAGGAAAGAGAAAGAGAGGGGGGGCGGGGCTTTTGGGACTCCTTGTCTAAAGCATTATATACCTATGTTGTCTCATTTGCTCCTCTCAGCAACCTTCTGAAGTAAATACTATAGGTCTTATTAACCTATTTTATAGAAGAGAGAACTTAGAATGATAAAAATTAAGTGACTTGTTGAAGATTGCAATGGAATTGCAGTGAGAATCACCCCCAGGGCAAGGAGAACTAGAGTACTCTCCATCCAGTAAGGCAGTGGGTTATGTTCAATTTGTAATGATGAAAATACATCCTGCATATCAGACAGATTCATAACAGTAGCAAAATTACAGTTATGAAGTAGCAACAAAAATAATTTTATTGTTGGGGGTCACCACAACATGAGGAACTGTATTAAAGGGTCATGGCATTAGGAAGGTTGAGAACCACTGCACTAAGGGATCCCATCAGCATGGCTCCATGTGCAAAGACTGAGTTTATTCATGTGAATCCTGAATCGCTGGAGAGAGGATTCAGGGTCCTTTTGTTAAACTTTAAGCCATCACCCTAAATCCCTTTAGACTAGAGAATCAATTAAAGTTTAGGTTTGAATTTTAGTTGAAATTTTAGGGTCTCCCCAACAAAGGGAATAGAAAGATACTTGGTATATACTCCTAATTGGTTATAGGATAGCTATTTATTTTTCCCACACAAAGAAAAGAATGTTTAACACACAAATAGACTCACAAGTATAATATTAATAAAACTTAATTATGACACAATATTCTAACTCCTTTTATGCTCTCATAAGAAGCTGAAGCTTAATCAAAATATCAGGCATTTCATAGAATTGTTAAATTCCCTTCACCTTGGCTCTTCCTACACTCTATTTAAACAGCTCTTGTACTTTTTCTGTCTTCTGACAAGCTGGGCTAGTGCTTCTGGTTTCAAAGCCAGATCTCTTATTAACTAATACTGCACCCTTTCTACCATATCTTGCTGCCTCTAGAATGCACATTCTTAACAGTTAAATATGGCTATTGCCTTAAAACATGTAAGAAACTAGATGGAAAGATTCATTTGATTTCTGAATTCAGGGAATAAATTCTCATAAAAATTATTTAAGTTGATGTTTGCAAGTATTGAGCTATGCATCTCCATAAATGCTATGATTTGGTAGGTGGAGTATTTAAAAATTATTAAATAGAGTCTGAGTCTTCTCCTGTTACATCTTGGACTTCCAAAGCTCTAGTGAGACCAGAGAACTGAAGAAAATCTCCTTCCTCTTTTTCAGGGCTCTACTTGACTGAGATAAAACGTTTCAACCTAGGAGCTAGCAGAGTCTCTCCTTACCTAATCACCTCTCTAGGAACCACCTACAGCTAAGCCTTTTCAGTCTAGCAATTAGTGAGAGTGAGAACTGTACATGCCTTGTACAGTCTATTCTCTCCCTTATGGATGGTATTTGGTAAGAATGGAGAAGGGGGAAGGGGAAAGAGGGGGTGCTGTTTAAACCATTGCTCATCTTGTTCTCCTTTAAATGAACTCATTCTTCTTGTATCTCTAATCAAGATGGCATTATGGGTATAAAATTCCCACACAGTGCCAGCAAGCCACACAAGCTACAAAATGCTGAGAAACATACTTGTGATGCGGCCACTGTTTTCAGTCTACCATAGGCAAATATCCTGAAAAAGAGATTGTACCCTGACCAGAGATGTCTACTTTTGAGGTGTCCTTTCAGGTCTAGTACACTTGGATGTTTGATTCGGTAAATTGAAGAAGCAGGATTTGGTGACATCCAAAGGCCCTTCCAATTTCAAATCCATTATCCTGATTCCTAAGAGTAAGAGCTCTGAATCTGAACTTGTGTCTTGGTTATCACATTTAACCTGCGTGAACTTAGGTAAGTCACTTCTCCCTCCAGCTTGGTTTCTATGTATGTTAACATGTGGGGCCTTAGACTAGATGAACTCTAAGTTATCTTCCAGCTCCAAATCCTGGAAATGAGAACCCTGGATCTCCAGTCAGATACTTTGGATTTGAATCTTGTCTCCATTACCAGCTACCTGTGTGACCTTGGATAAGTCACTTTTTTGGGACCTCTGCAAAAATGAGAGGACTGAATGAGATATTGTCTCAGGTGTGTGCCTCCTCTGAATCCTATGTCCCTTTTGGTTGGAGATTTTTGTGAAAAAGTAGTTTCTGGATCCTCCACTAAAACACTCTACCCTTTTTTCTCCCCTATTAATTGCTTATAGTATTAGATGTAATTTCTGCTTATCTATTTCTGGGGATGCTGACAGCAGTGATGATAGGGAAACAATAGTCTTCCTTGGCCCTAGCTCATAATCTGTACAATATAGTTTGAAGAAAAGGCCGATTTGTGCATACAGGCACACATAAATGGAATTGTGTGTCTTTTTCAACCATGAGAGGCATGCTAAGTATCCAGTAACAAAACAAAACAAAATAAGACCAAACCCCTTCCACCCAAACAACAACAACTTTGGGGGTTGGCAACTGCCAGAGCTTTGATAAAATTAGAGGAAGATTTTGTCTTCTACAGCATATTTAAACCTATCAGCCCACACTGGAGCTATTGGACAAACAAAATGGTGGAGTCAAAAGGTGGGTAGTTTGGTCTCCTTCAATGCAGCCCAAGATCCATATATTCTAAATCATTTTGTATCATCCTCTGGTTACTTAAGAGTCTCAAAAAACAAACCCTGCAAGAAAAGCTAGAGGAATTGGGTCTTACTTGCTGCTAAGGCATTGTGGAATGGGAAAAAAAGAAAAAATTAAAAAATTAAAAACATTGAATGTGAATTTGGACTCTGCCACTTACTACACATGTGGCTTTTGAACAAGTCACTATCTCTCTGGTCATTAGCTTCTTCTTCTGTAAAATATGGGGCTGTACCAGATCGTGTCTAAGTGTTTTTCAAGCTTTATAGCTATATTTCTATGATATTTGAAAATTCCATGTTCTTTCCCATATCCAGGCTTAGCTAGAATGCTCTCTCTCCTCACCATCACCCCCTAGCACTCTTATTTTCCCTAATGTTCCATTTCTGTGCTATATCTTATAGGAATCCTTTCCTTATTTCCCCAATAGTTAGCCCTTACCATCTCTGAATTCATTTTGTATTTTGTTTTTAGTTTTTCCTTATCAACTCACCTGTGTACGTGTTTTCCCCCTAGGCTGCAAACTCCTTGAGAACAGAGATTGTTAAATTTTCATCTTTGCATTCCAATCACCTAGGACATCTGGAACATAGTAAGTACTTAATAAATGATTGTAGAATTGAATTGAATCAAAAAGAAGCAATACAAACAATGACTGTAGCAATGTGGATAAATGTAACAATCAATCAATCAGTCAACATTTCTTAAGTAGCGAAACTGTAACAAGCAAGCTTGGCCCTAAGGGAGCAATAGAAGAAAGTACTTTCTCTCTATGGAACTCATTTTCTCATCTTGGGCTTTGATGATGTGTTTATTAGTTCTGCTAACTTATTTTTCATTCTTTTTTATTCTTACAAGGGAAGAATTTCTGGGAAGGGAAGAGGCAAGTGTATTGGGAAATAAAGGTAATGTAAATATATATATATATATTATATATGAATTTAATTAAAATTAAATTAATTAAATGTAATTTAAATGAATTAAAATCATAATATTTTTGAATCAATTAAATTGAAGTAATTTTAATCTGATAGAAACAGGGAGAAGAGTTTTGTGGGGGGTAAATGAGGAATATCAGTTAGAAGTATGAGACCTTTTCAAGCTTCTTAGTCCAATGAAAGAAGTGAAAACAAAACAAAACTTCCTAACAATTAGAGGTATCTAGAAATAAAAAGGGCTATCTCAGGAGGTAGAAGATACTCTTGTACTAGGGGGTCTACAATGCTAGATAAATGAAAAGATAGGTTGTGGTTTTCTTTCAAGTTTTTCCTTCAATAACGAAAGTGAAATGGAGGATGGTCCTAAGAAGAATTTCACTGACCCTTGAACTTTCTGAGAAGGGTCCAGGAAGATTCCTCACTTTGAAAGAATTCTTGGTCAGTGGTTTCATCTCAGTTTCCAATAGTCTAGATTTATTGCTTTTACTGGAGGACTGGAAAAGTGGAAAACTATTGATGTTTATAAACAACCAGTCTTTGAACATGATGACCCTGGTAACAAGATGGACCATTACACAATGTCAAAAGTTTAACATGTCTAGATTGTCTGCTAGGCAATTGATGTTTATAAGCTTCAGATTTATACAATTGATATGATCAGACTCATCATTCAAAGGAGAAAAAACAAAAATAAGAAAACAGTTTTTATCTTCACAGCTAGATCATACCAGTGTGAGCATTTGGATCAAAGTATCTTGGGGCACTTGGCATTTTTTTTTCAGTAGTTGATAAGGAGACCCAAAAGTTGGGGGTTTTCACCACATAGCATGAGCAGGCTAAGAATGCAACTTTAAACAGAAATCTCAATGAAATTCACCTGGCAATTGTGGTACATTGGTACAATCCTACTGAGAATGATGCCACAGATTTTATACCACACTCGCTGATGTTTGACAATCATGCTAATCTATCAACTGGTGCTTTGAGTCTCAGGTGATTGAAAGTATACATAAGACGTTGGTTGAAATAAGCCTACCAAGTAGTTTTGCTGTAAGGTCAGAAGAGTTCTTACAGTAACAAATGATGATGTCATGTCTGAGTTCATTGCCAAAAACTTCCAGGTGACAGCTTTTCTAGGAAACACTGGTGTTCTGGTTTCCCATAGGTTAGTGGATGAATGGAAAACATTGCCATAAGTAATTGAGAAACTTGCCAACTTCCCTTTTTATCAGAAAGCCCCAGATAATTGTGGGAGTCGGGAAATTCACTGCAAACCCTTATTGCTCATAAGGAAGTGAATCCGATTCCCTAATCAGTAGAAGCCAAGAAATTATAGAAAATCAGCCAAGTGAACTGGGAAGAGAAATGACTGACCACCAGTAGTAGAGTGCCTGAACAACGAATTGCTTGAAAGATCATTTTTCCAATGAAGAAGATACTTTCCATTAAAGCTACCAAAGACCCTTCCTTGGACTGAAGTGGAACTTGATTCAGATAAGGGAGGATGGGAAGAGCTGAACCTTGACCTAATTTCATTGTTGCCAATTATTTCAGTTACAGAACCCTCTCCCCCCATCCCCACTCCCACCCCAGTATACACTGGATTCAAGAATATTAGATGTTCTGGGCCAATCACAAGCTTAGGTCTGGGAATGTAGGCTTGTAAATCTGAAGACATTGGTGATCTACCTGTACCAATGACTAGCTCATTTATAGGGGCAGAATGGTCAGTTTTTCAGAAAGACCTAGAACCTTTATGCAAGTGACCAGGCTAACTTGTTGATGATGAATAAATGAATAAGTAAATGCACAAATGAAAAATTCATAAGAAATTAAGTGCTTGCTCTGTACTGAGCTCAGCTCTGGGCTTACAAATAAAAAATCAAGACAGACTCCACTTGAGAAGAGCTCAAACTGGAATTGGAGGAGACAGCCCTTAGAGGAAGTTTTAGCAGCAAACCCCAGACATAAAGTCTCAGAGGTGCTGAGGGGGCAGAGACAGCCCTGTTGCAGAAGTACCTGTGATTACAATCCATCTAGCCAAATGATAAAACTAATGTTTGTGAACCTAAGATTTGTTTTCAATGCACCTATATATGTTAGGAGAAGTTGATGCATGTGTTAATTATCATTTCATGATTCCTATTATTAACTTTTCAAATTTTGGCTGTTAATGTTTATTTTCTTATGCATTGATATCATACATGTACTTATACAGGTCTATCAAATATATGTTATTTTCTGTTAGACATGTATTGTTCCCTAACTATACCTAGTTTCCTATCAGATGTGTTTGCTTCCTTCCTTCCTTCCTTCTTTCCTTCTTTCCTTCCTTCCTTCTTCCTTCCTTCCTTTTTTCATTCATTCCTTCATTTTTTTGCTATTTTGTATTTTAATATCTTGTTTCTTATTTCTTATGCGCTTATTTTGAGGTATCTAGATAGTGCCATGGAAAGAATGCTGGGCCTAGAGTCAGGAAGACCTGAGTTCAAATCCAACCTCAAATACTTACCAGCTATGTGACTCTGGGAAAGTCATTTAACCTCTGTCTGCCTCAGTTTCCTCAACTGTAAAATGGAAATAATGATAGCAACTATGTGGAAAGGTTATTGTGAAGATGATATGTGATAATATTCTTAAAGCAGCACAGCGACTTGCACATAGTAGGTACTATGAAAATGCTTATTCCCTTTCCTCTCCCCATTTGTTTTGTTCCAAGAGGATGCATTACCACCACTGTGATTGCAAATGACATATCCCACATGAAGTTGAAATATATACCTACTGAAACAGCCTGCCAAATGATGCTTTGAATTATGTTAAGCCTAGTTTATTTAAAGTAGCAAGGCCACTAAGTGGTGCAGTGTGCAAAGTGCTGGCTCTGGAATGAGCAAGATCAGAGCTCAATTTCACCTCAGGCATTTATTTGTTGGGGCAGCAAAGTGGTGTTATGCATGCCAGATCCGGAGTCAGGAAGACCTGAGTTCAAACCATCTTCAGACTCTTACCAGCTGGGTGACCCTGGGCAAGTCACTTCACCCTGTGTGACTTAGTTTCCTCATTTGTAAAATGAGCTTGGGGAGGAAATAGCATAAACCACTCTAGTATCTCTGCCAAGCAAATCCCAAATGGAGTCAGAGAGAGTCAGATATGATTATAATGACTCAACACCAACAAAATTCATCATCTGGGTGATCCTGGGCAAGTCACTTCACCTCCATCTGATTCAGTTTCCTCATCAGGAAACTGGGAATAAATAATACGTGCTTCCCAGGATAGTAAGGATAAAAGAGAGAATATTTGTGAAGTGCTTTGCAAGACTGAAAGCACCAGATAAATTCTAACTGTCATTTTAAATGCTTACAATATGACATACAAAGAATTATGAAGAATACCAATTATATTGAAATATATGTGTGTATGTATATATGTATATATATGTATTACATATAACATATGCATACATATACTCACACACATATCTATATATGTACATATACATATAAATCTGTATCTATATCTATATTTCATAGATCTCAGGTTAAGAACCCTTGAATGAAGACCACATATTGCTTTGATGGAGCCAACTCATATTGTTAGAAAGTTTCCTTGCCTGGGAGTTACTTATACAAATGAAATTACAGATCTAGTCTCTTACTTCTATTTTTCCTGATATCAGATCAAAGTTAGCCTCTTTGTAACTTCCACTTTTGGCTCCTGATTCTGCCTTATGGAGCCAAACAGAAAAACATCTAATTTGTCTTTAACAATGGCATCTTTCTATGCAGTTATGGGCAGTAGACCAACTTCCTTTCAGTTAGAAGCTGGAGGAAAATCACACACAATAATGCTATGAGCTTCATTTTTTGCACATTCAGTAAATCATAAACTGTGCATCTTCTTGGATTAGTTCTGTGTCATATATGAAGCTATGCTTTGCTCTTTCTCCTCCTCGTGCCATCTCAAGATGGCAGAATTATGCACATTGACTATTGTTCCCCTTCACCCATCCAAAAAAATATCTCCTGTGGATCAAATATAAAGGAAGAATTATTACTCAAAGAAATGAAATCATTTGGATCTTGGTCCATTTATTTTCAAAGTTTCTTTAAAAGTTTTGCTTATAGACATGAAAGTGAATTCTTGCTTTCAGTTCACCACATTTCGAGGGAACAATGAATTCCTTTTTCAAAGTGAAATGTCACCAGATTTCTTCATGAGAAAGGCTATCGCTTCCACTGCCAATACCACCTATTGAATATGTTAAAAAGGACTGAAGTGGTAGAAATGCTGATAATGGGAACAAGGGAGAAGTTTCATTTCATTTCATTCCATTCTCATTTCTAATTCTTAAATTAAATTTTGATGAGAATCACAGTCTTGCACTATGGAAAGGGACCAAATGCCTACCAGCAGGCAAGATGCATGGTCCCCTTGCTGGATTCCATTCTGGCCCCAGACAGAGCAATGGAAAAACTTCCTAACTATAATTACTGCCCAACAATGGTATAAGCTGCCTTCAGAGATAGCACATTCACATTCTCATCACTGGGGACATCAATTAGTTGGTTGCCTTCATTCTCGAAGAGGACCAAAATGACATCAGTATGTTGGGGTCAAGGTGTGTCCAACCATGGCCAATCAGACCAATAAGAGCTCTACCACAGGTCAAACACAAATAGTCCTTATGACCAGTAGGGAGAGAGATACATCTCATCTATCTTTTGACTACTGCAATTCTGCTTCACTCATAATAGCACAGCACATGCGTTGATGCAGATATGCCAAGTTGGGAAGTCCTATGCTAGTGTCTCCCATGTCTTACAATCAGTTCTAAAGTTCTGCAGAGAGACCTTGAGAGTGCCCCTGTATTGCTTCTTTTGACCACTGTGTGAGTGCTTGCTTTGTGTGAATTCTCCATAAAATAGTCTTTAAAGAAAACATGTTTGGCATTTGAACAATGTGGCCAGTCCATCAGAGTTGCACTGGGTACATCAAAGAAAGACTATATAACCTTTTTTGACATGTGAGAAAGGGCTCTATTGATCAGTTGCAGGTTGTTTTACATGACTTCTGAGGTCATATGATACTATGAATAAGAATAAGAGCTTTACAATGGATCCGGCTCTGAGATTTAGTGATTTGGTTACCAAGAGGAAGTTTTGTGAATATTCTTTTCTAGTATTTGTGAGAGCTAGGAGAATTTATAAGATTACAAGACACTATGAAACTTTGGTTAAACATTCAACAACCTTGATTCCAATCCATTTCAATCCAATGTAATTGTACAAATATTCATTACATACCTATAGTATGCAAAGGGTCATATGAGGTAATGCGAATGCAAAGACAAAAACTGAACTCTCTTTTCTTCTTCCTCTTATATTTCTCACCTATGCTCATTCACTCTCTCTGATCTAATCTCCTTTCTTCTAGTCTTCCCTAGTCTCACAGTAGTCAAACCTACTATATATGAAGATTGAAGATGATCAAGACCAATACCTAAGTTTGCGGGATGTTGTTCAGGAAGTGTCTAAAATTACATGTGTGTACTTGTTAGTGGTCAATAGAGTCAACTAATTCTTTAGTACTTTGGATGTAGACCCAAAGTCTGTTCATTTGATTTTGAGTTGTGAATTAAATTCAATGTATAATATTTAAACCGTCCACTGAATCAACTGAATTTTTTTTTTTGAAGGCAGGGCAATTATGGTTAAGTGACTTGCCCAAGGTCACATGGCTAGTGTTATGTATTTGAGGCCTGATTTGAACTTAGGTCTTCCTAATTCCAGGGCTGGTGCTCTATCCACTGTGCCACTTAGCTGCCCTGACTGATTTTTTAAAGACATAAATTGAACTAATCAGTCAGATATTTGAGATGAAAGATTTATTCCATTATAAACCAGGAGTTTATCTTAAAATTCATGTAAAACTCCTGACATACATGCAGAGATAATTTTACCTATCCATGTGTTGCAAAATTCATTAAAAAACAGTGACAACAACAAAACTAAAGAAAAATTTAAGAGAGCTCCGATCATATATGCTGGGTAGATAACAGAACCTCCCCCTTGTTGCTGAACTGATGCCTTCCTATTGTATTAATATGTTGCAGGCAGACTGTTTATGGATGCCAATTTCCAAATGGAAAACTCAATTCTGAAACCTATCTCCAATCTCATTATTTCTTTATGAAATTATTGCCAAGGGCTAACAATTTCTATGAACTCAAACCCCAACTTCTGCAGGAGACGTTTCCTGGTCCTTCTGTCTCTTCTTCCTGTTCCCCACCGCCAGCTATTAGTGTCTTCCTTGCCCTCTCAGAATATCTTTCATATATCATATTTGTTGTTTTCTCACAACAGAACATGAGCTCCCTGAAGCCAGGGTTTGCTTTTGTTTGTCTTTCTATTTCTTTATTGCACTACTTGACACTTTGTATCTTTCTGGGGCTGAACTCTTACTTCTTACCTGTGCTGATTCACTGTCTCTTATCTAATCTCTTTTCTGCTCTTCTGCTTCCCTCTGCCCCTTCTCTATCTTTTTTCCTCTCTGTTTCCTACCTTCTGACCTTCTTTTACTCACACATATTTTCCTAATGAATTTATATTTTGTAAAAAGACTTATTGTACCCAGTTTTGCATCCTCATTTAAGCTCTGACTGGCTATATTCCTTTTCTTTCTCATCATCCCCTCCACCCCACACATCTCTCTTCCCTCCTTTTCTCTACCCTAATTTCTTTTTCTTCTTAAGACTGCTGCCACCCCTTACCAGTCCCTGTCTTGTCCAGTCACTGTTTTGGTTTTGGCACCAACATACCAAATGCGCCAGTTGTTCTTACTGACGAACAACAGGAATATTTGATGTTCAGGTGAGTGCCAATAAAAAAAAAAGTGCTTGATAATTGCTTGGTGACTGATTGTTTTTTTTTTTCTATTTCTGAGTGAGAAGATAGATTTGAATTACCAAAAAAGAATTTTGGCTTCTTGATTGCAGGGTGCCATAGTGAAAGTACACTGATTCAGAAGTCACAAGACTTCGGTTCAAATCCTTCCTCAGGTATTTGGTTCCTGAGAACAAGTTCTTGTGGATAAGTCACTTAAACTTTCCAAATCTTTTTTTTCTCATCTAGAAAATGAAAACATTGGACTAGATTTGCTGGGCACTCAGTATATGGAAGCGCTTGGGCAATGGTGCCCCTCCTTGATATAAAGTTAGGATCCTATGATTGGGTTTGGATTGCAAATGTCAAACTGACAGATTGCTTTTCTCTGAGATTCATTTGCTTCTAACCTCTCCTACCAGGGAGTGGAAAACGTTTTGCCATTAATACAAATTTAGTTAAATGAACATTGAGTACTCATTTGGGACTTTCAGAGTTGTAAAGAATTATGGATTCATTATCGTCCTAATCAGAGGAAAGGGAATCCTATGTAATATGAACATATATACAAATATGTGTATGTATATGCATATATATATATACACACACACACACATATAAGTAAGTATAGATACATACCTACACATATATGTTATACACATAAGTGTGGGGGTGTCCCCATGAAGTAGATGAAGACTTCCCCTGATGGAAATGAGAACAATTCATTCCAACGGCCATGAAGGCAGCTGAAGCAGGTGTTGTGAGGCGCTTAGAGTTTGGTTAGACATCAAAGATGCCAAGACATCCACTGCATCTTGAGCCATCTTGATTCCGTCCTGCCACTGGACCATGATGACTCTGGAGGAGAGAGTGAGGTCTGTGACTCATATAACACTGCCTCACTTAAATCCAAATTATGCAAGAATCAAAAGACGTCACTCATACCATTTTGGAGAATCCGCACCAAATGTTCACATGGACTATTTGTGACCAACCTGTGGTAGAGCATTCTGAGCTCATACTGATCTGATCAGCCACAGGTGGACACAGTGAAACTTGACTATAGCATGGTGATGTCACTTTGGTGCTCTTGGAGAATGAAGGACAATAACCATATACATATTATAGATGTGTGTGAAATGTTATATAATTTTCTTCCTAGTATATAAAACTGGCAAACAAATTTTTAAAAATCATAACAGGACTGATAAATACTTACCAACTTTAAGGGAGGGAGACAGCACACTTTTCAAAATGATATTTTGAGAGGGATCAAATCTTAGCATTATATGTTTTGAATGAATGCATGACACATTTATTAAAGCCTTACTATGTGCAAAGAACTGTGCTAAGCTCTGGGTATATAAACAAAATGCTATATGTTCCTTCTTCCCGGAGAACTTTATTCTAATGGGTGAGGTAACATGCATGGAAGGTTTCAGACATAAGTCAGATGGAAAATTCCTATGGTCTTTAGAGGACAGTTAGTAGTGGTTGGGAGAAAAGATGAATAAACATTTAATATGGGTCTACTATTTGCCAGGAACTCTGCTAGGTGCTTTCCCCAAATATCTCACTCCGTTGATCCTCTCTCTCTCTATTTTCTCTCTCCCTCTGTAATGATACTGGGATTTGAAGATCTTCCTTGCCCCTTGAACTTGCTGACGTAGCAGGAAGGGGTGGATCAAGAGAATGACAGAACCAAGCTAGCATCTGTGCCATGGTGACTAGAAGCAGCAGCAGCAGCAGTGGCTGTGGTTGCTGCACGAACTCCTTTTTCTTTGAGCCTGCCAGAATCTCTGCTAAGGACTCCTGCTGAGGACTGCCAGGGACAGGAATTGCAGGGGGGCTGGAGCTGCTGGGAGCAAGCTGCCTGGACACTGAGCCGTTGCTGTGAGTGAGGAGAGGAGGATCTTTGCCTGAGGTAGCCTGTCCTGTTTTGAAGGCTTGAGAATGTGTATGTTTACTACTTTAACTACAAGTGCCAACTTCATAACTACTGTGTTGGCTTTGACTTTCTGGTTTTGGGACTCAGTTTTCTGGTATTTAAATAAATGCTCTAGCAACATTTCTCATGTAGAGAGGCTGTTACATTTTGTGATTAATAACCATATCAGCATACTTATAGTTACTGTAGACATTGTGAATGCTGCATTGCTGATACACCCTCCCTCTCTCTCTCATATATATGTATATACACATAATATATGTATATATATATACACATATATACACACATATACATATATACATATACATACATATATATATATATATATGTTTTTATGCTAAATCCACTTTCTTATTCTCTCAAAGATGAACAATTATACATAGCTTGTAACAT
>CM053580.1:558656194-558689919 GCA_028627135.1 Pseudochirops cupreus | reverse complement strand
TGACCTCATAGCATGTGTAGAACTCTCAGAATAGCTAGTGCCCTTGGTGGCCCTAAGAGGGAGCAGCTGCACAGGCCAGGGAAAATGGTTACCCCCACAAAGCAGAGTACATGACCTGGCCAGGCCCATTCCCTAGATAAACAATGCTCATCCTTCTGGGTATGTCATTGTGCAGCTTTGAAATAGCACAAATAAGGGCTTCTCACATCTGTGAATTATTACAGGCAAGTGTGCATGTTGCAGCTGATGAGCAAAGAAAGGGGAGCAAGTGATGTCTGCTGAGACAAAAGCATTTCTCATGGAATGAAGGCTCTGGTGAAATTATGCCCTTTTATCATCATCTAACATCTCAGTAATTAGTAGTAAAAGATGACTAGATCTCATCAATTAAGCCTGATAACCTGATCTAAAATTAAATGAGCTGAAAAAAAATGTGAGAATGGGACTGTTTGGTCTGTGGCACCTTGGCAATAGAATAATGTACTGTATCATACCAAATGTTTTCCTGGTATATTCTGATACTCTCCTACTATTCTTCTATGTAAGAATTCTATGATAGCTCTCAACTTTAGCTGCATTTGGATGATAGGTTTATTCTCTTATCTCTATTTTTATGATCTCAATTATCTTTAACACAGCAGAGGAAGTTCCATCCCTACTCCTGGAGAGGGTGTCACCACCAATCCAGTCATCCATGCTTTCTACTCCAAAGTCATCTTCAACTACTCTCATTCACTCCTCTGATTCAATCATTTGCCATCTTCACAACTGAACCACCTTCTCCTTGACACCTCTGACATTTTTTTACTCTTGATCACTCTCTCCCCTCCTTGATACTCTCTCCTCTTTTGGTTTTCAGGACATCAATCTCTCCTGTTTCTCCTCCTACTTATCTGACTGCTTTTCTTTGGTGGATCCTCATTCAGATCACACTCTCTAATGACATATGTCCCTCAGCATTCTGTTCTGGGTCCTTTTCTCTTCTCCTTCTATACTACTTCATTTGGTGATCTCATCAGCTCTTATGGGTTTAATTACCACCTCTATGCTGATTTCAAAATCTACCTGGCCTGTTCCAATGTCTCCGACCTCCAATCTTGCATCTCTAACTGCTTTTTAGGCATCTCAGACTGTTTGTTCAGTAGACATCTTACATTAAACATGTATAAAACTGACCGAATTATCTTTCTTCTAAGACCTCTCCATTTCCTACATTTCCTTTTACTGTAGAAGGCAACATCATCCTCCCAGTCCCTCGGGTTCCTAGTCTAGAAGTCATCTCTCTCTCTCTCTCACTCCATATCCAATTGGTTGTCAAGATCTGTTGATTTCACCTTTCTAGTATCTCTGGAATACACACCCCTCTTTTCTCTTTAACACTGCTACCACTCTAGGGCAAACCCTCATTTCCTTACATCTGGATTATTACAATATCCAGCTAATTGGGCTGCCTGACTTAAGTCCCTTCCCATTCCAATTCATCCTCCATTCAGTCATTAAAGTGATTTTCCAAAAGTGCAATTTTGACCATGTCACTCTATTACTTGATAAACTCCAATGGCTCCCAATCACTACTGGAATAAAGTAAAAATTAGTCTGTATGGCATTCAAAGCCCTTTATAACCTGCCCTCTCCCATATTTCTAGTCTTCTTAATGCCTTACTCACCAACATGTACTCTTTGATTCAGTGACACTGGTCTCCTGGTTGTTTTACAAACAAGAGACTCCATCTCATGGCTCTGGGCATTTCCTGTCTGTGCCCCATGCCTGGAATATTCTCCTTCCACATCTCTGCCTCTTAGAATACCTAGATTTCTTAAAGTCTTAGCTCCAACTGCATGTTTTTAGGTATCCTTTCAAAGTTCCTTCAATTTACTAGCACCTTCTCCTTAAAGATTACTCTGAATCTATCTTGAAAATACACCCATTTTACCTCCTTCTTTTTGTTTTTGTTTATCTTTGTCTATCTGGTGCTTGGAATGATGGGTAACAAATAGTAAGTGCTTCATAAATACTTATCAATTGATTCGAATCATGAATAGAATACTTGCAAGTTGGCTGGTTATTGGCCTTGGTATGTTTTAAGTTTCCATACATAATCCTTCCCAGTTTTTTTGAGCAGGACCTATACGCCAAGCAAATGAAAATGCCCATCTACTCAAATTTTTCTGGACCTTCAGTGTTATTAAGTTTGAGTATATTTTTCACACTATCAGTCAAAAAGCATCTATTAAATACCTACTGTGTGCTAGGCTCATTGGGGATACAAATGCCAAAAGTGAGAAAACCCAAGCTCTCAAGAAGCTGACATGCAAACTGAGTCATCAGAAGCCAATTTCAGAATGCAAAGTCCTGGTCTCCAAAATATGGTCACTACTTTGTAGTTTTAACTAGCACATAACGTATGGGGGGAAAGAGAAAATCATAGTGCCCAACATAGCATCCCAGCTAGTATTCTTTGTACAGTGTGTACATAAGCCTTGCCCAGGAATGACAGAAAGTGGCAAAGGTCTCCCTGAGCTCCTTAGTAGCTGGAAGCCAAAATAACTCATGGACTGGGGAAGTGTTCCTCTGTGAGTGGTAATTAAGACCTGGAAATGACTTTCTATCCCCGTGAAGTAAAATATCATGTGGTGTGAAGGCAGAGTTCATCTTTGAGCTGACACCTGATGGCCAGAACATCTGTAGGACCAAATTGGTGGCGGGGGAAGGGGGAGTTTGGATGCTCTAATGAGAGACTAATTGTTGGGATAAGTCTTAATACAAGAAGAGGTCAGGAAGGCATGGGGCTTAATTGATTTTTCTTCCAGGAAATAAAGGCAGCAAGTAAAGGATCCAGAGCTCAGCTATCAGTCGGAACAGTCATTAAAAGCTTATTAGAGGGATAGGTCCAGGCAATAGATATAAAAACAAGCCATTAAAAAGAATAAAGTTAGTGCACCATCAGTACCGTCTGATTCTATTTTCTTACATAAGTGTCTTTTGTATTTTAATGTACGTTGGGTAATTACCATAATATGACAATTTGAGATGCAAGCAAAATGAACTGAATGGATGAAAAGAAGAGCAGACTCTCCGATAAGAAGAAGAAAAGATGCAAAGTAATTCATCTTTAGCAGCTGAGCGATTTTCCTATTGAAACAGAAGAATGAATTTTGACAACATGACTCAGATATCTATTAATGCCTTCCTTAATATTGCCATCACAGAGCTCTTTCCTCGCCCCCTCCCCCAACCCCTGTAGATATGGATTCCCCAGAATCAATCACTAAATCTCAGAGCTTGTAGGGATCTCTGTTTCTGCCTAGTCCAATCTATAGGCACAAAGAACATCCCTTATGCAACAACTCAGACAGTTAGTCCTTTACCCTTGGGGAAAAGACTTTCAGTGAAGAAGAGTCCACTAACTCCCAAGTTAGCCCATTTCACTTTGGGAAGGCTCTAATGGGGAGAAAGTGCTTCCAAAAATTAACTGGATTGCCTCTTTGCAACTTCTACCCTTTGCACCTTCTGGAGACAAAGATGTAGCTTTTAGCTTTTTGGCTATATTGTCAAAGCTGCAGAATTACATGAGTATAGATTCAAGTTGGAAGGGACTTTAAAAGTCATAAAATGGTATAGTGGATAGAGCACTGACATTGGAACCAGGGAGATCTGAATTCAAATTCTACCTCATACACTTGCCAACTATATGATGCTGGGAAAGTAACTAAACCTTTCTGTATCTCAGCTTACATATCTCTAAAATTGTAGGTTTGACTTGCTGGATGATAAAGTCTCTTTCAGCTCACAATCTATAATTCTACAATACAATTTGGCACCACTTTGAGCTGAATTTCCTTCATCTTTAAAATGTGAACACAAATACCTATAATACTTCCCAGGGTTATTGTGAGGCTCAAAACAGATAATATATGGGAAATATATTTTAAGTGTTTAAGTAACAGATATCCATCGTTATTTACACAGTCTAATTCCCTCACTGGAAATATAAGCCTAAAGTAATGGAGTGATTTTGATTCAAGAACACATAGGCAGTTTCAGAGATAGGAGAGTAAGAGAAACCCATGGAGAGAGAATGGTTGCACAATAATTCTTTGGAGGTTTGAAGATATTTCACAATATCTTGTAAGGGCAATTAGGTGGTTCAATGGATAGAACACTGGTCCAGGAATCAGGAAGATTCATCTTCACAAGTTCAAACCTGGTCTCAGCTACTTACTAGTTGGGTGACCCTGGACAAGTCACATAACCCTGTTTGCCTTCAGTTCCTCATCTGTAAAGTGAACTGGAGAAAGAAATATTATCTTTGCCAAGTAAACCCCAAATGGAGTCACAGAGAGTTGGACATGACTGAGGAATAGCAACAGCAGTATCTTGTGGAGAAATCACTGTGGCTAGATGGCTTAAATTGTTTGTTGTCTTTTGTTCTCAAAACAAACCAAAATAACATCGCTATGTTGGGATCAAGTACAATGTGGTCTGACTGAGGTTGATCAGACCAGTATAAGCTCAAAAGGCTCTGCCATAGTCAGGCACAAATTGTCCATATGAACATTTTGAATGAATTCTCTAAATTCCCACATCTCATGTTTCTTTTCAGCTATTGCAATTCTGCTTTGCTCATAGAGTACAGTGCCTTTTTTGATGCAGGCATGCCATTTTGGAAGGTGATGTGCCAGTGTCTCCCATGTCTTACAGTCACTTCCAAAGTTCTTCAGAGAGATCTTGAGAATGTTCTGATATTATTTCTTCTGACCTTCATGTGAGCACTGGCCTTCTGTGAGTTCTCCATAAAATAGTCTTTTAGGCAAATGTACTTTTGGCATTTGAACAATGTAACTAACCCATCAGAAATGCATTTTATACAGTAGAATTTGGATGCCTGGCAGTTCAGCTCAAGAAAGGATCTCAGTGTCTGGTACCTATCTTGCCAGGTGATCTTCAAAATTTTCCTATGAGAGTTCAAATGGGAGCTATTCAGTTTCCTGACATGGAGCTGGTAGATTGTCCTGGTTTCCCAGGCATATAACAGTGAAGTCAGTACAATGGCTCTGTAGACATTCACTTTGTTATGCAGTCTAATTCTTCTATTTTCCCACACTTTCCTTTGGAAAAACACTTTCAAAGCCTTCAAAACACTGAGCTAGCTCTGGCAACGGATGCGTTAATTTCATCATCTACGAGCACATCCCTGGAAGGTATATTAGCAAGGTAAGTGAATGTATCCATAGCACTCAAATTTTCTTCATTTACTCCAAGAAATGGTTCTAAGTATGGAAGGTGTGGTATTGGCTGGTGGAGAACCTATGTTTCCTTGGTGTTAATTATCAGGCCAAAATTAGTACAAGCAACAGAGAGTCAACCCATACTTTGTTGCATCTCAGCTTAAGAGGGTTCATTGAATCAAAAAGTCCCACATCAACTTTTCCTCTACTTTAGTTTTGGCTTGTAGCTTTTTCAATTAAATAATTTACCACCACTGTGGTAGCTGACCTGGATACTGTTTTTGTCCTTATAAACATTTACACAAAGAAAGAATTTAATGTTTATTTCTTTCCTTCCCAGTTATAGTGGCTGAATCTAAGGTACGTTCTTTCCTCCCTCGTGCCTTTCCTTCCCTCATTTCCTTCCTCCTTCCCTTCCTTCCTTCCTTCCTTCCTTCCTTTCTTCCTTCCTTCCATCCCTCCCTCCCTCCTCCCTCTCTCCTTCCAGCCCTCCCTCTTTCCCTCCTCCCTCTTTCCCTCCCTCCTTCCTTCCTTCCTTCCTTCCTTCCTTTCTCTCTCTCTCTCTCTCTCTCTCTCTCTTTCTCTCTCTCTCTCTCTCTCTCTCTCTCTTTCCTTTCTTTCTTTCTCATCTACTTTTTATAAGATTTTTTACTGGGCACTGGGAGAGACTTAGAGATGAAGTAAAAACACTTCTTGTCCTTGAGCAGTTTATATCAGATTCACTGAAAGAAGATATGCAGCCAAGTTTTTTAAATTCTTTTAACTGCTTGCTTTACTCAAAGACAAAGTCAGTTTAATAAAAAAAAAAAAGGGGGGGAGTCTGATCAACCTTGTGTTCAGTTAAATTTACTGGTCAATATTATCAGAATTAAGGATATGCCCAAAAAAAAATGAAGGATTTCATATACACAAAGATATCTAGACTAGTGCTCTTTATGATTGCAAAAAAAAAAGAATAAATGAAGAAAGAGAGAGAAAGAGAGGGAGGGAGGGAGGAAGGAAGGAAGGAAAGAAGGAAGGAAAGAAGTGAATATTTCTCAATTGGGGAATGTGAATGACTGAAACAATTGTGGTACATAAATATAAGGGAATATTATTATCATTTATTTTAGGGCTTAATATATGCCAAGCACAGTCCTATGCACCAGGAATCCAAACACAAAGATAAAGACAATTGCTGTGCTCAGGGAGCTTACGTTTTCATAATGGTAGATTGTACACAGTGGGGAATGGTGGCTAGGGAGAGGGGAAGAAGTTACATGGAGGTAGCAAGAAAATGAGTAAAATCAAACATAGCTAGAACCATGTAATGATAATAGGAATTTGAAGATCTTCCCTGCTTTGAAAATATTCCCTGCCCTCTAATAGGCTAAATGTAATCACATGGATACTGGGGTGAGAGGAGTTTGCTGAAGCTGGGAGTCAGAGTAGCTAGAGGGTGGAAGAGAGAGGATGCACCCAGGGAGACAGCTAGGTTTGTGAGTGTTGGTTTGTGGGAAGTTTAAAGGATGGTGTGGCTTTCTGCTGTCTTGTTGTGTATTAACTTCTATGGTGCTGTGATGGATTTGGTTTCCTGGTGTTGGGATTTAGTTTTCTGGTGTCTGAATAAATGTTTTGCTTCTGTCTTCTATATGGAGAGTCAGTTATATTTTGTGATTGAGAGCTATGCCAGCATATTTACAGTCTCCATTGACACTGTGAATATTGTGTTGGTGCTACAGACCACCTAAATATAGTGATATATATGATACACTTAACAACGTGTGTGGGGGGAGGTGGTACTGAGGACAGGAGTTCTGGAGCCCAAAAAAATCAAGTTCTCTGGGTAATAGACTCTGGTCTGTGGGTAAAACTACAGGGCAGCTAATGAAAAGATGTGGGAAACCTCAAATATGAGTAATTTAAATATATAAACTGATGCAAAGGGAAGACAATAAAATCAATAGAACAATATAAACAATGCCTACAATAGTGAAAAGGAAAATACGACTAAAGGAAATCGTTAGAATTCAGCTGAATATAGTGAGTATTCTTGGTTCCAAAGGACTAAGCATGACAGAGGGCTGATGTGCTACATATGAAGTATGCTATATACTGATGGAAGTGACTGGTATGTTGATTTGTCTTGGAGGACCAAGGTACTGAACAGAGTTCTTAAGTCTTTCACAGCTGATATCTTTAAAATGCTTTTATTGTGTACATTCTTCTCCTAATTTTGCGCACTTGTCATTGCAAACAGGGTTAAGAGACTTGCCAAGGATTACACAACTAGTAAGGGTCTAAGGGCAGATTTGAATTCAGGTCCTCCTGACTCCAGGCGTGGTGCTCTATTCACTGCACCACCTAGCTGCCATCTAGCTACCCCCTTAATTGTTCTTTTAATGTTTGGTAGAATACTCTTTGAAATCTATCTAGTCTTGTGCTTTTTTTCTGAGGCAGCTTGTCGATTACTTGTTCAATTTTTTTTCCTAATATAGGATTATTTAAGTCTTCTACTTCCTCCTCAGCTACTCTAGGAAATTAATATTCTTACCAATAGCGATACATTTCATTTAGATTGCGGTTATATTGGCATATAGTTGGCTAAAAGACTTTCAAGTGATGGCTTTAATTTCATCTTCATCGGTTATGTATTTACCCTTTTCATTTTTGATACAGGGAGGTTTTTTTTTTTACTTTCTGTTTCTTAAATCAAGTTAGTGAATAATGTATCTGTTTTCCCCTTAAACCTAGCTTTATTGATTCACTTCTTAAAACTTACAATTTTATTAATCTCTCCTTTGATTTTTCAGGGTTTTTATTTTCATAATTAATTTAGAAGTTTAATTTTTTTCTAGTATTTTTAGTTCTTTTCCCTTTAATCTGTTCTTTCTCCCTTTTATTTATGTGGGTGTTTAGAGACATAAATTTTCCCCCAAGTACTACTTTTCTGCACCCCCCCCAATTTTGATATGTTGTCTCATTATTATCATTATTTTAAATGAAATTATTGTTCCTATAACTTGTTTTTTGACCTACCCATTCTTTAGGATTAGATTTTTTAATTTCCAATTAATTTTTACTTTATGATTCCAAGGCTCTTTATGAAATGTAATTTTATTACACTGTGATATTAAAAAAATACCTGTAATATTACTGCTTTTCTTCATTTTTTTGAGGATTATATACTTGGACAGTTTTTGTGAAGGTGTCATATATAGCTGAGAAATGTCTTTTATCCTTCAATATTCCTTTGAGGTCTGTCATATTTAAGTTTTCTAAAATTCTGTTCATCTCTTTAAACTCTTTCTTGTTTAATTTATAGTTAGATTTATATAGGTGTAAGAGGAAGTAAAATGAGGTTCCCCCACTAGTACAGTTTTACTATCTCTTTTCTACTGTAAATTCTTTTAGCTTTTCCTTCAAGGATATAGATCTCATGACATTTAATGTATATTATTCAATATTGATATTGATTCATTATCTATGGTACCTTTTAAGCAAAATATTTTCCCCAAGCATTTCTTTTAATCAGGTCTATTTTTGCTTTTGCTTTGTCTAAGTTCGTGATTGCTACCCTTTCCTTTTTTACTTCAAATGAAAAATGATGGATTTGGCTCTAGCTTCTTATTTTAACTCTATGTCTTTCTGTTTCATGCGCATATCTTATAAAGAATGCATTGTTGGATTCTGGGTTCTAACCCATTCTTTTATTCTCTTCCATTTTATTGGTGAGTTTATCCTGTTCACTTTCACAGTTATGATTGCTAATTGTGTGTTTCCCTCCATCCTATTTTCTTTTATTTATCCTTCTTTTTCCCTTGTGTCCTCAAAAGTCTGTTTTGCTTCTGACCATCATCTCTTCTAATTTACTTTCCCTCTTATCAAACCCCCTTTCTCTTAACCCTTTCTTTTCTTCCTTTCCTGTTAAATAAGATTAATTTCTATACCCGACTGTGTGTGTATATGTATGTATACACACACATACATACATATCTATCTATCTATCTATCTATCTATCTATCTATCTATCTATCTATCTATCTATCTATCTGTCTGTCTGTCTCTCTGTCTATCTATCTATCTATCTATCTATCTATCTATCTATCTATCTATCTATCTATCTATATTCTACCCTCCCTGAATCAGTTCAGATGAAAGTGAGTTTCAAATATTATCAGACCCCCCCCTTTCTATTTTCTCCTCCTTGTAAATATTCTTTCTTGCATGATCCTTTTCATAAGAAATAATTTTCCCCATTCTTCATCTCCCTTCCCCCTTCTTCCTGCGCATCACCCTTTCTCCCCCTTCCATTTTTCTTTTGAGCTTGTTCCCAGCATAACAGACTTATACCTATTCCATCTCTTTAAGTAGATTAATTGACCTAATGATGACAAAGGCCTTAGGGGTCCTATTTATTATCTTCCCACATAGAGACTATTAAATCTCTTATGATTTCTTATTCATATTTACCTATTTATGCTTCTATTGAGTCTTGTCTTTGAATGTCAGTTTTTCTATTCAATTCCAGTCCTTTTGTTGGGAATGCATGAATGTCTATTTATTAAAAATTCATCTTACTCCCAAAAGGATAATACTCAGTTTTTCTGAGTAGGCTATTCTTAATTGTAATCCTAACTCCTTTGCCTTCTGGAATATCATTTTCCAAGCACTCCATTCCTTTCTTGTGGTAACTACTACATCTTGTGTGATTCTGATTGTGACTGTGGCTTCACGGTATTTGAAATATTTCTTTCTAGCTGCTTATAATGTTTTCTCTTTTACCTGGAAGCCCTGGATTTTGATTATAATATTCCTGAATGTTTCTGTTTTGAGATTTCTTTGAGGAGGTAACCAGTGAATTTTTTCAATTTCTATTTTGTAAGTGAGCAGTTTTCATTAATAATATCAAAAAATATGAAATTTGAGTAATTTTTTTTATTATGCCTTTCAGGTAGTCTACTAATTTTGTAGTTATCTCTCCTCAATCTATGTTTAATGTTAGTTCCATTTCTTTTGTGACGTTGTAATTTCTTCTATTTTCATTCTTTTATCCTTTTAAAAATGTCTTATAAAGTCATTAGTTTCCACTTCACTTAATCTAATTTTTAAAGAATTATTTTCTTCATTGAAGTTTTCTATCACTTTTACCATTTAGTTAATTCTGCTTTTTAATTAATTTTCTTCAGTGTTTTTGTGCCTCTTTACCCAAGAAGTTAATTCTCTTTTCATATTTCTCACATAATTTTCACTTTTTCCCAAAATTTCCTCTACTGTTCTTATATAAAAAAACAACAACACTTGATACTCTTTTTAAAGCTCTTCTAAGAAGTCTTGTTTAGCTTGTGTCTGACCTGCATTTTTCTTCGAGGTTTTGCTTGTAAGTGTTTTCGTGTCATTGTCTTCATTTGTGTTTTGAGGCTCCCTATCACCGTACAGTTTTTTATAGTCATTCTTTTGTTGTTATTTACTCATGTTGTTTTCTCATTTTTCCAAGCCAACTTCTTGATTTTGGACTTTATGTCACAGTTGGGCTTTGCTCATCTCTGGGGTGGGAGAATAGATGACTAATTTAATTTTCTGTCTTTTATGTCCTTCTTTTGCTTTCACAACTCATTTTGGGGTCCTCTAGGTTTTTGATGCTTCCAATGTGGTGTGATCTGCTGAGAAGTCTACTCTCAAAGAGAGTGTGCACTCTAGTTCTTATCTAGGTAGGGCTCCTCTCATCACTACCTTGACCACTCATCTTCACCTTATACCTGTGACCCTTAACTAGGTAATGGGAGACAAACTTTCCAAATAGCATCCATTCCTGCTTCCAGTGTTATTACACCGGAATTTATTTCTGACCAAATGTTTATTCTCCTTACTATTCCTAGAGTTGAACTGCTGCTGGTGCCACTGTCACCACTGTCCAAAATCAGTACTGCTTCCAGTATGCCATGTTGCCCGTCAGTCCCCACCTCAGTGTCCACAGACCTCTTTTTGTGTCTTCCCGAGCTGTCTTGCATTAGAAAAATGAACCACTGTGACTTTCTCTTAAGCTTTCCAACTCAGAATTTGGTTTAGTGTATTTTTTAAGTTGTAGAGGGGGATGGGTTGGGAAAACTCAGCAAAAAAAGCTGGCTTTGCTCCTGCATCTTGGCTCTGCCCCTGAGAATGCAACAATTACATGGAAAGAGCAATAACAAAAACTAACTTGAAATTGAAAGCTGTGTAATTATAGTCACTAAGCTTGGCTACATAGAAGAGATGAGAAAATGTGCCCTTCTCCATTCTTTACAAGCATGTGTAACTATGGGTTTGGAACATTGTCTTTGTCAGGCTGGTTGAGTTTTACTGCTTTTTTTCCTTATCTTTATTTTTCATGTTTTGTTACAGAGGATGTGCATTTGAATAGGAGAGAAGGAAGAAACATGTTTAAAAAATGGTGATGTAAAAATAAAGGATGTGAATGAAAATTTGAGTGATAATATAGCCTAGAATATAACAAGGCAGTTTTTCAGTCATGAAGTCAGTCAGTAAACATTTTTCAAGCACCTACTATGTGTCAGGCCCTATACTAAGTTCTGGGGATGCAAAGAGAGACAAAAATTGTTCCTTCTGTCAAGAAGCTTACTTTTTAGTGGAAAAGACAAAATGTAACTACATACATGTAAGCAAGATATATTCAAGACCCATTCTGGACCCATACTGACTGTGTGACCCTGGCCATGTGACTAAACCTATCAATACTTTAAACAACTCTATAAGAAGATCAGTTTCAAAGCAGGTGCTGATTTGCATTGGTTGAATGTGGTTGAATGGATTTCCATAGTGGGAGCTCCCTATGTCAATGAAATCAAAGGTCAAGTTCCATGTCCTCTGACCCCCATAACAACAGTAAAAAAAAGCAAAATCCTACAGGGTAGATGTCTTTCAATGGAAAAGAAAGCGAATATGAAAGACCTGGAAGCAGTGAATGTCCTCCTTGATGTCTCCTTGTGTCCAGGCAGTTGAAAAACAGCTCTCCTGAATCTGAAACCACTTTCTTTTTAGGAGCAAGTATTAGAAGGTCATCAAACTCCCCTGGTTCTCAGGCTAGAGCTGCCTTGTGAATTTGGCTGCTAATGATACACGAAGAGCTTCGCAAACTTGCTGGAATACTCCAAAATGACACATGAAAACAGTGACTGGGCTGGGAAACAGACAAGCTTAAAAATAACAATTATCCCCCTACCCCTACTGCACCCCATCTGCCTGTTTGGAAGGTTTGATCAATTGTCTCCCTATTTCAGTGCCACATGCCTACAGGGGAAAAGCCTTGCTGTAGATATATGACTATTCTGGAAAATCAAGGAACAATATTATTTTCTTGGTCATCTGCCAGCCATGCACACCAATAATGTGGCTTGCAAAGAAGTAAGGAAGAGAATGTTTTGGAGACAAATCCAAGGCTTTTGAAAAGCTGGAGAGAGAAGTGGAACTTGGCTTTAGGACTGAAACAACAATCTCAAGCAATGTCAGCAAGCTTAAGGAAATTGTATTTCTTATTCTGGGCAAAACTTTGAGGTTTGAAATAAAATTTTCCAGGTAGGCAGAGGATGTGTACATGATGGTAAATCAAGAGACATGAATTATGCTAGTATAAGACAGTTTTCCTAAAGACAGGTCTGGTCTTCTTCTTTCTTCCACTATGACCCTATCAACATTATGCTAAACTGATCTGTATATATATCTCCATATAACATAAATGCCTTGAGGCAATAACTGTGTCATTGCTTAACTTTGTTATCTCCAGTGCCTTGATCATTTGTTGGACTGGACCTGTGATATCATTAAAATGAGGAACTCCCAGTATGGATTCTCCCTCCACTGATGTTGATCAGCAACTTTTCTGAGTCAGGTGAGATTGTTATTGTCGCTGTTCAGTCCCTCTGCTGGGTCCAATTCTTCATGACCCCTGTGGGCAACAGCTTATTGGGCCCTTCTAATCTCCACTATCTTCCAAAGTTTGTCCAAGCTCATGTTCATTGTTGCTATTCCTCTAGCCATCTCATCCTCTATTGTGCCCTTTTCCATTTGCCTTCCATCTTTCCCAGCATCAGGCTATTTTACAATGTGTACTCATTAGGCAGCCAAATAGTTAAGTTTCAGTTTCAATATTTGACCTTCTGTTTGTGGGAAACAAAAGAAGGAATTCTGTTTCCACAGGATTAACACCACCCCCAGCTTTGCAGGAGTGATAACAAGATGTAAATCAGAGGTGACCTCTTCTAACCTGAGCTGTGACCTAGCAGAACCAGACTTCTGATCAAGTCAAAGGTTAGAAGCTTGTATACATGTGTATTGAGGTGTTTAATATTATCCAACACACCCCCAGGACACAACAAGCTAATTTAAATGCACACACGATGAGTGCCGAGAGAGGGGGAACATATCAAGGAGAAGAACATGGAAGAAGTGGTTCAGGAAGTTGCATCTAGCCAATGAGGGACAAGGTGTGGGGAGGTGAATGTGAACCTGCAACAGGAAATAAACTGCCTTGCATTTGTCTGAGTATGTGGGTTCCTTTAGGGAGATCCCCATTCACATTGAATGCAAAATAAAATAAGAACTGTCCTGGCTTCACAATGAGTATTGTTCTTTCTAGAACAGGCAGAATAGTTTGAATTAATTTCTTTACGTTTTGACTAATTTGATCTCCTTATTGTCTATGGGACTCTCAGAAGTCTTCTCTACCACCACAATTCAAAAGCATCAATTCTACAGTGATCAGATTTCCTTATAGTCCAACTCTCATAGCCATCCATTGCTATTGAAAAAAACCATAGCTTTGAGTATATGGATCTTTGGCAGCAATGTCTCTGCTTTTTAGTATGCTGTCCAAATTTGCCATAGCTTTTTTTTTTCCCCAAGGAGCAAGTGTCTTTTCATTTCATGGTTGCAGTTGTTTTCTGCAGTGATCTTTGAGCCCAAGAATATGAAATCTTACACTGCTTCCATTTCTTCTCCATCTATTTGCCAGGATGTGATGTGACCAGTTGCTGTTAACTTAAGGGTCTTTTTTTTTTTTAATGTTAAACTTCAAGGCAGTTTTTACACTGTCCTATTTCACCATCACCAAAACTGGTTCTGGGATTGATTCTCAAGTCGATGGCTGCTGCAACCACTTTACGTGATTTTTTTTCCTGATCACGGGTGATCAGTCTATAATTCTGGAAAATGGATACTACATTAACTACATTGTAGGTTCAAAAGGCCCAGAGTCATGGAGACTTCTCAGTGTTCTTTGACTACAGAGAGTAGCTTTCTGTATCTTCATCCTCCTCAGAGGAAAAGATGACCAAGGACAGGAGTGTGAACCATGGATGCCAGGCTGACCAGAAGATAAGGACTTGGGTGGAATTTTTCAGACACCACTGATCCAATATTAAAACAAAATACCTATTTGGCAGTCTTATGAAGTGTTTCAAATTTAATTATCTATATATCAGATGTCTGGGAAGATATAAGAGGAGATATGGATAACTGTTCATGTTTTAAGCATTTGTCAATATGTCTCTATGAATTTTTTGTTTTATAAACATTTATTTTGTGTTGAAGGAAATAAATAGCTGTCCTATGCCTGATGCCTACTATTGTGCATGTTGAGTAACTTTTTTAGAAAAGACTCTGTTAATGCTTTTTTTTTTGGTGAGACCCTAGATGTGAGCCAGAGAGATTTTATACAAAGTTCTACTCTAGGAAAGTGGCAATGAACTGATGTCCAAAAATGCCTAATCCTTTTGCTCATGGGCCAGGCTCCCTCAAAATTGAATCAATTTTGCTTGAGCCCAAAATCAGGGCTCCTTAATGAGAGATGGGTGCCCTGAGGGCCATGATGGGTAACATCTATAATTTTTTTTTCTTATTTTGTTGCCAAAGTTACCGAGCGTATAAATGACTTCCAGACACAACCATAGTTCTGTGTGAAGTAAGACTTTGAACTCTGGATTTTCTGATTCTAGTCTTGCCAAGTGATTCTTCTTTTTTGCTTTTCGGTGGGGGAAAGGCAGGGAAATTGGGGTTAAGTGACTTGCTCAAGGTCATACAGCTAGTAAGTGTTAAGTGTCTGAAGCCAGATAGGAACTCAGGTCCTCCTGACTCCAGGGCTGGTGCTCTGTTCACTGCGCCACCTAGCTGCCCCCCCAAGTTGATTCTTGACTTGTACATTGGAGGCACTCAGTAACTTTGTTGAATTTATCTGAATTGAATCACAAAGGAAAGTTGGTAGAATAGCAACCAAAGATCCAAGCACTGAGAAATATGGGGAGGCAATCATAATAAATGACAATTATAAAATACTCGATTTTGCAAAAGACTTCTCAAATGTACCCCCTTCACCTGGTGCATGCCATCATCACCTTGCTCCTGGGCTACTGCAATAGCCTGCTGGTGGGACTGCCTGCCTCAAGTCTCTCCCTACTCCAATCTATCCTGTGGCTACTAAAGAATTTTTGTAAAATGAAGGTTCTATCGTGTCACAACCCCTCCTCCTACTCAATAAACCCCAGTAGCTCTTTACTGTGTCTAGGATCAAATATAAAGTCCACTGAATGACATTCAAAGCCCTTTATAACCTAGCTTCCTACTGCTTTTCTAGTTCTAGACATTAATCCCCAACATGTACTCTTAGATCCAGTGACACTGGTCTCCTGGCTGTTCCACCAACAAAACATTTCATCTTCTGACTCTTGGTATTTTCTTGTGCTTTCCTTGATGCCTGGAATGCTTTCTCTCTTTTACTCCCATTACTTATTGCCCTGGCTTTCTTTAAGTTCCAACTAAAATATCATCTTTTAAAGGAAACTCTGCTTAATTTCTCATAATTCCAGTGCTTTGCTTCTTTTATTTTTTTCCTATTTATCCCTTACATAGTCTTTGTTGTTGTTGTTTATCCTTCATTATGGTAAAGGATCAATGACATCCTGAGGCTGCTGTCCTAACTTGCTTGTGAATTGTATTTATATAAGGCAGAGCTGTACAAAGTTGTCAGCCTCACTCTCTCCTGCAAAGTTCAGTGGCAAGACAAAAGTCAAGACAATTGGTGATAGCCAAGGATGCAATGACCTTGACTTGTCTAAATTAAGGTTGTTTTCTGTTTTCAGTTTGTCTGAGGCAATGCCCATTCAATGACAAAGAACTAGGTAAGAAATGAGACAAAAGATAGCCTAGTTTACCATAACAAAAATATCCATCTGAGAGGGGAAGACCCTCAGAGTTTCTGGCTAAAATAGAAGGCAATTGCTGTTTATGCTCATTCTAAACCATCAAAACGTGAACAATGAGCCACAGAGGCTTAGGCAGGGGGGCTATTATTGGTCATTCAATGAAAACTAGAGTGATTTGGGATTTTAAGGCATAGTCAAGTAGTTCCAGTTGAAACACAGTGGGCTTTTTTAAAGTGGGCTTTTCCCAGAGCAATATTTCAAGAAACCATAAATGAAAAGTATTCAAGACAAAAAGTAAATTGTCTCAACTTTTTGAGAACAACAGCAATAACAAAAATAAATAAACTAAAATAAAAAAATTAGCACTTAAACACCAAAATATCCTACAAAACATAAGCAATCTCAAATCATATTCCTATGGCTAGAGCTCCCACATGTAGGGTTATAGTGCCCCAAGTGGAGAAAGGGACCATATGTGGTGAGGGAAGAGGAGGAAGAGTAGGAGGAGGAGGAAGGGGAAAGGAGAAAGAGGACGAGGAGGAGGAGAAAATAGCAGCATTTTCCAACTTCTAGAACTGACTGGTTGGGTCCTCAAAGGACAGATACTACACTTAGAAAAGATGGTAAAGACAGTTTATACAAAACTTTCTTCTAAAAGCCTTGTATACAACTTCTGGCAAATGCACATAGCAAGAAGTATGTGGGAAGAGTGAATTTGAACTTAAATCACAATAGCAATTTATGTGTGACAAGGTTAACTCACAACACCTGCTGGGGAATTCCTTCTTTCTGTGTAGAGCAGTTTGCTTTGTAAATATTGACATGCATGTTGTCTCTCCCATTAGATTGTATGCTCATTGAGGGCTGGAATAGTCTTTCATATCTTTTTGGATCCCCAGCAATTAGCACAGTGGTAATGATTAGGTACAGGCTCTGGGAGCCCCTTGAGCTCTCCTTGAATCTTCCCACATAAGACGTTTGCCTGAGTCCATGGGCCTTTCATTGTGGCTCTGCCCAAGTCTTTAGCTAACCCTCTTGTCTAGCAATTTCCTATCCTTGATCCTCCTGTCCCACCCTAGCCCACCTTTGTCTGTGGTCTCCAGGTAGCCTCCAGCAACTTCTCACCCTTAATTACTTATTACTGAAGTCTGACCTCATCTGACTTCTCCTGAAGACCTTCCCCAAACTCCTCCTCTAGACTACCTCTAGATTCCTCCAGACCTTCCCCAAACTCCTCCTCTAGACTACCTCTAGATTCCTCCCACAACCTTTCTGTGTATAGGATCCCATCTTCCCTTCATGTGGTGTGAGAGCACCATAGAATGACCTAGCACAGACTTACTCTGTGTCAGACTTGTTCTGCTCCACTTGCCCAATGCTAGCCTTACAGATACCTAGGTTCCTTAAGAGTCTACCCAATATGGCAAACTTTCAATAAACTTTGCTTTTCTTTGGCTGAGAGAAGACTGGAGTCGGATTCTTTGGTCAGGACCTGGCGTGTTGGTATTTTGGGGTCTCAAACAACCCTAACCACATAGACTTGGGCAGAGCCACAATGAAAAGCCTATGCCTCAGGCAAATGCCTTATGTAGGAAGATTCAAGGAGAGCTCAAGGGGCTCCCAGAGCCTGCACCTCATCACTTGGCACATAGTAAGTGTTTAATATTTATTGTGTAAACATAAAATATCCCATTTGAGGGATATACCTCCCTCTGTAACAACCATGTGAGGTAGATATTATGTGTATCATTTATCCTCAATTAAGGGAAGTCTGAATCTGTTTTTCCATTGCCATGAAGAGTATCGACATAAGGAAATTCACTCTACCAATGAAGACCTGATACTCTCTCAGATAATTGTCTGGAGCTGTGAAAGGTTAAATAACTTGCCAAGGGTGCCTAGTTTATGACTGAGAAATCATTTTAATCCAATTCTTTCTGATTCCAAATCCAGTGTTCTATCTTTCATACCTCAAGAGCCCAGACAGATAGATAGATAGATATGTGACATATAAAAAGTTCAAGAGACATAGCTTCTAGATAATTAATCATTTTATTAATGATATTAACAATTAATTAATAAAAGGCATCAGTGGCGCTCTTGAATGCTGAAGATCCCTCATGGGGACCCACTTTGTGCTACTATGCCCTTGAAAAAATAATGTTTTTGAGGGTAGAAATCAACTCTGTTAATAATTAATGAGATAATGAATATTATAATGAGAGGTAGACCTATTCTAATGGAGGGCTAGGGGACATGACTGATTATGTCATTCATGGACAAAGAGAGACTATCATAAGCCAGACTACCCCCAGCTTTGGGCAATCTAGTCTGCCTGAGTGGAACACAATGAGCCAGAATCCACCTTGCATTATATTCTTTGAAGGAATGGAACCAAGATGGCAGAGTAAGCAGGAACTTGTGGGAGCTAGTCCCCAATCACCTCAAATCCCTATAAAAAGGATTCTAAACAAATTTTAGAGCTACAGAATCCACAAAATGACAGAGTGAAATACTTCTCCAGCTGAGCACAGCCTGGAAAACAAACAGGAAGGGTCTATCGTGCTAGGCTGGGAGCAGAATGCAGTCTCACATGGACTATGCCAGCATATACCAGCAACACAGACCAGCAGGAACAGACCTTAAGGGATCAAATCACAGGCAGCTATGGTGGTTTCCAGACTTCTCAACCTATAAATACCAAAAAGAAAGTAAAAGGTCAGTGGGAGTCTTTGTTGGAACTGGGTTAGTACAGGTGGGTGTATGTGTGTCTGTTTATCTATCTATCCATCCATCCATCCATCTATCTATCTTCTATCTATCTATCTATCTATCATCTATCTGTCTATCTATCTGTCTATCTATCTATCTATCTATCTATCTATCTATCTATCTATCTATCTGTGTGTGTATGTATGCATGTATCTATCTATCTGTGTGTATATGTATGTATGTATCTATCTATCTATCTGTGTGTGTATATGTATGTATGTATCTATCTATCTGTGTGTGTATGTATGTATGTATGTATGTATCTATCTATCTATCTATCCATACCTGTGTGTATGTGTATACATAGACAGAGTACACAGGGTGAGTTGAATATGAAGGGATGATACCTAAAAAAATAATATTGAGAGGTGAGAGAGGAGTATATTGGGAGAAGGAGAAAAGGAGAGATAGATTAGGATAAATTATCTCACATAAAGAGGCAAGAGAAAGCTATTACAATGGAGGGGAAGAGCAGGGAGATGAAAGGGAAGGAGTCAACCTTACTCTCATTGGATTTGGTTTACTGAGGGAATAACATACACAGTTAACTGGGTATCTTACCCTACAGGAAAGTAGGGGGAGGGAATAAGAGGGGGGAATGATAGAAGGGACAGTAGATTGGGAGAAGGGGAAGTCAGAAGCAAACACTTTTGTAAAGGACCAGGGTCAAAGGAGAAAATAGTACAAATGGGGGGTGGGATAGGATGGAGGGAAATATAGTTAGTCTACTATGGAAATGTTTTATATAGCTATACATGTATAACCTATATTGAATTGCTTGTCTTACCAGTGGGAGTGGGTGAGGAGGGAAGTAGGGAGAGAATCTGGAACCTAAAGTTTTAAAAACAAATGTTAAAAAATTGTTGTTACATGTTACCAGGAAATAAGATATACAGGCAATGGAGTATAGAAATCTATTTTTCCCTACAAGAAGGTAAGGGCTAGGCAAAGGGAGTTGGGGCCCAACAGGAACCAGAAGTGGTGGGTGACAGCAGACACCACCCTGCCCTGGCTGTGGTTCTCAGATGACTGCCCACAACCTGTGCTTGTTTGTCTGAGAAAGGATTTGCCTACAAGTGACATTTCAAGAAGCAGGAGGAGATCACCAAGGAGGATGTGTGGAATGCTCTTCTCCATCTGATCTTTTGTCAGCAAGATGTCACCTGTGGACATGAAAGACAGATTCCTGGCCTTCCAGATAAGCCATTACAATCTCCTTTACCATGAGACACTCACTGGGATCAAGGTTGTAATGAACACAGATCTGGGTGTAGGACCCATTCAGGATGTCCTATACCATATCTACAGTGGATTGTACAAGGAATTTGTGGTGAAAAATCCGCTGTGCCCACTGGGTCAGACTGCACAAAGTGAGTTTTTTTGCAGTCAGTTTGACTTTGATTGCTGCCCTTCTTCTCTGCCTGGGCCGTCTGAGAATGGCATTCCTCTAGAACTGCATCTGTATTCATTTCTGTTTACTTTCATCACCAGGAGAACCTTCCGTTGTTCCCCATCTGCTCCAAGTGGCTGTTCCAAAGTGGCTACTTGAGGAAATTTAGGACTGAATTTCCCTCCAGGCTCTTCCAGTTGCAGTTGTTCTTTGCTTCTGATATTCTAATCCCACCTAGTCAACACCTACCTCCCCCGGGTCCCCTTTCTTCCTGCTGTATTGAAAATGGAGAATTAAACTTTCACTTGTAAAAAAAAAAGAAAGGGGTTAGGGGGTAAGGGGAGGCATGGGGGATATATGAGAGGACAGAATGGGAGAAGTTGCAATCAGTATGCTTGCCATCTTGGGGTGAGGGTAAGGGAGAGATGGGAAGGAAATATGGAACTCAAAATCTTGTGGAAATGACTAGAAATAAATAAATAAATTCTGAAAAAAAAATTCCTTGTAAGGTTTTCTAATTCAGTGGGGTCTCCCACTCAGGACTGAAAGGCATGTACTCCAAAAGGTATTTGAGCAATTTCATCCATCAACAATGTCTTTTAGAGATTGAATGACCTACTAGGTTTCTGAAAAAAATCCATCTGACCTTGGTCAGTGTGCCCTTGCTGACAAGGAAAACGTGAGGTGGGTAAGAGACATCCAGGTGTGTATTCTTCCTCAATGACTGCACGTCAAACATGGGGGCATTGAGTATGCACCATCAATGGAGAAGCACTCCCTGCCTATCAGGACCATGTTACCGGGACACCTGACAAAAGGGCAGATGGAAAGGGAATAAAAGGGGCAGGCGAATAGGGCCGTTGGGGCAGCAGCAAGAGGAGATTTGTAAGACAATAAAGATGCTTGGCCATTCCACTGAGGTGTGTCAGACTATTCTGTCCATATCCAGAGTTCTAATTCCGAAGACTCGTCGGGGCAACTGAGAGCACCTGCAGGGCCGTTGGGGCGCCCGTGCGCAACTGCGGGGCTATGGTAGGTACTCTGGGGCCCCTGGGATCCCCGAGTCTGGCTGGCCCGGACACTGATCCTAATTCAATTATTAATTATTAAAGGGAGAAATAATTATTTCTTTCAGGTAAATAGATAAGATAGAGCATTTGTTAAATACTACATACAAGGTACTCTACTAAGAACTGGAAATATAAGAACAAGCAAAATAAACAGCATAATAACTTACCTTCAAGTAGTTTATATTTGACAATGGAAAACTTCTAAAAAAAGGGATAGTGGGGTTGGGTGGGAGAGGAAAAAGGAGTACCCTCATGAGAATAAGACGGCTGGCAAGGAGATTGAGAAGTCCAGAGATAAATAAGCTTAGCATTCATGGCCTGGGCACCTTATGAAAATAATGGTCTGGGCCAAGACTTGTCAACTGGAAGAAAGTAACTACAGAAAGCTTTTCTTGATCCTCCTAGCTTCTAGTGTTTCCCTCCCCAGTATGCATACACTTATGTGTCTATACTTCTCTGATAGAATCTAAGCCTCTTGAGAGCAGAGAGTATTCCATTTCTCTCTTCGTTATCTTTCAGAGTTTAGCGCTATGCTTGACAAATAGTAGGTGTTTGATAAATGTCAATTGATTGATAAAGCAAAACTTCTCAAAGGTCCAATATTTTGAAAAAAAAATTCCATTGATAACAGAACAGTGACAACAAAACTTTCTGCCCTCCAAATATTCAGATGCATGCCAGCTCCACTTTGTATGGGGGAAGAGGAAGACTCGGAAGCAGACCATTAACTACAGAGAAGAGAGGCTGCAGAGACAGACAGGCAGAGAAATACAAAGCCAAATAGATATGTACAGACAGAGGAGGCCTGATGGAAAATTATTTATCTAAGACTATTATATAATTTAGGAACATCTGTTCTGTAATAATACATCACATACTCGAAATGTGTTTGTAAACATTAGCATTCATGCAGTAATTTCAAGAGGAAGAGTACTGAAAGTTTACCATAAGGGAACATGATTTTCTTCTAATGTCTTTAATTTTTTTTAATGTTTTGTTAATGGTGTCTTTAATTTTATTTTGTTATTGCCAAAACATGGTATAATCACCTTGAATGAATAGCCCTTATAAGTCCTTACTATGTATTCAATAGATACAGATAATAAAGGTTATTATCTTTACCATTCATTAAGGACCGAGCTCAGCAATAATGGAACAAGTATAAAAGTGAAATGCCCCTGCCCTTAAAGTATACATTCTAATGGGGTAATTTTTTATTTATTTGTGTGTGTGTATTCTAACATACACACACAAAGTGCTTACATTCTTAGCAAGTATTTATGTATATACCTATATATAGAGAGTGTTATATACACATATGCATATACATATACACACATACACACACACATAAATATTTACACCTACCTCACAGTCCCTACACCATATACGTGTGTGTAGAGAGCTGTTGTTCATTCTTCATTTTCTAAGAGGATCGATGACTTCACATCGTGATGTATTGACTTGCTCATGAATTAGATTTAAGTGAGGAAGAGTTGCACAAAGTAGGATCAACCTTGCCTCTCTTCCAGAGTCATCAAAATTCAGTAGCAAGACAAAAATCAGAATGACTGGTGATGGCCTGTGATGCAATGTATGCCCTTGGCATCTCTGATGTCTGACCAGTCTCTAGGCTCTCCATAGCTCCTGCTTTAGTCAATCTCATGCCTGTTTGAACAAATTATTTTCATCTTCCCATTCCAGCAGGGGAAGTCTTCACCTGTTTGGGGTAAGCATCTCCCTAAACTACTGATGGATTTGAGGCAGTTAGGCTGTGGCACAATGGCTAGATTGCAGGGCCTAGAGTCATGAAGACCCATCTTCCTAAATTCAAATCTGGTCTCGACATTTACTAACTCTGTGACCCCGGGCAGGTCACCTAACCCTGTTTGCCTCAGTTTCCTCTTCTGTAAAAAAAAATCTGGAGATGGAAATGACAAACCACTCAATTAACTTTGTCAAGAAAACCCCAAATGGGGTCATGAAGAGTCAGACATGACTAAAAATATATATACTTGTGTACATGAATATATGTGTACCAACATACATATGTGCACAGATGTATGTGTATACATATTCATACACATGTGTTATGTATAATATATAATATTTATGTATATATACACCTGTACACATATATGTATATTATTTTATTCCATGAGGTTTTGTCTAGTCTTTTAATTATTAGCCCATTCTGTTATCTCAAATGACTTTACATTTTCTCTCCCCATATTTGGAATACACTTGCATGTGTAAATGTGGTTTTCTCCAAGTTGGATTCAAGCTCATAGCTATTCCTAGAATCAGTCATTCAATTAAGCATTTATTAAGTCCTTACAACATTCTGGACACTATATTGGGGATACCAAAGGGAAAAAAATAAAAAGCAAATAATAAAACAAAATAGAGAAATCCAGTCCCTGCCCTCAAGGAGCTCCCAGTCTAATGTGGAAGATGGCATACAAACAACCACATATAAAAAAGGGTAAATTTGTGATGATCTCAGAGGGAAGGTAGTAGCATTGAAGAAGATCAGGAATGTGCTCTTGTAGATCATTGGATTTTAGTTGGGACTTGAAGGAAGCCGTAGCCTTGGTGTTTTGTAGTAGAAAGTAAAGAATGGGCAATGTACAAAGGCTAGTTGATTTAAAGCTGGAAGAAACCTGCTATTCCAACTCCTTCATTTTACAGATGAGGAAACTGAGGCAAAGAGATATAAAGTGACTTGCCCAGGGACATACAGCCCAGATTGTGAATATCTGAGGTAGGATTTGAACAGTCACTTGTGACTCCAAAGCCCGAGTTCAATCCACAACAGCCTTCTGTCTTTTCTTGGTATCATCCTTTCACCTACACTGTCAGACCTATGTATGCTCAGAAAAGGGATAAAAGAATTAAAAACAGCACTTCTGGGAATGAAAACCTATTCTGCTCTTTCCTTTGTAAATACCTATGCACAAACCTACTTCTCACTGCTTAACTTCAAAAGATCCTTTTGCAAACATAGTGAAAGCTCCACCATCAATACAGAACTGGGGAGGGGCTCCACATGACCGTTACACTCATCTGGCATTCATGGGGGATTATAGCACTAGAAAATTTTGGTTCTAGTATTGAGCCTTAACTAGGCTAGGGCCACTGAAGCTTTGCCACAGGGAGGGGAATTTAGAGGGCAGAATACACTGACAACCATAGCGTTTTTTTTTTCCCCCTAACTTGCCCACTCCCTTGTCCCTCACACTGGCAACTTGCTTCCTCCCAAAAGCAAATCCATTCCTGCCCATTCGGTGACTGTCTCCTTCTGGCCATAGTTTTTCCCTTTTCAGCAGTGTAGAAACACACCAAAGTTCATTATAGCATAGGCATACTTCCATTCCCATTGTCCTTCCCTCATTCTGCCCTTTCCCCCCCAACCCCAGAAGCATTCAGTGCTTAAGGCAGAAGAAACTTCATTATGTCCTGGGGCAAACTTCTCTACTGACTGTGCCTCAGGTCATATATTTCTCCCAAGATACTATTTTCCTTACTATTTAGGTTAAATTGTCCTTTGAATTGTAGGATGCTAAAGTATAACAAGTGTATCTCCCTTATTCTATTAGTATTTTGTCCTCTCTCTTTCTGTCTTCTCTCTCTTGTCTCTTTAGTCTCTCTCTCTCTCTCTCTCTCTCTCTCTCTCTCTCTCTCTCTCTCTTTCTTTTTCTCTTTCTCTCTCTCTTTTTCTCTTTGTCTCTCTCTCTCTCTCTCTTTCTTTTTCTCTTTGTCTCTCTCACTCACTCACTCACACACACACACACACACACACACTCTTTGCTGTTGCTGGTTTTCTCTAAAATTATTTGGGACTTATAGAGTTAGAACTGAAAAGGTCCTTTGAAATGGTCTCATCATCTAGCCCTCTCATTTTGCTGATGAGAAGGAAACAAGAAAATTTGAGTGACTTTCTCAAGGACACTAAAGTGATAAGTGGCAGAATCTGGATTTGAACCCAGATCTCCTGTGCAGGTTACAAGGAAAAGAACCCCAACTCCTAAATCCTTGGAATTGGGTTAAATCACACTTTTGAAGCTTAGTAACTGTGTATACCCTTGGGTAAATCCAGTGAACTCAGTTTCATCATCTGTAAAATGAAAAGGGCTGGACTAGGTTTCTTCTCAAATCTTCTTTAGCTCTACATATGTGTGTCTAAAACCAGAACTCTAAATGGCTTCCAGATATATCCTAGGAAATGCAGACTGGGTCTTTAAAACATGTATTGAATAAAGACTGTGAGATGGCAAGATGGAAAAAGACTCAGGTCAGTTGCGTTATTTTTAGGTAAGCAGCACTGTAATGGATAATTGGATTGAAACATAGGATTAACATTTCATGAAATGACATCCTGTCTCAAATAAAGAAAGTATTGACATCAGTGTGCAAACATAGAAACTGGGTAAAAAACGATTATACTTGATCAGATCTCCCTTTCATTAGAGAAGAGAGAGAGACAGAGACAGAGAGACAGACAGACACAGAGAGAGACAGACAGAGACAGAGAGACAGACAGACAGAGGCAGACAGAGAGATAGAGACAGAGACAGAGAAGAAAGAGACAGAGACAGAGGCAGCAAGAGAGACAGAGAGACAGGCAGAGAGACACATAAAGAAAGAGAGACACAGAGACACAGAGAGATACAGGGACAGACAGATAGAATGAGACAGAAAGAGATAGAGACAAAGACAGACATAGAGACAGAAAGTGAAAAGGAGAGACTTACATTTGATATTTTGACCTTGGACAAATCATTCAAACTCTCTCAGCCTCAGTTTCCCCATTTGTAAAATGGAGATGATAATATTTACATCTACTTGAATAAATGTATTGAAAACATTATTTAAACTCTTACTGTATGCCAAGCATTGTGTCAAACAGTAGCAACACAAATTCAAAATAGTCTCTGCCCTCAAGGATCTTACATTATAATCAGGAGAATGAAGAGGGAAGGAGACAAGAAAGAACAAAGTTATTAAAATAGTGAGTGGGGCTATAGGGGAGTAGATTGTCCCGCCTTATCTAGGAGCAGTAGCAAAATTGATTTGATCATGATTCAAAGTTCCAATTAATCAATCAATAAACATTTATTAAGCACCTACTATATACCAGATGTTGTATTAAAAATTCCCATGATTCTTTTCTTTGGAGGGTGCAATTTTGTGACTTCAGCTTCTACTGAAGCTTCACCTTCTACTAAAGGTGGAGTCATGGTTGGGAAAGTCCATGTGCACCGAAGGTCAGCATATCTCATTGCCTTTTCCATTCCCACCACTGGATCTGAGTGTTAGAATTGTCTCTATGAAGGAAAGACCAGCTTTGGGAAAGTATGATCTAACATGTGGCTATTTGAGGGGAGCTTTTCACTAACCAGGAAAAAAAAAAGACAATACGCATTTTGGTACTTCGATTTCCCCATGTTTGTTCTACCATCCTAATGCAACTCTCCGTGAAAAAAATAGAAGGATTTAATAGACCCCATCCACATAAATATTTCTGAATCAGTTCCAGTACTTTGGACCAGGGGGAAAAATATAGCAGCTAAGTGGAGAAATGCCACTTAAGTGAAGAGAAAACATTTTTATTATTGCAGTGAAATTATTTTTTATCATAGCGATAGATTTAGTTTTAATTAGGAAAAAAAATTCTGATTCAGAAAAGTGCTTGAGCCATCAGCACACGACTCCTTTGTTGTAAATGTGTGCAACCATTAACAGGTGGTTAACAAACTCATTATTTCCTGCAGGTCTTACCTTTTGTTTCAGAAGGCAAAGAAATTCTTTATGGTTACGTGTCCTTGGGTAATGCAGCAGCTGCTGTTTATGCAAATTCCTGCTTACTCGCAAATACACCCGTGTTTATTCTGTACCTCACCAGCTGTCAAGGAAGACTTTGGAAGAATAATTCCCATACTTAAAACAGAGACTTTATTCTATCTTCCTATTGTGAGTCCCATGTCCCTGAAGACCCACCGCAGATTCTTTTGGGATGGGCATTGGAGGTGTAATGCCCACAGCTTTCTACCAATCTCCTTTGCTGTCACACCTGAGAAGCACCAGGTTTGCTTGGGATCTGGGCTTATCCCCAGACTTCTCCAGGATGAAATGGCACTTATTGCAAGGTACTTTTAGAGAATTTTTTTTTTAATGTGACTTGAAAAGGATAGATTTTTCAGTTGTTCCCTAATAGAGTCTGGGAGAACTGTCTCAACTGTCTGCTATCCTAACCACCTTTAATCAGCCTTTTTTTTTTTCCCTCATAAACAGAGTTGCTAAGCCACCATGCATGACAAAGAACATGCTTTTGAAGCCTGGGAATTTTTCCCACCTAATGATCAGGGGAAAAAAAAAGGAAAGGGCTTTTTTTTTTCTTGGCAAGTAATTGTGCTACTGATCTTTCCTAAGATTTATATTTTATTTATGTGATATAGCCTAGATTATTTTTGTAAAACCATAGGAAGAAATGGAAATTGTTTTTTTAATTACTCTTTCCCATAGAAATAAATCTTTAGAAGGGAAACAGTAAATAGCAGGACAATTCATTTCCGCTCGTTTTATTATTCACATTAGGGAACGCGCCATTCTAGGTTTGCAGCTATTGATGGATTCTATAAAAAAAAAAAATCCAATCGTTTATGGAACCCTCTGAAACTCATATTGACAGCAACAGATGCCATGCCATGATTCTTAGATTTCCAAAAAAGTGCTTACCATTCTCAGTTTCTTCATCTGTCAAATGAGCTGGAGAAGGCAATGGCAAATTGCTCCAGTATCTTTGCCTAGAAAATCCCGAATGGGGTCACAGAGAGTCAGACATGACTGAAACAACTCAACAATCACAAAAAGTTTTAGCTTATCCCAGTCTCTGGTGATCTGTGATTGATGCTAAATCTCTAATAAAGATATGAGTGGTAGACTTGAGCTGGGAGCAAGACATTTCAAAGAAGGTATTTCTAAGGGGAAAAAAAGATAAAAATGTTGTCGTGGGAGAAATGTGTGTGTGGTGGGGAGGGGAAGGTAGTCAGGGATCCACCATGGGCCAGAAATGCAATAATAATGATACTGAGGAATACTAAATTGACATTCATTGTGCTCCACTGGCATAATAGCCAGAGCAATAGAAAAAAAAGCTGCCTAGTATGTTTATATTATTTCTCTTTCCCTCTCTCCCCCCTCTGTCTCTCTCTCTCTGTGTCTATCTGTCTCTGTCTCTGTCTCTCTGTCTCTGCCTCTCTCTGTCTCTGCCTCCCTCTGTCTCTGTCTCTGTCTCTCTGTCTCTCTTTGTCTCTCTGTCTCTCTATCTCTCTTTGTCTCTCTCTCTCTCTGTCTGTCTGTCTGTCTCTTTCTCTATACATTATATATATAAAATCTTTGTATTTCTATCTGTATCAATACCTATATCCAAATATATATGTGTGTGTGTGTGTGTATATATATATATATATATATATATATAAACTCTGTATCTGTATCTATATCTATTTCTATGTTTATATCTCTGTATCTACATCTAATTCTATATCTATATATCACAGATACATGTGAAGTTGTGAAGCTTTACATCCTGACTTTTGGATTGACTCCACAAAAAATCTGAACCTCAGAAATTTGGAAGACTGTAATGAATAGCCTTGCCACCTTCAAATATCCCTATTGATTTGAAACATTGATCTATATGCAGCTACTTTCTTTCAAAGCCCAGGGTTGGTTGGACTGCTGGGGAGTTTCCCCCCTGAAGTCACCTTACACTGAACATTATAAACTACCTTTAAATTCAAGTCTTGGCAAAACCAACGTCAAGCCACCAAGCATTTATTAAGCACATACTATTGTTAGACACTGTGCCAAGTCCTAGGGATAGAAATAAAGCCAAAAATAGCTCTTAAGGAGCTCCCAGCCTAATTGGGTAAATTTATAATTAATATATAATGATATATACACACATATGTATATGCTCACATACATATACATACATATGCTGATATCTATCTACAACTATACATATATATACACAGACATATATTCACACATATATATGTACATTGATACCTATAACTACATACATATATGTGCACACACATGTATACTCACACATAGACATACATATATTGATTTATATCTATAACTATACACATATATGTATACACATATATATATAATGCATATATACATACATTTATATGCAAGACCAAGTCTTGACTTTGGAAGAATTTTAACGTACATTCACACTGAGAAATCAACAAGCCATGACCTCCTAAGAGTAATAGGCGCCTCCCCCTTCAGATCTACAGAATCATAAAATTTTAGAGAAGAGACCTTCCTTGTTCACCATCTAACCCAACTCATAGCTCAAAGTGAATCCCAAGTATAGCACTCCTGACCAGTGGTCATATAGCCTTTATATAAAGACCTCCAGTGACAGGAAGCTCACTGCCTCCCAAAGTGTCTATCTCATTTTGGGATCGTTCTAACTGTCAGGAACTTTTCCCTGGTCTCCAGCTTAAATTTGTCTCTTTGTGACTTTCAGCCCATTCTGGTTCTTTTTTTCGGTGGCCAAACAGAACAAATCTAATCTCTATTACACAATAAACACTTGAAAACTCCTACCACATCCATCTTGAATCTTCTCTTTTCCAAGCTAAAAAGCCCTAGCTTCTTCACCTGATCCTCATATGACATGAACTTAATACCATCCATCCTCCTGAATGCTGTGCTATGTTCACACTCTCACTTATTATCAATGTGGCCCCTACACCAGATAATTTTATTATATATTTAAAAGGAATAGCAAGTTGTACATAATAGATTTGCAGTTTCATGTGCAATCATCTTTTTAAAAATTATATTATGCTATGGAAATACTTGTTTTATTCCATAAATTAAAAATTAAATATAAATTTAAAAAAGAAACATCCCCCCCCAAATACTTATGGCACATACACAAACACACACACACACACACATGCATGCACGCACCCCTCAGTATTATTGTTTCTTTGTTTCTTAGACCAATGTAACAACAATGCAATATTCACAATGCCCATGGTGACTATAAATATGCTGGTATAGTTGTGAATCACAGAATGTAACAGGCTTTCCACATGGAGGACAGAGCCAAAGCATTTATTCAAATACCAGAAAGCCAAGTTCCCAAACCAGAAAGTCAAAGTCATTACAGGAGCCACTAAGTTGTTACACATACTTAATGCAGTGAATATCCACATTCCTGAGCCTTCAAAACAAAACAGGTTCCCTCAGACAAAGATCCTCTTCTCCTCACTCATGTTAGCTGCTCAGCCTCCATGGTGCTCGCTCCCAGGAGTTCTGGCTCCCAGCAGTTTTCATTCCTGGAAGTTCTCAGCAGAAGTCCTCCGCAGAAGTTCTAGCTGGCTCTCAGAAGAAGTTCTGCCACCACCACTCTTGTTCTCAAAATCTCTTCCCTCTCTGGAGTGGGCTTCTTATTAGCTCCTCCCTACCCTACCCCTCCCTGCTATGTCAGCAAGTTCATCCCACTGTGGGATTCACAAGTTCTGGATCTTAATACTTGACACAATTATGAACTTGAAACTAAGTGCTAAGTATCTGTTATCTTGCCAATACAAGGGGCATGGAAGATCTTCAAATCCCATAACCCTTACAAACATATATGAATACACCAAATTCATCCTTTTAGACTTGATTTACCAGAGTACTTGTCAGTGATGAACATCATTTTAAATATTCAGATTTTCTTTTTTCTACATGCAAAGAGACAACTTCCTATTTTATGGAGCATCTGAGTTACTTTATCTCATCACTTAAAATCCCTAGGCTGCCTCCATAATGGTGAACATTCCTCTCTTGATTACCTGCTGTTCCCCATATATGGCTTTCTCTCTCCTGCCTTTGAACATTTGGGAAGATGATTCCTTGCCTGTGGAATGAACCCTTTCTTTCTTGTCTCATTCTTAGAATTCTCAGTTTCCTTCAAGTTGAAGATTTGGGGCCTTCTATATAAATTATTACATGCCCAATACCACCCCTCCACCCCTTAGAGATTATCATTTATCTCTCCTTAAATTATATTATTTTGTTTTCTATATACTTTGTATTAATTTACCCATTTACATGTTGCATCCTAACACAATGCCCAGCACATAGTAGGTGCTTAAGAAATGTATTTTGCCAGATAGTGACCTCATTAGAATTTAGCTTCCTTAAAGGCATGGGCAGATTCACTTTTGTTTTCCTATCTTAAGTACTGTGATTTTTTTCTATATGTTTTGTCAGCCCAAACTCCTTTGAACAATAAAAGATATCTTCAATACAACCAGCATGATTTCAGCTGTGAAAGGGCAGCATTTGTATGACTTCACCATCCATAGGGAGCCTCTTTTCAACTTGGTCTCTGCTCTGTCCCTCATCACACTGGCTAATTCCTTTGGTAGGAATACAGCACATCTCCCTGTTTTAGGTCTTGTCTGTTTTTTTGTTTTGTTTTGTTTTGTTTATTTTTGTTTTTGATCAGAGAATCATTTCACTGGGTTATTTTTACTCTTGTAACTCTCAAGGAATCTTGAAAAATGTTTAATATGAGTAGAAGACATTTTGAAAAAAGAGCTATTAATGTGACATTTTGCTCTACTGAAGTAATACATTGTAATAATTAACAGATAATAAATCAGAAGGTTCTTGTAACCCATTTGCAATGTGTTTTAATCAATTGTGTCATAGTAAAAATTAGTCTACTTTGGAATAATACTTCTAAAGAATAGTGGGCTCTATATTGATTCCTTCACTGAGTATGCCATCAATGTGTGCATGTAGATAATTATTATAATGTTTAATATAGATGGTAAGGTGACATATGGGTTGATAGTTGAAGGTTTTGGTCCTTTTTTTAAAAAAAATTAATAGACTGCGATATTTTTTTTCTTTTTTTTGGTTTCATTCCCTGCTCCTGTTGCCTTGTGATTTGCTCTCTCAATGTCCTCACAAGATTTAATATGTATCCATAAACTAACCCAGCTACTCTTCCAGTCTTTTCTCTTTGGTGCCAATACTACCTTCCAATTACTTTCAAAATGTTTAAGCGTAATGTTTTTGATGTCCTTGAAAGTAGAAGATGGTCAAAAGCAAAACTCTAGTGATGCAGGAAGGCAAGAAGAGAAAGAGAACAACAGAAATGGGGGGAAATAGGATAGAGAGAAAGCTACAGATAATAAGCATAACTGTGAATGTGAATAGGATAAACTCTTCCATAAAACAGAAGCAGATAGTAGAGTGGATTCAAAACCATAATTCTGTAGTAATATGTTGTTTATGAGAGTGGAAAAAATGGTTGATCTAAAAGGAAGATGCTTTGGTCGTGTGACAAGATTGAAGAAGAAGAAACGGGAGATAACTTGAGTCATTCAATGGTATCTGTATGACATCACAAGATCCTGAGAAATATTTGCATACTTTTGGGTCAAACTCTTATGATGATCTCATGAAAATGAACAATAGTCACATAAATATACAAGCATAGGAGAATGGTGATTTACATCATTAAAATAACCACTAGAACTGATGAGATCACAGAATTGCTTTAGTACAGTGGTTCTCAACCTTTCTAATGCCGTGACCCTTTAATACTTGTATGTGGGAGTATCTGCATGTGGGAGGACCTGCCTGGAGATGGATAGAGGAGCGGTGTCTCAGTTCCTAAGACCATTGGAAATATGTGTTTTCCAATGGTCTTAGGTGACCCCTGTGAAAGGGTCATTTGACTGCCAAAGGGGTCGCAACCCACAGGTTGAGAACCGCTGCTTTAGTATCTGAGTATTCTGAAAATAGCCCCTTTCCTTTAGAAGTTATTTCAAATGTACTCATTCAATTCCCACTTGGGTCCTCCCTCAGCTGGGGCCTCCCTTTCCATCTGTCACTTCAGAAATCTCAACCTGTGAATCACAACAGGCAATTTCTGCCAACTCCTCATAAATCTAAGCATTAAGTCTAGAGCCATCAATTTTGACATCCCTGATATCTGGCAGTCTTTGCCTGTAACTGCAAAACCAATGCTCATTTGGTGACCGACACATATAA
>CM053580.1:558626692-558655694 GCA_028627135.1 Pseudochirops cupreus | reverse complement strand
ACTATGGGCCATCAACAATCATCTTGACTTTTGTCTGCGACTGAACTTCAGTGACTCTGGAGGAAAGAGTAAGGTTGATGACTTTGCAAAACTCTGACTCTCTTAAATTCAATTCATGTGCAAGTCAAGTACTCACCCCAGGGTGTCATCTGTCTTCTTTGAAAAGGAAGGGTCAAGAACAACAATAACAATCTTGTATAAACCTTCCTACATCATATCTCCCCCATTAGGAGGGAAGGTCCTTGAGGGCTATTTTCTTTATAACCCTAGAACTTAGCACAATACCTGAAACTTAGCAAGAGCTTAATAAAGTCTTGTTGTTGAGCTGATTAATTGATTAATTCAATGCCTGAGTCCCTAGTCATTTTTTGTGGACTGAGGACTATTAGCATCACTATTCATGGGTATGAACTTGGAGAAGTGGTACCAATCAAGTATCAATCAGGTTCTTAAAAGACACAGTGTAAATTAATTTTCTGTAAAATTGCCAAGGGAAGTTCAGGGAATGTCTTGGAATTTACAATAGTAAATATAAAACAAAAAAACAAAAAAATAGGTACCTGACACCTAGCATGTGGAAAATTAGATTAATAAAGGAACTTAGAGGCAACCTAGGATACCTGCTATGGGATCAAACTTTTCTTGAAAAGTAGCCATCTAATTTGTTCTTGATGTCAGTTAGAGAGTAGAATCAACTACCTCATGAATCAGTCTTCTTCATAACTCTAATTAATATTAGGTTTTCCAAAACCATCCATTCTGTAACATCTACCCATTGCTCCTTGCTCTTCTCTTTGAGGCTTGGATACTTGATAATAGCTATTATGTTTCTCACCCCCACTCTTTCTCCCTCTCTTTCTTTCCCATAGGTTAATATCCCCAGTTCCTGTTCCTTCACCTGAATTTCAAGTCTCTTCACCATCCTGGTTTCTGCCTTCCTCAATACTCTCCAGCTCAGGAATTCTTTACCTCAAATCTATGGATAAATTTCAAGACATCCATGAACTTGGGTGGGAAAAGATTACATCTTTATTTTCACTAATCTCCAATGGAAATGTGGCATTTTCTCAAAACATAAATTTAAAAAATTATTAGGAAAAAAGGGTCCATATACTAAGAACTCCTATTGTCATTAATAGTTGCCTTTTCTGATAAGTGGCACCTCTAACTGACCACAATATTTGAAATAGGTTTGATTAGGTAAGAATAGAGCAGAATTTTCATCTCTCCCATTTATTTCTGAATATTACTCTTTTAAATTGGTCTAATGTCTTAGCTTTTGGGGCTGATTCTTATTGTTGATTCATATTGAGCCTATAGTCTTCATATACATTTTTTCATGTATATTATTTTCTAATTATGGCTCCTTATTTATATACTTGTAAATTGATTCTTTGAACCTAAATGTAAGATTTTGTATTTACCTTATACAGGATAGAAACTCCCTTTGTGAGCATCCTTTTCCTTTAGGCATCCTTGTTAATATTGTAATTATTAAGTAACAACAAGTTATCTTTTAGTTGTTTAAAGTTGGGCATGGGTGGAAGAGCATGGTCAAGGACAGGGAATAATAACATCTTTCTCCAAATTGCTTTTGCCCACAATAGTGGGCTCTGGGGAATGGTGCCTGAGTTGAGAAATTGGCATTCTGTACTTAATGGGGAGGCTTCCTCTTACTAATAACTAACTTATCTCTTGGAAATGGGCTAGATGGGAGCAGAAATCACTCTGCTCCCAGAGGTGGCAGAAATTGACGCTCATTGTTACTGTTGTGTCTCACCCTTGTTGCTACACTGCACCATTTGATTCTTTATCTAGCCACAAGTATGAGTCAAGGTTTAGCCTCACTGTATTGGATTTTCTGCTAGAGGAGGCCCTGACACATGTCTCTAATTTCTCTCCCCCACTGGAATAAAGAAAACTTTCTGTTCCTCCACATCTCAGCAGGACAAACTACACGAGCTAGAGAAACAACCATGTGACCTGATTAGACCATATTTTTTTTGTTCTTCTGATGTTTTTCAGCCATATCCAGCTCTTTATGACTCCTTTGGTGGTTTTCTTGGAAAAGATACTGGAGTGGCTTGTCATTTCCTTCTCCAGCTCATTTTACAGATAAGGAAACTGAGGCAAATAAGGTTAAGTGGCTTACCCATTTGAACTCATGAAGATGAGTCTTCCTAGTTCTAGGTCTGATCCTATCTACTGTACCATCTACCTGTCCAAACACTGAAGATAAAAAGGCAAAAAGAGCATCCTGGGAAATAAGTGCTTTTTTTATTCCCATTTCATAGATAAGGAAACTCTGTGGTTATTTGTGGGAGACTTGTTCAGTCTTTTTTTTTTTCTGGTCATGTCTGACACTTTGTGACCCCATCTGGGATTTTCTTGGCAAACATACTGAAGAGGTTTGCCATTTCCTTCTTCAATTCATTTTATAGATGAGAAAACTGAGGCAAACAAGATGAAATGACTTGCCCAAGGTCACAAAGCTAGTAAGTGTCTGAGTGTCCATCTTTTGGCTCCAAGCATATTCATGAGTTGTCCTCTATTCCCAGAATGCTTTTCTTCCTCCATTTCCTGGCTTCCTCTAAGTCTCAAATAAAATCCCACATTTTACAGGAAACCTTCTCAACTGCCTTTGAATTCTAGTGCCTGATCTCTGTTAATTATTTCCTATTTAACCTGTATGAAGCTTTGTATAGCTTAGTTTGTATATATTTGTTTGCATGTTGTTTCTCTCATTGGATTGTAAGCTCCTTGAGGGTAGGGACTTTCTTTTGCCTTTTTTTTCTATCTCAAAGGCTTAGTTAACAACTGGCACACAGTAGATAGATTATATTTAATGGTAATAGCCTCCATAAATGAATATTGATTGATTGTCTGGCTATATCTGACTTCTTTGTATCTTATTCATTTTTTGTGGTAAGAAAATATGAAACTTCCTTATATCAAATAAAACTTGTCTCTATCTCTTTGTCACTATCTATACTTCTTTTAGTATCTGTCTCTCTGCCTGTCCTTCTGTGTCTGTCTGCTCCTTCTCCTTCTCCCTTTCTCCCTCTCCCTCTCTCTCTCTCTCTGTCTCTCTCTCTTTCTCACTCCCTCTCCCTCTCTCTCTCTGTCTCTCTGTCTCTCTCTCCATCTCTGTCTCTCCATCTCTGTCTCTGTCTCTCTGTCTTTCTCTTTCTCTGTCTGTCTCTCTCTGTCTGTCTCTCTCTCTGTCTCTCTCTGTCTCTCTCTCTGTCTCTGTCTCTCTCTGTCTCTCTCTCCATCTCTGTCTCTGTCTCTCTGTCTGTCTCTGTCTCTGTCTCTCTCTCTGTTCCATAGCCTAGTGCTATTTACCAAAGAGACAACCCAAGGTATAAAGAGTTCTAGCCTTAGAGAGTGTGGGGCTCAGTAGTCTTAATAACTTTTTAATGACCACTTCACATCTTGAGAGTCCATATGACCCCCAATGATCAAAATGAGCAGAACCAAGAGAATACTGTATACAGTAATAGCAACATTATTTTAAGAACAGCTTTGAACAACTAAATCATTTTGATTATTATAAATACCCAGCTTTATGGAGGAAGATACTATCTGCATCCAGAGGAAGAGCTAATAAATAGAAGTAAGTAGAGAATGATTTTGCACATTACATACATATTCGTGTCAAATGGTAACCATCTCTAGGATGGGGGAAGGAAAGAAAAAAGAGAAAAAAAGAAAGTTACATGATAACTTTGTTAAATATTTAAAAGGAATAGCAAGTTAAACAAAGTAGATTTGTAGTTTCTTGTACAATCATCTTTTTTCTTTCTGTTTTACTATGTTACCAAAATGCTTTATTTCTTAAGTTCAGAATAAAATAAAAAAGGTGTCACAATTGGAGTACATTTGAGTCCTGAGACACTCCCACAGTTGCTCTGGGATTCTGGGGCACTCACTCTCTGAGAGTCTCATATTTCTTGTATGTTAAAGACACCAGACCTTCACCTTACACATTCATTTACCATTAAGTCTCAGTAAAACAAAGAAAACATTTCAAAACAAAACAAAAATGAAAATCACTATAGAGACTGCAACATGACACTGTTCCACTGTGAAATTTAAAAAGTCATTTAAAATTTGGTGAAGGAACATCTTGACTTCATTAAAATAAAATACAGAATTGTGTGGTTTTTTAATGCCTTATTGATGTCTATTGTTTTTAATCCAAAGGCACTGGTCCTTCCTTCACATCATTGAATCTCCCATTGCAGCAGCAACAAAAACAAGTTAATTAACACAGCAACCATTTCTGACAGTGTATGTATCACAGGCTATCTCCATAGTCTCTAGCTCTCTTACTGAGGAGCATAAGAGACATACGTGATTTGTGATCCATTCTCTGACACTGTGATTGATCACTGCAATTCATCAGATCTCTATTGTCTTTAATGTTTCTTTTATTCATTGTGACAAGGTCTGGGTATAAAAATACAAAAAACAAAAAGCAGTCCTTGACCTCAAGGAGCTTACATTCTAATAGAAGGATGCAACAAAAATCAGATAGTGAGGGAGAGGAATTTTGTTCCAAAATGTTACATAGATGGTAAATGGGGAAAGGAACACACATTCATTAAGTGCCTAGACATTGTGCAAAGAGTTCTGCAAATAGTATCTCATTTGATTCTCATAATAGCCTCGTGAGATGGGTGTTATTATAATCCCCATTTTACAGTTGAGAAAACCAATATAGATAGAAGTTAAGTGACTTGTTGAGTCACACAACTACCGAGAGTCAGAGGATGAATTAATTTAGCTTAGCTTATTAGTTTAGCTAAGCTTAGAGTCAAGTTATTGAAATCCAGTCTCTATTCTAGCTGCTGTAGGGGCTATAGGAGTGTAGCTGGATATATCTGGTCTAGGACCAATGGCAGAGTTTGCTTGAATGTATTTCAAGAATCAGAAGGTATAGAAAAGAAATGATGGGGGACACACTGCACAAAATAGGGCCAAGAAGTGGGAGCAAAGTGAAGCATTGCTGGCATCTGCCTGAAATAATTAGCCAGCTGAGCCAGTCACCAATCAGAATAGGCAAAAATTCTTGGGTATGGTTTCTTTTCTTGGAGGCAAGACTGCTGGAAAAGTTGTCGAGAACATTGCCAAGGATAAGTGAGTAACATGAAGCTGGGTTGCTATCTGTCTGAAATAATGAGCCAGTCAAGGCAATCACCAACCAGGACAGTGGAGAAGGTAAGGAGAGGGTGGGGAAGAAATAGCACAGAAGTTCCAAAGAAGAAAGAGTAGAAAGCTCTGGGAAATGGTTTCTGGTCTAGTGATTGTTGGGAAGATGAACATCAATCCCAGTTGGGCCTCAGCAATTATAAGATAAAAGTTAATTGAAGTCAATAATGTGATACAAAAGTCCAAAAAGGGTAATGTGATTTTGAGATTAATTAAGACAGGCATAGTATCCATAGCAAGGGAGTTGAGTCTCACTGTTCTTTGTGTTGGTTGGACCATATATAGAGTATATTTTTAGTACTTCTAGGAAGAACATTGACAAACTGGAGCACATCCAGAGAGGGAACTAGGTTGATAAGGAGATGAAGACTACATAGAAAGAACTAAGAAGTGTTAGCCTAGAGTATCATTGGGTAAAAGGGTATGAACAATTTAGTAATTTTCTCCTATAATTACAAATTGTTTTAAACGATTTTCAGACTGAGTCACAGCTCCATTCACTGCAGATTGGTTCACAACACCCCACCCCAAACATTGACTATTTCCAAATTCTATCATATATTACATATTGAGGGGTGTAGGCAAGATCCCTGAGTTGTTTTAATTTTCACTGATCTTGTTATTAGTGCCTTGGAATTATGTTTCATGTGTCAGCAAGTTCTTTAAAACTATGCATAGCCAATTGAAAAGACTAAAATAAAATGGATTATCTTCTTAATATTTGCACAGAGCATTTATATGAGGACATCTGGCCTAAATGATGTCAATCTAGTTAGAGTTGCCTTAGCATGAAGCAGATGGGAGTGGGTCAAGAGGAGCAGAACATGAGAATGAGGATGGGAATTATAACATGGATTGTGCAAAACATCTTGTCAGTATTTACTTTGTTACTCAAATTTACCAGTTCAGCATATTTTTTGCCTGTAGGTCAATGACCTCACTGCGGAAAAAAGTCCTGTACTATTTTCATGAGAGACAGGTATATATCCCAACTCTGCTAATACTTCAATTGATGATAAAATGGGGAGAGGGGACTTGTGACTTGTGAAATCCCAGTCAGTTTTGAATATATGGTAAGCTGTTCAATTCAATTCAACAAACACTTATTATGCATCTAATGTATTGAAAGTCCAGCTCTGATGCCTTCATGAAATCCACAGAGATTCACCTATGTACTTGAAGTCTATTATAGTGGAAGATATTGGAGTTTCTATTAATTCTGGAAACTAGAAAAGCTTCAAGAACAGTACCAAGAACAGATTGAAATCAATAAAAATGGTGAATAACTAGCATTTATGTAGCATAAAGCAGATACTTTATAAATGTTATCTCATGTGATCCTCACAGTCTTGAGAGGTAGGTATTGATGGGGCACTTGGGCTCCTGTGCTTGAACCCCAGTTTGTAAAATCACATTTCTCCCTAGCTTCAAATCTTCCTAGCCTCAGAGCATTATCTCTGCCTGCTTCTCCTCTTGCCAGTACTCTGCCTAGCAACCATTCATGATCAAGCTCCAGTCAAATGTTTATCTCCCCTTGGTACAATAATAAGCTGTATCTATGAATCCTTCACGAGATTATCTATAAGTAACTCCCTAGCTCATTATCTACATCCTGAATCCCTTGTTCGCTTGGGATATACTAAACTCCCAACATCTATCTTGTCAAACATGACATTGATGGGTGACAGCTTGGTCAGCCCTGACTGCCAGTTGACTTAGTGATGCTTCAAGACTAAAACCACACCTCCATGCAGCCCCATCTTGGGCTATTTCCCAGTGAATTCTGGGCAATACTCTTGCACAGTAGATATTACAAGTGCATGTTCCTTTAAGAAATGATCACTCCTTAGCTCTTCCCTTATCCTGCCCTGACTCACCTAGTTAGCATATTTGGCACAGGTTCTAGTATGGATTATCCTATATAAACTTTAACTGTACTGATCCAAAGTTGCAGGTTCCCTGAGAACTCTTGTCCGCTGTATAGTGCAACAATAAATCTTTGTCACTTTGACTTAAAGAAGGCTCGAGTCCGTGAATTCATTCCAATCTGCTTTCCAGGGACTCTGGTTATTGGGGTTCCTGGACACCCTGAACTCTTTGACCTCATTTTTAGTTGAGGAAACTGAAGCAAAGAGGTTAATTGATTGGCCCAGGGTCACACAATTTGTAAATATCTGAGGATAGGTTTGAACTAATGTCTTCCTGATTTCAGATTCAGCACTCCGTGCACTATGATGACTCCTAGAGCAGTGGTTCTCAACCTTCCTAATGCCACTACCCTTTAATACAGTTCCTCATGTTGTGGTGACCCCCAACCATAAAATGATTTTTGTTGCTACTTCATAACTGTAATTTTGCTACTATTATGAATCTATCTGATATGTGGGATGTATTTTCATTGTTACAAATTGAACATAACCCACAGGTTGAGAACCGCTGTCCTAGAGTCTATCAAGAGAAACTGTTTTCTAATGACCAGACTAGTGAAACTAGAAAAGACTCTCAGCAGGCTGGTCATTTGAATGAATAAATGACTGAAGAAATGAAGAAACAAATGAATGAATGAGAAAGCATTTGTTTACACTTACCTTATGCTAAGCAATAGTGATTGAAATAGAAAAGTGAAGACATTCCTGCTGAGTTCTCAAGAAACTTACATTGTAATGGTGGAGGGCAATGGGATGGTGGAGGGCAATGGGAGATCAATGGCCAGAGCTGAGTATTTTTCTTTAAATGCTCAAAGGGATGGTGAGTGGAGTCATAGGGGATTAGATTGGCACACTTTTTCCATAGCAATGGCAGTATTGATTTGATTATAGATCCAGCTCATAATGAATTTGATGGTATAGGCAATCTATGACAAAAAGAAAAGAAAGAATCATACTCAGTTCTAAGCAGCCCCCTTCTACTTCTGTAGTAAGAATGACAGAGTAGAAAAAAGGATAGAAAAAACCAAAATTCTTCTGGTTTCGTTTTTTCTTTTTTGTTCTATATATAAACTTTAACAGGACTGTGAGAACTCTAAATGTGAGATGATTATGTAATTACCAACAAATATACAAACCATTGGATTAATTGAATTTTAATCAATCCTGACATGCTTGCTATATGAAAATCTAGAAGACAAAAGGTTGTGTCAGCTAAATGGAAGGACAGATCACAGATTATCCTTAGAGAGGAAAATAGAGCAATGGCTTCTAAGATGCACTCAAAGGCCAGTAGCAACAAAATCTGGTTGGGCATTTGGCCATGTTGTGTTATGGTTCCAATGATATATTTTTTTTTTGCAAAAAAGCCATCAAGAACTAATCACAACTTAAATGCCGACACACATACATTGCTGAAGATGAAAATTAAAATAAATTCTATGACTATGTCATTTATGACTTTGCATTTTAAATTTACATATAATTTGATACTAAGTGACTTTGATATGAAGGCAAGAATGTATGAGAATATTTTGGAAAAAATAGAAGAAGAATAAGGAGAGTGACCCAAAATGTATAGATCATTTGGAAGCATCATGGGATAATACGAAACTTTGAAAGGAAGAATCAGAAGGCACTGTACATAATGGAAACTGAATAACCTCACCAAAACACACACACACACACACACACACACACACACACACACACACACCCCTTATTTTCTTATATTTTAACTGATAGAAAAGGGCTTCTCATTTGAGAATCATTCCTGAAGTAACTATCTATGTACAGTCTTATCAATAAATTGTTAGATATTATATAATCATTAATTGTATATAAAACTGGAAGAAAAAAATGAAATGTGAAAAGTTTTGGTGTGCCATTAAAACAACACAAACCTGGCTTCTTTGTATAACTTATTGGTTATGAAAATGGAATACAGAAGCAAATAAAAGCATAGGTACTGATTAAAATCATTTCATCCAGAAGTTTAGCAAATTTAAATTCGTTGGCTCAATGCCTATCCTAAAAATCCCTCCCTCCTTAAAAAAAAAAAAATCTTAGCTATCAAATACTTGGCTAATTTTCCAGGCAGAGAAATAATCAAGTAAGCCCTAGTTTAGAACATAAATTCATTTTTTTAAGCAATGTGGAGAAGGATGGTAGAAGATTATGAAAAGAATTGCTTCATAGAAGAGAAATAAATAATAGAGAGTTAGTCTAGTTTCAAGAAATTTTAGTGAGAAACCCATGTAAGAAGCTATCCAAAGGGAATTTAAGGATAAAACTAAAAGGGTGACAAATAGAAAAAAAAATGAAAGATGGGGAAAAGATTCAAAAAGATGATTGTAAAAAAGCTCTTTTCATTTTCAAGGGCTGTGAAGTCACTGTACTCAGACTAATGTCACTTATAGAGGAAGTATGAGGAAAAGGATAACGTAAACAAAGGATAGGAAAATTGGATTGGACTGAGTCTATATAGTTACAAAAGATTACTTGGAGGAGGAGAAGATACCAAATTATGTTTTAATAATTGGACTTTATTGATAGCAAAAATAAAACAAAAGATGCCAAAGAAGACATCAGTGACTATAAACTAATAAACCTATTTTTTTTGCCTATTTAAGTTTTTATGAGCATAATTTGCAAAAAGACATTGAGAAGATCCTTGATGAAGGTATTTGTGGGATCAGGGTGACATTCATGAATGATATTCCACAATATATCACAATATTTAAGAATCATAGTTCAGTGATGCAATTTCCTCTCTTACTAAAGTTTGAGTCTCACACTGACATAGGGAATCTTGACTCTAAACAGAATTATAGGACTTACTCACATTTTGGATTATTATACTCCCTCAACCCCCACTCCAGAGTAGAACACTGGGGAAAAGAGCTAAAAGAAAGTTTCAGTTTTCTTATTTCAGGAGTATTCTCCAAGGAGAGAATAGAAAACAGTTATTTATTTCCTTCAGTATAAAAGAAATACTTAAAACATAAAAAATTAATAAATATACATTTATAAATACTTAAAATGTGAAATAGTAACCCATCAATCTTACTATATTCTCTACTATATATACATATATACACACACACATATACATATGCATACAATACACGTGCATATACACATAAACATGTACATGCACATGATCATGCACTTGCACATACACACATACACATACACACAAACACATACACATACATATACACATACACATAAATATACACAAACACATGCACATACACACATGCACACGTAGATGTGCATGTAAAACATACATATACACATACACACACATACACAAACACATATACATACACATACACATATGCACATACACACATGTACACATGCATGTACATGTGTATATATATACACATACATATACATAGACATATACATAGACATAGACATATACATATACATATACATATACATATACATATACATATACATATACATATACATATACATATACACTCCTAGTATATACTCTCCTGGAGAGTGTGATAGCGCAAACATTAGAATTTGAAAATTTTGCAGGACTTCTCAATGAGTGTTTCACTTGGATCAGTACTTTCCGAGCACTTTAATCAATTCCTATATTTTCTGACCACTCATACACGAATGATTCCTTCATTTGGGGGAGCAGGTGGAAATTATCTTCTCTAAGAAGTAATTGTGAAGACCAACTTGTGTTTGGCAGCTAGCATGAGCTCCTGACTTATTGAACTCATGACGTAAATTTTGGTCTATGCACTTGAATGTGGGGAATGGTGGTGGTGAATCTTACATAAACAAACAAATATATATATATATATATATATATATGCACACACGCATATATATATATAACTTCCCCCATCCAAGTACATGCATATGTATATGCATATGCATATACATACACACATGTGTATTCATATGCATATAGGTATATAGTACATATTATATATGCATATACATATATCTACACAAATACACATATATGCATGCGTATATTCCCACACACATATATGTATGTGTGTATATATGCATATGCAACATGTATATAACGTTTTATTTGTATTAACAAATAATTAATTTGTAATTAAAATTTGTCATTTCCTTCAATTAATTAAAAACAACAAGAACAACAGCCCCAACATTATTTTGAAAAAGGGGTCTACAGGTTTTAGCAGCCGGATAGAGGGCTCTATGACTTGCTGAAAACAGGTTAATGATTCATGCTTTAGACTAAGCCATCTGCCCTTAAATACATCATGTTTTAACGGGGTAAAGTTAGGGATGCTGACAGTTCAGGTTCATCTCTCAAAAAATCAATGTTTTCCTTCTTTACCTAGCAATCAGCAGGTGACCTTGGAGCAGAGGAAAAGATTTAGGTGAAGAGAAACAGCTTCACTTGTTGAAGGTAAAAGAAGTCATTAGTCCTCTTTCCATGAAGGAGAAAATAAACAAAAATAGATTCAAGAAATTTGCTACAGAATTAGGGGAAAAGTTTCCTTTTTGACCTATTTGCTTTGATATAGAGTGAAGACAAGAGATCCAAAACAAAACTGAGCACAGTGAAGGTGATCAGGGAACTTTTTTTTTTCTTCGGACTTGATCTGCCACTATACTGGTTTAGTATGGGGAGGGGTGGGACAAACCTCCTCTGACAACGCAGGTCAGCATCTGTTCAACAACCTACAGGATTAAAGAAGTGCCTAGTGTACCAGGAATTTACGAGATTTGTTCAGAGTCATATACCTACTGTGTGACTCTATTTCTTTCTAGTCACCTTCATAATAAATAAAATGATGAATTTTAAGGAGCCACCTCAGTCCTAAAGTAATGAATAGGACACAGCTTCCTCTTTTCTTTAGAGATGCAGGGCCCATGGATACAGGCTGTGGTGTATACTTTCAGGTGGTCACCATGACATTTGGTTTTGCTTAAATGTCTTTGCTTTACACAAAAGGGTTCAATGAAGAGAGGTCCATAAGAGAAAGTGAATTCTGTAAAAACAAAAGCCAGTAACCAAAAATCAACAAAATTCTATCTTGTATTGCAAATAGTCAATAAGCATTCTGTGGTTCATGGCAGGTACTGGAGTAAGTCTTAGAAATAACACAAAAGGGGGAAATGTCTCCTTCTAAACATGGCTCTCTAAGCTTGGCATATTACGTTTAGTCTTCTGCGTGATGATTGTTCCCACAAGAAAGCTTCCTCTGGGGTCTTAGTGTGTCATTAACAAATGAGTGCTCTGTGAGCCTTTTTAGACAGTCACCTCTCAGCCAGGAAAGTCACAGTTTTCAAATGTCATTCAGGCTGCCATCAAACTCTTGTTCAGAAGGCACTTTGTAGTCTCTCATCTTGAACTAACATCAGATGTCATTTATCACTGCCAGGAGCTTAGAAACATCTGTAGCGCAGTGACAGTAATGGCATCTCCTCAAGGAGGTGGTGCTTTTTTTTGTTATCTTAAAAAAAAATGTCAACTGTTCTTCATCCCATGGGATCATGTTTCTCCTAAAGGCAAAGTAAGTGATCGTTACTAATAGGAAAAATGTTGGGTTATGAATCTAGATGTGGGTAATTTACCCTTCTCTTACCTGTTTTATATCACTTCTCATGATCTAGGGTGAAAATAAACGTGGAAGATTTATAGAGAAAAAATGAAAAAGGACAGAAGGGGGACCAGAGCTTACATTTTATTGGGGAAAACATGTATGTAAACCTATGTATACTTGCATATGTGTATGTCTGCAAATGCATATAACATGTATCTGTATACATGTAAGTTTATGTACTGTATGTGTGTATATGTATATCTGCTGTGTGTATGCATACACACACAGGTTACAGGCATACACATATGTATATATGCTTATACCTGGGTGCCTGGGTGCATATATGGGTATTTTTATGTATGCATATGTGTATATGCAAATATAAGTATGTATTGTATATAGATGTAAGTTTTTGTTGTTCAGTCATGGGCATTGTCCAGGGGATTTTCTTGGCAAAGATACTGGAGTGGTTGACATTTTCTTCTTCATTTTACAGATGAGGAACTGAGGCAAACAGGGTAACCCAGTGTTATGGGAATCTGAGGGTCTTCACTGCCCCTAGGCCCTTTGCTTAAGTGGCTTAAAGTGACTCTGAGAACCTTCCCAGATTTGAAAGTATACTCTGTCCCCTAATAGGCTGAATGTGGTCACATGGAGCCTGTGGTGGGAGGCTTGTTCTTCAGGAATGCCCCGCCTTGTTACTTTGTGATTGGGCAGTGGGTCAAGAGGGCTGTGACATTCTCTGAGCCAGGAGAAGCCTATATATATGCCCTGATGTGAGGTTTTGCTTTGGGACTCACTTTGAGAAGAGTTGTGTGATTTGGCCCAAAGAGATTCTGGGAAGCCGTTGAGCCCTCTGGCTTTGAAAAACCCAGCTGTTGGTGCTTCCCTCTCTGGTAACTGAGTAGGTGTGGATGTAATGGTCAGACGCTGGAAGCCGTCTGGTGATCTGTTTCTTTGTCTGCTTGTAACTTGTGTTTGCATTCTCTGAAGTTCAGGGTGCTGACTTTTTCCCCTGAACTAGATAAATTATATTTGTTTGATTGATTAAAAAGTAAGATTATTAACCCATTTTGAGTAGCTTTCATTTAGAAAAGCAGATCTAAGAACCTGTCCTAGCAGCTACCCTGGGTATGCTAGGGTGCTTGCTGATACACCCAGGGTTATCCAGAGTCACACAACTAGTAAGTATCTGTGGTTGGATTTGAACTAAGAGCTTTCTGATTACGGGCCCAGTGCTCTATCTGCTGCACCATCTAGCTATCCTATGTATAAGTATACATACATACATGCATACATGCATACATACATACACACATTTGTACATACAATATAGGCATAACGATGATGATGATGATAGCATTTATATAGCACTTTACATGTTATCTCATTTGATCTTTACAACAACCTTGGGCAGTGGACACTATTATTAACCCATTTTATGGAACAAAACAGAGGCACAGAAAAGTTAAATGACTTGCCCAGAGTCACACAACTGGTAAATGTTTGAGGTATGATTCAAACTCACATCTCCCTGACTCCAAGTGCTGAACTCTTTGCCTTATGTCACCTAGCTACCTATTAACATCATGAAAATAAATTCTAGGTAACGTTGAGGGGTGCACTTAGAGCTGGGGCACTATTAAAAGAAGAGAGAAAGTCCTGCAGCTTAAGGATCTCCTCCTGTCTGAAAGACTGATCGGAAGACGGGGTCAATAATTTCACAGAATAAGAAGGTGAAGATGGTTTATTAATGGCACCCACCAGTAGCTGGTGGATGGAGCATTCATGACACTGAGATTATAGATTCATTGTAATAAGTCTAATTTTAGCACCAGCCCATCTAACTTTAGGACAGTGCCTTTCAGATCAAAGAATCCTGGGATAATAACTTAGGCTCATAGATTTAGAGTTTGAGGGGATTTTATAGGTTATGTGGTTCACCTGCCTCATTTTGTGTATAAGAAAATTGAGACCCATAGAGGTAATGACTAGTTCATGTCGACAAAGGCAGTAAAACTGGGACTTGAAAATTGATCTTTGGTGTGGCTAGGAGGCGCAATGAATAGAGCATTGGTCCTGGAGTCAGGAGGACCTGAGTTCAAATATGATCTCAGACATTTAACACTAGCCATGTGACCTTGGGTAAGTCACTTAACCCCAATTTCCCTGACCTCCCCACTCCAAAAAACAAAGAAAAGAAAAGAAAAGAAAAAAGAAAAGAAAAGAAAAAAGAAAAAGAAAACAAATCTTCACAGTTCAAATCCTGCTCACTTTGAATCAGAGGCAGCTACTTCAGAAGTTTGCTATTCTAACCCTCCTTCCTGAAACACACCTGAAACTGTCTACATTCTACCTCTTCCCTTCTACACTGACTGGCCATCATGTGAATTGTTTCCCTTTGGTGTCTTCTTGCTCTTGAAATCCCATTCCCCTCCAAGCTTAACTTAAGGCTTTTTCTCATCCAAGGCATTTTTTGATAATGCCAGATATTAGACCTTCCTCTACACCTCTGACAATATGTTATATTTGTTTTGTATTTATTTATATATGCACATATTCGTTTGTTTTTCTCTCAGTTGATTGTATGTTTCTTCAGGAGGGCAGGGTCTATTTTTGATATATGTTGTATACCCAGAGGCCAGCACAACGCTTACCCCAAGTAAGTGTTCAACTGATGTTTATTAAATTACATTAGATTGAACCCATTGTCAGAAATTAATATTTCTCTCTTGTATTTAATAACTAAGTACTGAATTAGTACTAAGGTTTTACCCTTTCTACTTCCTCATCTATAAACCAACCAATGTGGGAAATCTCTCTTAAAGATTTATTCAGGTCAAGATCTAATCAGATGGTAAAAGAAATTTTAAGTTTGGACTAATGGGTGTTTGCTCTGGGAAAATGTTGAATCTCCCTATTATCAAGACAGGTGATATGGAGATTGATGTCTCTTTGACCAAGACTTGGGTGACCCAAGTCATGTCCCTTAAGACCCTCATTTTAATATAGCCCACCTCCCATTATGTTAACCAATCAGAATCAATTGCCACCCATTAGTAACACAGTCTCTTCAAAGGGTATATAAACTGCAAGCCCACGAGCATTAGGGCTCTTTGGTCCAAGAAGATGGCCAGATGACCACCCTTTTATCAATAACATGATAGCCTTAGTAATAAAATGATTAAATTGCCCAGAAACTATGTCTCAGAAGTTTTTAATTGTCACATCACACTTGAAAAAAGGTAGAGTAGCACAGAGCACTGACCATTTCTTCTTTCCTAAGACTTCTAGTGATGGAAAGCACACCAAGGCAAGAGAGAGGACATACCACCTTGAGGGCAACTGGATGCTTAGCTAGGTCAAATATAAATCTATCTCTATAGTCTCCACATCCTCATTACTCTATAAAAATGTGGTGTCAAGCAAGGGTAAGATATACATGCATGCATACATACATACATGCATACATACACATACATACATACATACATACATACATGCAAGAGGAGAGACAGACTGTGTTAAACACTGGAGATGAAAAGAAAGAGAAAGATATGTTCCCTGCTCTCAAGGAGCTTACAATCTAATTAGAGAGATGTAATGGGAAAGGAAGATAAGTATTTCTTAGGTACTTACTTTGTGTCAGGCACCATGTTAAGCACTTTATGGATAGCATAATTGATCCTTATAACAACCTATTACGATCCTCCTTGTTCAAATGAGGAACCTGGAGCACATAGAGATTAAATCATTTGCCCACAGTCACACAACTAGTGTCTGAGGTTAAATTGGAAATCAGATCTTCTCAACTCCACGGCCAGTACTAGATATACTGTGCCACCTAGCTGCTTAAGTTCAATGTAAATAGTGACATATCCAGGAATGGAATAGGATGTCTCAAATGGTAATGAATTACCCCTCATTAGACAACCATGGAAGATAGGTGCTATTATCATTCCCATTTTATGTATGAGAAGGCTGAGGCTGAAAGAAGTGATTTTACTTGTTCATGGTCACACAGCTAGTGGGTAAAACAAGATTTGAACCTAGCACCAAGTCCCCTACTTTTGCTTGGGCTCTATCCATCTATTAGTCTAGTCTTAATCTTTCTCTTGTCTACCACTATCATATCCCCTACTGAGTCCCAGAGATATTTTTAACTCAACATATCCAAAACTGAACTAATTATCTTTCTTCCTAAACTTTTCCCTTTTTCTATTTTTCCTATCATGCTCAAGGATACCATGGTCCTCCCTCTGACCCATGTTCACAATCTAGTTGTCATTTTTAATTCTTTAGTTATTACCCCCATCTCCCTCATACCCAATCAGTGGCCAGGTCCTATTGTTGTTACTTTCCTATCTTCAAAATGTCTCTTATGCACCTCTCCTCTCTGTCCCTCTAATCACATTGTTGAAAACCCTCGTCACCGAATACTTAGACTATTCCAACAGACTACTGTCTGATTTCCCTCCGGTCTCTCCTCTCTTCATTCCATGTTCCACTCAGCTATAAAATTGATCTTCCTAAAATGCAAGTCTGAGAGTGTCACACCCATAGTCAATAAACTCCAGAGGCTTCCTAATACCTCCAAGATCAAATATAAAATCTTTAGTTTGGCTTTCTAAACCCCCCATTATTTGGACCATGCCTACTTCTCTCCACATAATCTGTGATCCAGTGACAGAGGCCTCCTTGTCCCTGGAACATCTCCTGACTATGGGCATCTTCTCTGGCTGTTCCTCATGGAATATGCTCTCTTCTCATATCTACTTCCTGATTTCTCTGACTTCTTCTAGTCTTAGTTAAAGGCCCAGTTAAAGTCCCACCTTCTGTAAGAAGTCTTTCTCTGTCCTTAACCTTCATGCCTTCCCTCTGAGACTATGTCAAATTTACCTTGTATACAGCTTGTTTGTATGAAGTTGTTTACATGTTGTATTCTCCATTAGACTGTGAGCTCTTGAGAGCAGGGATTGGTTTTCTTTTTCATTTTCCCCTTTTCTTTATATTCTCAGTGTTTAGCACAATGATTAGGCCATAGTATGTATTTAATAAGTGTTAGTTTACTAACTGGGCTATCTAAATCTCAGGATACTTCACCATCTTGATTGACCTCCTCTAGACATTCCCTACCTTAACAATGCATTTTCTAAATTATAAATTCAGTAAAATGTTAACTCTTTGAGAGTAGAAACTTTTTTGTGATGTGTTCTTGCCTCCAGTTCTAAAAGAATGGAGGAACAAAGGTAGAAACAAAAAAACAGCCCCTATTCACAAGAAGTTTGCATTCAGGAAACACTTAAACTCTTAAGAATTGAAGGATTAGCAGAAGATAGTGGAGAAGTGTGACGTGGGTGAGTCAAATGAGGAACAAAGAATCACACAGGTAAAATGATATAAAGGATGGTATTGAAGAAATTTCTGTCCAATAAATAAGGCAGGCTGGTCATAAAGTGAGAGTTAAAGATAACCAATGAGTACCTTGCTTGCCACTTTGGTATCTTTGTAATGACAGATATATTTGAAGATGTCATCTACCATGAGGGTGGGGCCCTTGTAGCAAACTTATGGGAGGTCATGGACAATGCTCCAAAGGACAGGAAGTCATAGATGGGTCAGTATGCATATCACTGGAGTCAATACCCATGATGAGACCAGAGAACAATTGACTATTGGAGTCTAATGTATGATCGTGCTTGTCAAATTGCTTAGTGGTTAAAAATGTGACAAACTTTCCTTAGTGTTATTGGTAAATAGAAGAAACATATTTTCTGATGTATATAAAGAAAGTCTTCAGAAAAAGATATACAGTGTTCAAGATCCACGTTGGTTTATGAAATCATAAAACCATTGTACCAATGGCATTGGAGGTGAAACCAAGTTTTTGTGATGATTTTTGACTCTGCTAGTTGGACCAAGGTAAGTTCAAGGGCATAAATCAGTAAAATGGGAAATAAAAGATGTTTTCTCTCAGTCTCTTAAAAATGAAAAACAGTGGCTCGCTCCACATACATACACATCTATCTATCTATCTATCTATATACAATGTGGGTATTTGTGTGTATACCCATACATATACATAAATATATACATATACACACATGTGTATATGTATTTGTGTGTATACCCACACATATACATATATATACATACATATATACACACATGCAAATTGATGCACATATACATATATAAATGTATATATACATATATAAATGTATATATATATATGCATACATGTTTGTAGATAGAGAGATAAATCTCTATCTATCCATAGATAGCTAGTTTCTGGTTACTGAAATAAAGGTAGATTTTTAGCAATCCTGAAATTTCAAGACATCATTTATTGTTTATTATCAACGCACCTTCAAATGAAGAGGGAAAACATATGAGAGGTCATGTTAAGTACCCATGACCATTTTTGATGCAATATCATAGAGCAGTGGTTCTCAATCTTCCTAATGTCACAACCCTTTAATACAGTTCCTCATGTTGTGGTGACCCCCAACTGTGAAATTATTTTCATTGCTACTTCGTAACTGTTATTTTGCTACTGTTATGAATCGTAATATAATATATCCTGATATGAAGGATGTATTTTCATTGCTACAAATTGAACATAACCCACAGGTTGAGAACCACTGTCATAGAGAATCACGCCCTCAAAAATCCAATCACTTCTTTTAAAGTCCATAGAGTATTAAATGTGGAAGCAGAAAGGATAATATAAAACAAAGTCCACCCTCCCTAAGCCCCATTTTATAGATGGAAAAATTTGAGACCCAAGGAAGTTAAGGCCAAGGTTAATAAATGTCAGAGCCAGTACACTCCAACTCCAGAGTCCTTCCCACTGCACCACAAGATGTCCCTAACTTAGATACTCTACTTGATGAGTCAAATTAAAAAAAAAAACTAATTCAACATATACTTTTTAGAAAACCCATACAGTGGGAAGCACAGTCAATACAAGCTACTGTGTTCTCTTTTCTTTCTCTCCCTTAGTTCTGAGAGTAGAAGATGTGTTGTCAATAGGAAGACAATAACAGTACTTTAATTCCAAATATCTCTAGGCATTGTTCTTTAATAACTTTACCATCACTAAGAGAAAGGGAGTCCTGCAGCAATAATTTATAGCAAGCCTGTCAAAAACACCATGCTGGAACGGCCTCACACAAAACCCAGCAGGGCCACCTTGGGGAATGCTGAAGTTCAAAGCAATGAGTAGGAAACTAGGTAAGAAGCAGAGTTTCTAATGTTAACAAAGATCCTTTTTATTTTTCTGTTTAATTCCACCCAAAATACAATTTACACTCTACAAATCTGTGTCTGCTGCCATGTTTTGGATCTTTCATTCATCCAGGAAATATTTCTTCAATGACTTCTATGTGTAAGGCCTTTACTCAGCTTTAAAGAGACTTCAATACATTCAAGGGATCAATTTGGGTTCTCCTTTCAGTAATGCAGAGTGTCAACCACCTATATCTACCAATTATGGGTACCTCTTGTTCATATTCTCCCGTCAGATTGCCATAGGGGTCTGCCCAGTATGCTGTGGGTCTTCCTCATTTTTTCTTTGTACTGTAAGTATAACAGCGAAGTATAGTGGGTTAGCCTTCACACTCCCCATGGGACAGGTAATTTTTCTTCTCATTTACACAATCATTTGATGATATTCTTCTCTCTATTTCCTCTTCCCTGTTGCTTATCGATAATATACTGCAACCTGTGTACAGTAACCATGTGTCTCTCCATCCCCATCTGTGTGTATTAGAGATACAAGAACATAAACAAAAGTTTTGATTATCAAGGGGGTCATTTAGTTATCTTCTTCTAAGAGTGATATGTTGTACACAAAGAAATAAACAATCTAGAGGACTGTGGGAAATTTGTTCTTAAAAGCAATATTTTACAACTACATTGTACATTTAAGGTTTGTAAGCACTTTATAAACATTATCTCCTTCTATATGCTCTGCAGTCTTGTGACCCTGCTGACTTCGATGCTGTTATTCACGAGGACACTCCATTAACCAACTCCATGCTTTTTCACTGAGTATCTCTCAAGCCTGGAACTCTCTCCCTCCCAGCTTCTGTGGCTTCTTTCACAACACAAATCAAATCTTACTTCCTTTCCAGCGCTCTTTCATGTTTTGTCTTTCCTGAGTAGAATGTAAGCTCCTTGAAGACAGGGCTATGTTTCTTTTTGCTTCCCTTTGTATCCCCTGTGCTAAGCATAGTGCCTGACATACAATGAGCACTTAATAAATGATGGAGTTGACTTACTTATATTGAGAAAAGAAGTGCCCTTTAGATCATGAAGGCGAAGTCAGCAGAAGGCATACTCAAAGAAATACAACTAAGTTGTGGTGGGCATTGAGGCATGGCCCAGAAACAGTTAGTGTGTTGTTTGAGGACTAACGTAGCCAAGCTTAAAAACATTCATCGTCAAAATCTTAGTCATATGGTGTTTGGAAGTAAACACATGCACACATTTCAATAAATCCTCACAGTAACCTCACAGTAACCTCACAGCAACTTAAAAGAGGTAAAACTATTTTGGTGGTTGAGGGAAGCTGGGTGGTGCAGTGGGTAGAATACTGGACTTGCACTCAGGATGACCTGTATTCAAATCCTGTGTCAGATGCTTATTAACAATGTGACCCTAAATATGGCACTTAACCTCTCCAACAGATGGTTTTCTTGTTGGTAAACTGAAGGTGTTTGGACTGGATGACCTACAATATTCTTTCTGCTTCTAGAATTATGAGCCTAGCTCAAGGTGAGGAGATTCAGTTCACCCTTAAGCCTAAAGGATCACCATCTAGATGTGAAGCAAATACAGATTTTTTTCCATCACTTTAAGAAAAAGCATCATTGTTCCCAAAACAGATATGTATAATGTACACGCACACACACACATACACACATATGGACACACACACACACACACACACATGCACATACACACACATACACACACACACACACACTCCATTGGGTAGAGAAATCTATCTTATGCAATGGAGCAGAAGGAGAAGGGGGTAAGAAAAAAGGGGAGGAGTGACAAAAGGAAAGGAAAAAAGTAAACCAAATAATCTCTTCCCCCAACGAGTTTACATTCTTTATGTTCACAAGAAAGCACAGGTTGATATTACTGTAAAGACAAAGACAGCTACTGAGAGTCACAATAAAACACAGGAAACTAGCTTAATGTGTCCTGTCAACCCATCCTCCTAATTACCCATTCGTTACTAACCTTAGATTCCTCGTTGATTTTCCTCTTCCTTTATTTGAACATCAATTCATTTGTCAAGTCCTGACATTTCTGCCTTTACTATATCTCACTCATGTGACCTCCTTTCCCTCTTATATCAATTAGATCTGCCCTAGTTCAGGTTTTCATTGCTTTTAAACTAGAATACAGAGATCTTTCTAGCTTTCTTTCCTTTACTATTCCCTCTCTCCAATCAGCCCTCCATGCGGCTGCCTATGTAATCTTCCTAATGCTGTTTTTGACCATATCACTTCTCTGCTCAAACCTTTTCTTCATTTAAAAAAAAATATTTCATCCTGAATTTAAGAAATAAAATAAGCATTTCCATAATATAGTAGAATAGGAAAAATTGTGATTGCAAAGGAAACTGCAAATCTATCATGTACAACATGCTATTCCTTTTAAATATATAATGAGATCATCAATTAGCTTTCTTCTTTTCCTTTTTGTCTCCACCCTGCCATCCTATCTATGTGTCGGTATATATGTGTGGGTATATGTATGTATGTATATGTATGTATAATATATATGTAGATATATAATCATACATATGTGGATATATTATATATAGACAAATATACATCATGCACACACATGTAATCATTCTATACATACTTCTATCTATCAGTTCTTTCTCTGAGTACAGAAAATATCTTCCTTCATAGGTCCTTTGCAGTTAATTTAAGTATTTATAATAGTGAAAATGACTTAGTCACTCAAAATTGTTCTTAAAACAATATTATTATTACTGTATACAATATTCTCTTGGTTCTGCTCATTTCACTCTTCATCATTTTGTGTAAGTCTATCCATTGTTTTCTAAGATCATTGAGCTCATTATTTCTTATAGCACAGTTGTATTCCATCATGATCATATACTACAACTTATTCAGTCATTTCCAATGGATAGGCATCCCCACAATTTCCAGTTTTTGCCACCACAAGGAATTGTTATATTTATTTTAGAACATATAGGTTCTTTCTCTTTTTCCCTAATCATTTTGGTAAACAGACCTAGTAGTGGCATTGCTGAGTTAAAGGGTATTTCTTCCTATTGTCCACTGAATAAAATACATCCTGATTCAGTTCTTCAAGACCAATCTGACTCCAGTTGTTTTTTTTTTTTATGTAGTCTTATCTAAATCAATCAGAAAGCATTTCTTAAGCGCCTGCTATTTGACAGGTGCCATGCAAAGTGGCCAAGGTATGACATAAATATGAATGGCGAACATTATCCACTCTCAAAGAGTTCATAGGCACTATTTTGTTACAAATTAAATTTTAATCATTCTCTCCCTCTTATCTCCATCCCTCATCCTCTGATTGAGAAAGCAAGAATTAAAATTCCTGCTATAAACATGCAGTGTCCAGCAAAACAAATCTCTCCATCGGACACATCTAAAATATCTGCCTCAATCCGTACAAGTCTGTCACCTCCATTGGGAGGTGGATACTGTGGGGTTCATCTTGATTCTAGCAATTGTGGATAGCCGTTGTGTTTATGAGTTCCTTAGTCTTTTAAGGTTGCCATTACAAAATTGACATTAATTTTTTTTCTCCTGGTTCTGCTCCCTTCACACTGTCTCATTACAGTCATTTCTAGTTCACTCCTGTGCCATCAGACTCTCTGAAATGTCTTTGTCTCTTCTCAGTATAGCCTCTCAGTCACTTTTGACCTGTCATAGGCCCGCCAGGCTGCTCTGTGTTGGTTTGGAATCAGTCAAGGAATATCTGTGTATGCCATGTGGAACCCACCAAGAAGGGCAGATAGGTGCATGCTCTAATGACTGAGCCTACATTACACAGTCCTCCATTTACTAGAATAACCAAATACAATGGAGAAAGACAATTTTGTTCAATTAAATTACCAGGTTGTTCAGGCAGCAAGATAGTTCAGTGGACAGAGTACTGCACTGTGATGGAGGAAGACCTAGTTTCAAATCCTGCCTCCTTATCCTTATAAGCTAAGTGACTCTGGGTAAGTCACTTAGCTGCTCCCAGGCCTAATTACTCCATCTGAAAAGAATCAGGATAAATAGTTATTGTGCTGCAAATAGTTATTGTGAGAATCAAATGAGATCATATAAAGTGCTTTGCAGACCTTGAAGTGTGATATAAATGCTAGCTATTAATATCTACAAAACCCTTTAAAATTTGGACCCTGATCATCCAGACTTCCCACAATACTAGGATAGAAAAAGTGGGGGGGGAGGAGAGAGAAGAAAATCTTATGTGAGACAACTTGGTTTCTCCAAAGCTTGGTCATTAAGGGACCTTTTGGGCATAAAGTCCACCTATCTTTTTTTTTTTTTGGAGGGCAATTGGGGTTAAGTGACTTGCTCAAGGTCACATGGCTAGTTGAGTGTTAAGTACCCAAGCACCTATCTCTTGATAATTGCTTTTCTTCCACTCACTTTTCTGATGCAAGGTGGTATCATGACTTCGGACTTGGAGTCAGGAAGATCTGCATTCAAATCCCACCTCAGAAATTTACTACCTGTGTGGCCCTGGTTGAATTATTTACCCTGACTTTGCCTCAGTTTCTTCATCTGTAAAGTGGATGGGTTGGGCTTGATGGTCCTTAAGTGCCCTTCTAGCTTTATATCTATCATCCTATACTTTTCTTCAGAGTTCTTAAGGCAACTAAAGATTCTCTGCTTGCGTCTCCTCCTTCTCCTTCCTCCCATTAGTGGAAAAGAGGATTTCTTTATTAATGCCACCATAAATATTTAGTACCATGCATCTCTCTTGGAACCAGTCACCTAAACCCACATCTCTCCATTGCTACTGAAATGGGCCTTAGGAGCTTTTCGAAAGAGGTGTTTTCTTGTGCCATCAGTAGGGGATCTAAACAAACACAGTTGGGTGAGATGGGGAGGATGAGCTGCACAATTGAGCCACAGGCATAAATAATTCACAAAAAAAATTAATAGATTCCAAACATTAGTCTCTGATGATCAAGATGGCTGCCTCTCTTCTTCCCCCCCCCACCCCCCAGCAGCCTTTCCTATTTTCTGGGTTGGTTTTTTAGCCTATTCCCTGAAACAGTAACAAGCAGCTGGTACAAAGCTTCATGCTAATCAGTGACTGCCTTTCAGTTTTTGTTTTTTGGAAAATGCTTAGAAATGCATCCTCATCTGAGTGCTTTGAAGTTCAATTTTAATTTAGATGCAAACTACCCCAAAAGTACTGAAAGTTTAAAAAGCGCCTCTAGCAGTTGGTAATTATTATGTGTTCTTATTGCCATATTTGATTAGCATGTCGGTTTGTTCATTCATTCCAGGAAGCCCTTTATAGCTTCACATGTGTACAGTATTACTGGCTCTTACAGCTCATTTCCTGAGGCCTGCTGCAAAGGTATGTACCATCCATGACAAGGATCTCAGAGCTGTCTTCAGTTCTTCTCTCCATAGAACATTCAGTTGCCATCCTACATCCAGAACTTTGATCTGATGCCTTCTCAGCATTCCTATCACAACGATCTTGTTTCAGGCACTCTCTGCCTCCCCCTTGGACTTCTACAATATCCTCCTACCTGGTCTTCTAGCTTCTAGACTGCCCCCTCTCTTAATTATCCACAAAGATACCAAATGGACTGTCCCAAAATATAGGTCTGAGCACATAGCTCTGTCTCTTGCTTGCTCTGTGATCTTGGGCAAGCCAATTAATTTCACTGGGCCTTGGCTTCCTCATCTATAAAATGGGGGTATTGTAACAACAGCAAAGATCATCACCACCACCATCACCACCTAAGCAGCTAGATGGCACAATGAATCAAATGCTGGGCCTGGAGTCAGGAAGATATGAGTTCAAAGACCTGAGTTCAAATCTAGTCTCATATACTTGCTAGCTGTGCAACTTGGCAAGTCACTTAACTTGGCAAGTCACTTTAGGCAAGTCACATATGGCCTCAAGGCCTGATTTAGGTTCCTCACCCCTGATTTAGACCATATCTGGAACATAGTAGACAATTAATAAATACATGTTACCGTCCTTTTCCCCTAAACAAGAAAAATCAGGTTATCTTCGAATGGATGGAATAAAAACTCCAGAGTTTCTGCATCATGAATTCAGGAAGACATGAATTCATATCAAACCTCAGATACTTAGTAGGTGTATGACTCTGAGCAAACCATTTAACCTCTGTTTATCTCAGTTTCCTCAACTGTAAACGGGATATAATTATAGTACCTAATTCCTAGGTAATTAAATAATTAAATAAGATTTTGTAAATGAATAAAATAATTAAATTAAATAATGTTTGTAAAATTTAAAGAGCTATTTAAGTGGTATGATTATTGAAATGATTATTAATCATTGTCATTATTTTTATAGCTCCAAATCTTGGAGACAACGATCCTAGGACTTACTGGCTATATGGAGTTCTATATTTATAGAGATCCCAAATTTTCTCCTGTCAAAAAGCTTTAACACTTCCTTTACTAGATTGTTGTGAAGCTTAAATAAAGTGAGTTCTTTGTAAACTTTAAAGCATTACAGAAATATCAGGCATCAACACTTTTTATTATTACTCCCTTACTTTGGGGCAGGTACTTTGGTGCTTTCAAAAACCTTCAGTATTATTTTTGCTTTTGAATTGTTTCAGTCATGTCTGACTCTTTGGGACCTCATTTTGAGTTTTCTTGGCAAAGATATTGGAGTGGTTTGCTATTTCCTTCTCCATAGTGTCAGGCCACTCGGTCTTCATTTTGATGTGTTTGTTTTCATGCGTTAAAGCATTTGCATCCAACAACCACCCATGATGTGAGCAGGATGGGGATTTTTGATTGCTATTCTGAGACCAGGTAATATTTTTCTTGGAGGCTTTTTATTCAGGAGTTTTGACTTTGTTGTCTTTTTCCGGTTCTATGTTTTGATCCCCTTTGTCCCCAAAAAACATTCTACAGTTTGATTTTGCTTCCTCTGTTTGCTCATCTTGCCAGCCAATTACTTGAGTTTTGAGCTCCTTGTCATTGTAGAACTCTGCTTCCATAGTAGAGAGTGCTGTGTTGCAAATTTCTGGGGTTCTATACAGCTGTTGTCAGAGCTTCTTCAAGGCATCTGCCTCAGAACTGTGAGGAGGACTTTCTGTCCACAGCGTGAACAAGCTCTGACATGCCAGCACTCCTAATCCCAGGATGCAAGACTGCAACTCACATCCAAGCAGGGCAAAATAAGAGAATCCTGCCTCAGTGCCAGCTGGAAGATTTCTGCAAATGCCCTCTGGTTGGCCACTTGGTCCCCCTATGCTCTGTAGGCCTTGAGCCAGAAGCAGCTGCAGTGCCAGTGGTTGCAGCCACTGCCACCTCCACCACCCCCAGGGGCAGGGGCTGGACAATGCTCTTCTTTCACCCAGTACCAACAGAGTTCCTCACTGTGCTTTAACTTCCTCTTTGGGGTTTATGGGTTGAGAAATCTGGAATTACCACAGCTGCCAGTGATTTATGCTCCTGAAGTCTGCTCTGGTCAGTCTGTGCCACTGGTCTAGGCCAGCTATGATCACATGGGACTGAACTCTGCTCCCAGCTTGATGCAACAGATACTTCCTGTTGGCCTGCCAGGCTGCCTTCAGGGGGAGATTTGTTTCTTTCCGTCACTTTGTGGGTTCTGTAGTGCTAAAATTTGTTTAGAATCATTTTTCACAGATATTAGGGGTGGTTGGAGCAGGAACTCAAGCAAGTTCCTGCTTTTACTCTGTTGTCTTGGATACGCCACCCTGGATTGACATTCTGAAAGGAATTTATGATTCAAAATAGTAAAGTTAATAAATAGAAGGTATGGAGGCAGAGTCAAGATGGTGGTGTAGAAACAGGACTACTCGAAGAGCTCCCCCCATAACCACCTCAAATACCTATAAAATATGACTCTAAACAAATTTTAGAGTTCCAGAATCCACAAAAATGACAGAGTAATGAAGCTCTGGATAGAAAGGGCTCATTGCAGCATGCTGGGAGCAGAGCCCAGCCTCATGCAGTTTCAGGCCCAGAATGTCTAGGAGAAGCAGTGGCTGGAACTTCTAGGAGAGCAGATCACCCACAGCTGTGGTGATTTCCAGAATTATCAACCCATAAGATCCAAGGACAAAGAGAAAAGGTCAATGGAGCTTGGCTAAATTTGGGGGAAAGGGTCCAGCCAAACTGCCCCCAGAGCTAGAAGCAGTCTGAGGGGGCAGCCCTATAGCCACCTCCATGTGGCTGCTTCAGAAGCTCCTGGCCTGCAGATTGCAGGAGGGCCAAGCGATCATTCAGAGGCTAAGTGCTCTTGCCATGAGCTGCCTGGGTCAGGATCGCAGTCTTGGGTGGTGGTCCTGAGGTGCATTTTCAGTGAGCCAAAGCTGGTGGGGGCTGTGAGCCAAAGCTGAGTGACCTCCTAATAGCTCCAGTAGCTGTGAAAACCCCAGCAGTTTGGGACAGAGCTCTCCCCTCTGAAAGCAGAGTTCTACGGAAACCAAAAGCCAAGTAATTGACTAGCAACATGAGCAGGCAAAGGAAGCAAAACAAACCAAGCAATCCCATTTTAGATTACTTTTTTTGGGGACAAACAGGACCAAGGCATGGAACAGGAGGAATACAACACAGTCAGACCTCCCACATCAAAAGCTTCCAAGAAAAATATGAACTGGATACAGGCCATAGAGGAGTTTAAAAAGGATTTTGAAAACTAAATGAGAGAGGTGGAGGAAATATTGGGGAGAGAAATGAGAATGAGGCAAGAAAATCATGATAAGAGAGTCAACAACCTGACTGAAGAAAATTACACCTTAAAAAATAGACTAACTCAAATGGCAAATGAGGCCCAAAAAGCCAATGAGGAGAAGAATTCCTTAAAAAGTCAAATTTGCCAGATGGAAAAAGAATCTCAAAAGCTCCCTGAAGAGAATAATTCCTTCAGAATTAGAGTGGAGCAAATGGAAGCAAATGACTTTATGAGAAATCAAGATACTATTAAACAGATACAAACAAATGAAAAAAATAGAAGACAATATGAAATATCTCATTGAAAAAACCACTGACCTGGAAAATA
>CM053580.1:558610522-558626192 GCA_028627135.1 Pseudochirops cupreus | reverse complement strand
AAATAAATAAATAAATAAATAAAGATATCATATTGCAATCCCTCTGATCTTTGAATATGGAAGCTGCCAGGTCCTGTGTGATCTTGATTATTGTTCTATGATATTTGAATGGTTTCTTTCTGGCAGCTTGTAGTATTTTCTCCTTTATCTGATAATTCCAAAATTTGGCTACAATATTTCTTTGAGTTTTTAATTTGGGTTCTCTTTCAGAAGGTGTTTGGTGTATTCTTTCAATAACTAGGATCTCAGGACAGTTTTCTTTGATAATTTCTTGGAGGATGTTGTCGAGGCTTTTTTTTTTCATCAATAGAGCAATAATTCTAAGATTATCTCTCCTGGATCTGTTCGCCAGGTCCGTTTATTTTCCCACTGAGATAGTTTACATTTTCTTCTAATTTTTCAATCATTAGCTTTTGTTCAACTGAACAAAAGATGCATCATAGAGTCCTTAGCTTCCATTTGACTTATTCTAAGTTTTAGCAAATTCTTTTCTTTAGTTAATTTTTGAAGCTCCTTTTCCATGTGTTCAGATTTCATATTTAGGGATTTATTTTCTCAAGTTAGATTTTGAACCTCCATTCCCAATTCACAAATTTTACTTTTTAAGGATTTGGTTTCTTCAGGGAGATTTTTTTTTCCATTTTGGCAACTGTAATTTTAAAAGAATTGGTCAGTTTATCTTCTACCTCTTTAATTTGGCCTTTAAAATCCTTCTTGAGCTCTTCCTAGAATGTTTTTTCATCTTGAAACCAGTTCACGATCCCTTCTATGGTCTCAGGTGCGAGTATAGAGTCAATGTTGTCCTGTAAATTTGGTTTTTCTTTCTTGCTTTAATAGGATTGAATAGTTTTTGTTTTTATTTTCCTAGCTTCCTTCTTTCCCATTGTGATTGCCTCTTTCCTGACTTTTGAAATGGATTTCTGCTTCTGGGTTACAAAGGAGTCTGACACAGGTTCTCAAACTGAGAGCTAGGGCCTTGGTTGTTGACTTCGTGTGCTGTAGCCTCTGGGTGTTTAGACTGAGGCCAAGGCAAGGACTTTCTGTGTTTCCCCTGGGTTACCATGAGGCTCACAGTATGTTTTATGGGAGGGGTGATCTTTTCACTTCAGGTTTCTGGCTGTGTGCCCCTGGGCTAGAGCTCAGGCAAGCCAGCAGCTGGCGTTCAGGTGGAGCCACATTGTTTTTTGCAGATTCCCCTGTTTGTGCTAAGGCACACCTAGTGTTAGCCCTTGCTGGCTCCACCCCACTGGGTTTCAGAATCTCCATCTGGTCAGTTGAGATGCTTCTTGTTGGATTGCCTCCTGTCCTTCACTTCAAGCTCAGCACAGCCTCAGTCACACCCTTCCTTTAGTACTCCAAGCCTACTGTTGTTTCAACTATTTCAAGATTTTATGCTGAGGCAAGAATCTCTGGGTTTTCAGGGTCAAAGTGAGGGATTAGAGCAGCTGGAGTTTATGCCACCATGTTGGCTCCTGGAAGTTTAGGTAGGTGATTTTTAATTTGAAAGTCCCAGGAATAACTGCTGCTATGAGCTGTGTGCTTTCTTTTACCCAGCTCTGCCAGATTCTCTGTACCTTGGTCTGAGAATTGCTCTTGAGGTGGATGAAACTGCTCACTGGGGCTCCCTCTGCCTCCATTGTGGTCTGGGCTCCAGTCTGTACTAGTGCAACCCCCACGTGCTCCATGCTCTCCCTGCCCAGTCCTATGTGTACATTTTTCTGGTCTGGGAATCTGCCAAGCTCCATCTCCCAATGGATTTTGTCACTCTAAAATCTGTTCAAATTCACTTTTTAGAGGTTATTGATGGAATTCAAGGAAGAGTTCAGGTAAGTTCCTCCTTTCACTCCACCAACTTGGCTCCACCCCTCTAATCATTTTGTTAATAAGACCAACAGGTTGTTAATAAAAATATGGCCATTTGGCCATATTTCTTAGACCTGAAGACCCCTAATGGCAATGGGGTCACAATTTATATACCCTTTGAAGAGGAGGTATTCCTGAAGGGTGGCAAATGACTAGGATTGGTTAACACATTAACAGGTATGGGTTATATTAAAATGAAGGTCTTGGAGTATGTGACTTAAATCTTGGCCAAAGAGATATCGATTTCCAAATCACTTGTCTTGATGATAGGGAAAATCAACCTTTCCCCTGGTCTATTTTACCATACACAATGAGTAGGAAGACACCCATTAGCTCATACTTATGATGAAGTGCAGGCTCTGGAAACCCCCTTGAACTCTGATTGAATCTTCCCATTTGATGATGCATTTGCATAAGGCCATAAGCCTTTCATTGTGGCTCTGCCCAAACCTTTGTTACTAGCTTGGCCCTCCATTGTCCATCTATTTCTCACCCATGAGCCTATCAAAATATCTATACCCATATCAACTGTTACCTGACCTCATTACCTTCTCCTGAAGACCCTCCCCAAACTCCTCCTCTAGACCACTCCTAGATTCCTTCCACAACCTTTCCATATATAAGACCCAATCTTGTCTCCTTGTGTGTGGGAGTACCATAGAATGACCTAGCACAGACTTACTCTGTGTCAGATGATTATGGCCTGCTTGCCCAATGCAAGCATCACAGATACTAAAGCTCCTTAAGAGTATACCCAATATGGCAAACTTTTAATTAACTTTGCTTTTCTTTGGCTGAGAGAAGACTTGAGTCAAATTCATTTGGCAGGACCTTGTGTGTTGGTATTTTGGGTTCTGTACCTCAACATTTTATGGTTACCCACATCACTAAAATTTTTTTTTACTGTCTGATTAGATCTTGGCCTGTATTGTGTTGTTGTGTTTGTCCTTCTTTTTCAAAGAGGCCCATGACGTCAGGGAAATAATGATATGGCTTGCAGTTGACTTTGATTTGAGTGAAGAAGGGTTGTGCATGGTCGCCAGTCTCACTTTCTCCTCCAGAACCACCTGGGTCCAGTCCCCAGATATTCAACAAGACTACTGGAGATAGCCCAGGATACAATGGGAGTCCCTAGGCCTTTTAGTCTAAGACCTTTTCATGTTTTCACTTTGAGTGAGGTAACACAGGCCTCTTTTAGAAGTAAATCAAGGAATGGCCCCTTTAATTTAAAAAAAAAAAATCAAATGAGGAGAAGATCCTCAGGGCTGCTCTTCAAAAGAGAAACAGTTTCTATTGACATTCACTCTGAGCCAGGAGGACCCAAAATATAGCCATTAAGAGGTGGTTTGGCAGGCACCTGTTGTGGTCCAGGCTATTAGCTCCAGAGTGAAATGGGTTTAAAGTTTGATCTTTGAGGAGAGAGATACAGAGAGACAGACAGAGACACACAGAGACAGAGAGACAGAAAGAGAGAGAGAGAGGAAGGAAAGAATCTAACCAGTAAACCTCAAGTTAAGTGGGCAGCTTCCAGTGAAAAAAAAATTTACCTTCCTTTGGAGAGGGAGAGAATGTATTGCATTACCTGACTGGCTGCATCCCCATTCAGGCAGATCAGACTACTCACAGGTTGTGTTTGTCCTTCATTTGTGAAGAGGACCATGACATCAGGAAAATGATGACATGACTTCTTTCCTTCCTTCCTTCTTTCCTTCCTTCCTTCTTTCCTTTCTTCCTTCCCTCCTTCCCTCCTTCCTTCCTTCCCTCCTTCCCTCCTTCCTTCCTTCCTTCTTTCCTTCCTTCCTTTTCCTTCTTTTCTCTCTTTTCTGAAAGTCCAAACAGTAAACCTGTTTCATTCTGGAGCTCATAGATTGGACCTCAATAGGTCCCTACCCAACCTCCATTTAAAAAGTATATTTTGGGCCCTCCTGGATCAGAGTGAATGTCAATAGTAATTGTTTTTCTTTCGATCAGCAACCTTGAGGATTTTCCTCTCCTTGTTTGATTTTTTTTTTTTAAATTAAAGAGTTCATCCCTTGACTCACTTCTTAAAGAAGCCTATTCACTGAATGGGTGTTACCTCACTCAAAGTGAAAACCTGAGAAGGCCTTAGCCTAAAAGGGCCAGGTACTCCCATTACATCCTGGGTCATCTCCAGTAGTTCTGATGAATATCTAGCCACTGAACCTAGATGGTTCTAGAGGAGAAAGTGAGATGCACTCAATACAGTTCTGAGTAAAATGCTAAAAGAAATTTTCCACATTCTTTGGTTTCTGGATAAGGAAATAGAAAATGGGGAAACCTTGGTCCTAATATAATAATCAGTTATTAAACATAAGAGAAATATTAATTACTCCATCCCCCAAATTGATTCAATTTGAGAGACTAAGTCTCCTCAATGAATCATTAATTGATATTACACAAACAAAAATCAAGGGTTCTTTACTATGAGGCTTACGAGTAACAATGGGAAGGAGAAAAGGGGAGAAATTGATTAACCCATTGACAAAACCAAAGGGGCAATTCCTTTTAGTATGTACACCTTACAGATAAAAGACATAAAGAGAAAAAAATAAACAGTAAATGAAAATTGCCCATATAAGGCTCAGAAGTCTAATCTCATATAACTGTCTGATTCTCAGGATATCACCTGATGTAAACTCACTGATCTGGGTGTGGTCTCAGAGTAGTTTCCAGCTGACTGCCTTCTTAGATTCAGGTTACTTACAGAAGTCCTCTTCTCTGCTAAAAATCTCCTACAAAATTGGGCTTAACACACATTTAAATTACTTTGTCAATAACCAGGTAAAATAATGAAAGTTAACTCAACTCTTATGTCTCCATTATAAAATCAAATTTGGAACCTTTTAGACCAGAGAATTTTCATTTTTAGATTAGCCAATTGTCATATTGGTATATCTAAGAAACTCAAATACAAACAGAAAAATTAGAACTCAATTTTTATACTTGGCATTATTCATTCCCCCGTTATGAGAATGAGATTCTGCTGAGGAATTAATAACAGAACACTTTTGATAAGAAAATGGACTCCAGTACAAAAATGAATTCATTTAAAAGTTGCCAGATTAATTTCAATTGTAACAAAACATTCAGGGATGGTATATATAAATACATTGAATAGTCAATTTCTAAACAGTGCATATCAAGTAAGTTATTTATAATAAAAACATTTTCAACTTCTAGCCATGTTCAAATGAATAACTCCTAACAAAAGTAGGTGTCTCTAAAGCTTTTACAAGCCAGAACACAAACCATTCTTCTTCTAAGATAACTGATATTCCTTTACTTAACATAGACCTGAGATATTTATGATATTCACTAAATAATAGAATTGTATCTTGGTTTCACAAGTCTTTGCATGATTTGTCTAATTGTTTAAATACTATCGTGGAAATTAAAAGACCTTAACTTACACATGAACATATAGCTAGTAATAGATGTCAAGGCTAAACACCTAATTAGTTGTTTGGAATATAGAAAGGACTAAAATTCTAAGCCAAAATGCAAAAATTTTATATCTGAATCTTATTGTAGTAACTCATATGTGCTCCAGTATTAGCTTAAAAGATAAAGATTAAATATTGTGTTCATACTGATTATAGAAATTTTCTATAAAAGAAGAATAGGGACATAACTAGACCGCAAGAAAATAGTGCTTCCCTAACCATGACAATTCCGGGTAAAAGTTATGTAGATAGTCAATTGCATTGACCAATGTTTAAAGTCAGGCAGGTGGGATATTTTCTAGAGCAGTGGTTCTCAACCTTCCCTTTAATACTCATATATGGGTGTATCTGCATGTAGGCAGACCCACCTTGAGACAGATAGAGGAGCAGTGTCTTGGTTCCTAAGACTATGGGAAATATGTGTTTTCCAATATATCTGATGACCATTGTGACTCCTGTGAAAGGGTCATTCAACTCCCAAAGTGCTCACAACCCACAGGTTGAGAACCGCTGTTCTAGAGGAAATGTCCCATTGGAGAAATTGAGTCAGAAAAATTCTACCTCAGTCCTTGCCAAAAGTCATTTGCCCAGCCTTTTTCCCTGAGAACTCCATCTGCAGTTCATCTGCAGCTAAAACTTCATGGGGTTGCTGGCATCATGCATCATTGGCTCAGTAGAGTTCCTTGATTGCACCTGAAGTCAGACAGAATAATATCAGTTAGCAGTCCCATAAGGTAAGTTCCAGTAATCAGAGCTTCAGGTGGTTTCAGCTCTCATGGATCACATATCCTAGATAGCAAGTATTTACTGTAATCTCACATTGGTAACAGTAAAAGATTCAGTACAAAAAAAAATCCCATATTGATATAACTAGTATTCATGTTAAGTAGATTTTGTTTTCCATCCTAAGTTCAACATTACACAAATGATTTTGCTTTAAGATGCTTAATAACAAACAACAAAAGACTTGGGATGGAATATGTAAATATAACAGTCCCAAATTGTATACAGAGAACAGATTTTATGAAACATTGTCTATAGTAAAACATGTTTGATTATTAACCATTTTCAAATGAATATAAACACAGACTACTGCTCTCACAATCCATTTAAACAACGGGAATATCTTTGAGGTGACTCTTAAGTGGTTTGCATGCATTTCTACACATGTTCTAATTCCAGAATAAATAACAAACATAAGTAAAATCAGATTTCCCATTAGGTTGATACAAGAGAGCTCATAAATTACTACTCTTCACTAACATAACTGAGTATACTGAAATGTTATTCCTTAAAGTATAAACAAGTGATTCCTCACAGCATAATAGATTTATATCTTTGTTTCACAAACTTGTTTAACTTTGTAGAATTATACTCATATCATTCTGAAAGAATGAGTTATTTCAGGAATTGAATGTGTGTATATATCTATATCTGTCTACATGTCTATACACATATACATACATATATACATATGTATGTATATATTTACACACGTATGTATATATATATGTCTATCTATCTATCCATCTATCCAACTATCCATCCATCCATCTGTCCATCTATCTATCTATCTGTCTGTCTGTCTGTCTGTCTGTCTGTCTGTCTCTCTGTCTCTCTGTCTATCTATCTATATGACAAGTTCAAGCACTAATTGAAGTCTTGCTTAAACAAGAATTGGGATGACAATACATTCAGATCAAAGTAGCAAGATCTTTCCCTTTTGCAGCTTATTATACTAATTTAGATGTTTTAGTATTGTTCTAATAACTAATAGATTCAATATTGCAAAAACAAACTTCCACTGTGTCTATCATGACAATAGAACTATGAGTGTTATAAAGAGGAACATAATTATAACCATCAAAACTGGTCCTCTAGGCCTACACCCCTACAAATAGCCTAGCATATGAAACCAGGTGGATAGATTTCTTATGTGGGAAATTGAATTAAGAAGAGCCCAAGCTTAGTTTTCCAAGGCAACCTCCCTACCTTATTCCCAGGGATAGATATGAACATATATTTACTAGCCTTAAATCTCAGATGTCACTTTCTTTGAGTAGCTGTTATTGCTTTTAAAGAACCCATTTAAGGCCAGTCCAAGGACACAACAAATCTAGGAATGAAACCGAAAGAATATTGAGAGACCCCCACACTCCCAGAAAAAGAAAGCTTTCTCTTTGAGCTATAAAGTCTCACTAATAGTAGTAGATATGAACCTAATTTTTATCAATATCATCAAATTATTGCAACAAATTAACTTACAAAGCAAAATTACTAGGCCTTCTAAAAAAAATCACAGAAAAGATATTTTTTGACTTTTTGGAGGGGGGAAGGCAGGGCAATTGGGGTTAAGTGACTTGCCCAAGGTCACATAGCTAATAAGTGTTAAGTATCTGAGATTAGATTTGAACTCAGATCCTCCTGACTCCAGGGCCAGTGTTCTATTCACTGCGCTACCTAGTTGCCCTGACACAAAATATCTTTACAGAAGATGTTTTTAACTTAAACATTACTTCCCTAAAATTATTTCTCTTTCTTTAAAACAGTTTAAAACTTATTCTGATTTTAAAAAGAATACTCATTAAACTTTTATGAAGTAAATTAGTTGGAAACCTCTAAAATGACAGATCTCTCTCTTATTCCACCTTAAAGCAAAAACAAATCTTTAAAATTGGAATCTATCAAAACTAAGTTGGTATAAATTTTATTTGAGTAACATAAATAAATCCCCAAAGTACCATAACAACAAAATAAATTCCTAAACATCATAAATTCTTAAGTATCATCCCCCTCTCATCAAAAGGTGTTTACAATGGGAAGGAAATTCAGTTTTTCTAAGCCAAAAAGAGCATACTCAACTAAATTAGCCTTATCACAATAACAAAGCTTACCAGGCCTTTAAAAATTTACACAATATCTTATTTCCTTTGTCTTAAAATATATCACTAGAAATTTAAAAAAAAAAAACAAAACAAATTACATTCTGGAATTCCACATAGACAGTGAATATATGATAGTTTACTTAAACCCCTAGAAAATCAACACTGACCAATTGCTTTAAACCTCTAAAGGAACACTACATACATACACACATACGTACATGCACACATACACAAACAGGAACAAGTCACATATATGCATATAAAATGTCCTTAGATGGAACAGGCTTTATTTTGTGCAAGGATTCTTATTTACTCAGTAGGAATTCCACAATACAGGAAATTCTTTCATACAGTTGATAAGAATTTATGACTAGATGGTTCTAAAAGTCCTTCTAGTTTTATGAAGGAGATTTTATAAGGTCTTTTCTTTGCATAAATACCAATTTTCCTTTTGCCAATACCTACCTAAATACTGGATAAAAATAATAACTCCAAATTATCTAACAATTTCATAATTTTCATAAGTGATAGCTCAATAATTTTAGGGAAACTTCCTCTTAAATAATATATTTCAGAATATTACCAACACATGGTCAGCAAGGCTGATAGAATGACTTAACAGCTTCCTAACCCATTCATTCTTTTGAACAGTGCAATTCTAAATCAAACAACATCTAGATTATAAGAGAAATTGCTTTTATAACTACTTAGATGATACACTTTTTCACCAAATTACACAATATGAGAAAATTTAGAAATATACCAATACCCTAAAAAAATATTATATGTTTCAAATTTGAAACAAAATATACACCAATCAGGTAACCTTAATTTAGTTGAATGCACTTCCATTTTATCTTACACAGAAGATCACTCATCTCAGCATCACTCACATTTTATACTGATCACATCTAAAGACTCATATAAAGTTATCAAATATGAGGCAATTACATCTTATTAAAAGACATAATAAAAACAGCTAACATTCATATAGCATTTACCCTCTACTAAGAAATGTGCCAAGTACTTTATAATCATATAATTTTCACAACAACCCTGAGAGGTGGATTTTTTTATGACTCCCTTAAAGAAGTAAATTGAGGTAAACAGCACTTTCTTGGGGCCATACACCTAATAAATCTCTTAATTACAAATTTAAAAAAAACAACATCTTTTTGTATTAGGTTGTAATTTACCATAGTAAACCTGATAAAGAGAGCACACTCAGACTCAGTTCTTATTTCCTTCAGGATGGTTTTTGGCTTAAATCAAATCAAATCTGGATTTATAATCACTAATGACAGCATTTTAATTTCTAATGTTGTATGTTCTTAGTACTTTAAAAGAAAAAGAAGATTAATATCCATAAATTCATATTTCCTTTTTTTAAAGACATGTGGGTGATAATTTCCAACTCCATATAAATTTTTTCCTCTACTTTGAACCCCTGCCTCTAACTTTGAGATTTATCAGATAAAAAGCTGCCCAGATAAACAGCATTCCAGTCATCTCCTCCTGGGAATTTTAAGCTACATATACTAGTAAAGTTTCATAAAACATTTTGAAATCATACTTGTTAACTTTAGGTTAGCTTAAAATATGCTGAGCTGAAATATTCCAAGATTCTTACTTTTGACCCAGGCAAACAGATCTAAGGAATTTGATTTAATGCTGACAGTGTGGCAACTTTCTCCAGGTAGAAACCTTAAGAGCCTTTAGAAAGTTACTTAAATAATAATTATATAATTGAACAGTCCAAGGAAACATTTAAGATTTTATATAATAATGACAAATCACAATAACCTATATCTTTGCCATATCCAATATTTATGTAGTGTTAGTTTTAATATAGCCTCCCTATAGATTTATGCTGAAAGCTGGGTGGACATGATTAACCAGATGATTATTTAATCCAGAGGTTCCAAAATTTATTTGCTCTACTGGAACATTTAAAAAAAATATTCAGTGCTGTGCTCCCTCCTCCCCCCTGGAAATCTATTTTCTTTAACCTTTTTACAATTTTATTTTAAATTTACATCATTTAAAAATACTTGCACACATTTTAAATGACATCTTAAATTTAATAATATATTGTAAATTTGTAGGAATTTTGATGATGCAATATTGCCTTATGCAACTGTATAGCACTGTATTTTATACAAATAATTACACACACATATTCCTGTTGATGCATGCTGGATTTCCTGACAAAACTCAAAACACTTGCCTGCCAACACTTGCTTGTTAAGGCCCATTGGTGGTCTTGACCACTAATTGATTATAAGTTGCATTTTGTGTTTTTATTTGGAAAATAATGTAGTCTTTATGACTTTAGCTCTGTTACACAATAGATGAAACATGTATGAATGCTTTTCCAAAATTCTCTTCTCTTCTCTTCTTTCCTCATGTTTCCACTGCCCCCTTATTTTCATTTAATGGTCCCCAGTTGCTACCACCCTGTGCTACCACCACCACCCTGGATCAATCCAGCACCCTGAAATGGGGTAGTGTTGCCTACTTTGAGAACCTATAAACGTTACTGTTAGACTAAATCTGGTCACAGACTGATTTATAATAATCTTTTCCTTTGCTGTTTCTAGTTCTTGATTAAAGTCAAATCACTGTTCTTTAACTACACAATCAATGGGGTTAGATCCTGAAATCTTAAAATACTGACACCTCAACTCAGTTATTAATCTGCTACCAATTACCATTTTTTAATATCAGTCTTTTGACAGTTAAATCTGTAACCCAAAAGATTTAAAGAAGAATAAAAAAATTTAACAATATTTCTAAGGAAACTAATTATCAAATTAATGTTAGGCATTATCTTTTTACACATCAGACATCACAGAACTTGGGTAATTTTGTTTAAAACCACAGAGTTAACAAGTTTCCTCATATAGTGTAATAATAATAACAGCAATAATAACAATATTTCACTTTAAATTAGACCTGAATAAATTCAATTATATCTGAATCTATATCTGAATGTTCTCAAATAGAACTTCAAGGTATGCTTTCAATTATTTTAATAATATATTTTATGCAAGGGCTATTAATTCCAAACATTTTATATGATGCAATTCACCATTTCTAGCCAAAGCTTTCAAAGTGACAGTATATAACAAGAAAGACTTGAAACATGTGGTGTCTGCCATTTGGATTCATCCTAGACCTCTAAAGCTTTGTCTATTAACTTTCAAATCAAGCTACAGAATTCTCAGTCTCAATTTTTCTACTTAAAACAAAATCAAACTTCCTCACACCCTTTCAACATGATTAAATCATGTGAAACTGGCACAAGAGCACCCAGAGCAATTATCCAGGGACAGGAGGGGCTTAGAGCACATGGCCTTGTTGCTGCCAGCCTGCTGTGAGCAAGGTATGTCCCCCATTTGTCCCCAGACCTTCTTAACTGCCTTCCATATATTCTCTCAAGCCTTTATTTCTCTTTCTAAATTTTTGGAACCCATTACTTAGATTGCCCAACTTTTTTTACATTTCAATCATATGTCAGACTGCACATAACATTATTAAACCAATGTCTTTGGTTTAATTTTCCTAATTTTCCATGCTATGGAGCCAGGATAACTTAGATTCAGTCCCCATGTTATAACCTACCACAGTCTTTTTTGATCCTGGATCTCTCATCAAATAGGTTAAATCTCCTTCCTACCTTTGTGTCATCTGTAATTTAGGTAAACATGTTGCCTGTGCCTTTATCCATGTTATTGATAAAAGTGTTAAACAAAATAAAAATTTCAAAATGAGATCCCAGGAGCCAGTCATTAGACTTCTCCTGCCAAACTATACAGAACCTTTACACTTGTGTTTGAGTTTTTCCATTCAACCTATTCCAAATCCAGATGATTGTTTTGTTTCCTTTCCCACATTATGCCCATCTATTCTATAATGACATGAGGCAGTTTATCAAATGATTTGCTAAAAGCTAATCAGAATTGATATGCACTCTTCACTGATAGGTAGTTTAATAACTATCATACAAGGAAATAAGTTCAGTCTAGAATGACTTGCATTTTGTTTCTTGAAGAATCTAGGTTCATTCTTAGGGATCATAATATCCTTATCTAAATATTGTCTCAACATATCTTTAATAATACAATCTATAATTTTCCAGGGAATCAAAATCAAGCCCATAGCCAATATTGTGCAGATTCTATTCTCATACCTTGTGGGAAAATAGAAACTACATGTGTCCTTCTGTCTGATTTACATATTTGAAATATCACTGGCTTCAGATTAGTAATTGTGTCTATCAACTCTTAGTAGCCCAGGATGTAGTTTATCTAGGCAGCGGATAAGCATACCTTAAGGGTAGTAGGTGTTCTTACTATCTCCTCACTTATCCTGAGTCCCCACTAACTTTTAGTCATTTTTGTCCTGTCATTTACAATGCAGAAATCATTCTCTTTAACAGAAAAAGAAAATGAAATGAGATACTTTAGCTTCTCTCTGTTGTCAGTTGTTACGATCCCATTCACCAGAAAGTGGTTTTAGCCTTTCCTAGATGCTCATCTTTCTCCCAACACAAAGGCTACAAAATCTTTTTTTTTTGTCTTTACCTTTCATTGCAAGACTAATTCTGATACTCCTAAACATTCGCTTATGAGATATATGCCCCATTTTATATTCATCTTCTGATACCCTCCCTTACTTCCATCTTTTATACATTTATAGGTAGATTGATTCCTTTTCTGGGTGACCTGCATTGGTTTCGGTAGACATGCCTGCTTCTCCTTATCAGAATTATTTCTTTTTATCTTTAGAAGTTGGTTCTTTTGAGTTTCTTCTTCCTTGTCAACAAATTTTACTTGTGCAGAATGTTGGTCCTTGGAATATTTCTATAATTTCCCTAAACTCCATGAAATGTGTGCATATAATCACAGGTTTAAAGTTGAATGAGATCTTAGAGTCCATATAGTGCCATTCAAGCTATCTACCTATCCATCCATCCATCCATTTATCCATCATCTAACTATTCATTCATGCACACACGTATGAGCACAATGTAAATATGTACATATGCATATGCATATGTGTGCACACAAATATAAGCATATAGACATACATATGTGTATGTATATATATGTATCCATATGCACACACACTTATATATTCATGAATTCATTTATTTTTGTTTGCTTTTTGGCTTGCTTATTTGTTTATTTGAAGACTGTACCAAATTTGGGAGTGAAGGGGCTACTCTTGAGCACATCCTTCTACTCATAAGTATAAGAACTTTTACGTGCTTTTCTTCTGGCTAGGGCTGGTTCATCTCTTCTTAGGCTACCTAGTGGCCACCTCTTCCCTGAGTCTTGTCATACTGATGCCCAGGTTAATGTGGACATCCAATCAACATAGCCCACTGAAACTCAGCAGTCTTTAGCTCAAGAAATCAAACTACGGACTCCCAGGGGGCAGAGCAAAGATGGAGTCATAGAAGCAATAAGGTTCTGCAGTTCCCACATAGCCACCTCAAATGCCCATAAAATATGACTCTAAACAAATTTTAGGGCTCCAAAACTCACAAAAATATATCTCCTGCTGAAGGCAGCTTGGCAGGAAGGGCTAGGAGCCAAAACCAGCGCAGCCTAAAACCACAGCTTGGCCCTGGGGGATGGGGGTGGGCAGCCAGGACAAGCTGCAGCTGGAGCCTTCAGGAGAGTGTATCAGCAGCAGCTGTGGTAGTTTCCAGAATTATCAAGCCATAATAAACAAGGACTAAGTGAAAGGTCAGTGGAACTAAGCTAAATTTGGGGGAGAAAAGCCATCTGGCCAAACTGCCTCCAGGGCAAGGAAGAGGCAGAAGCAGTGACTCTGCAGCTGCCTACACATGGCTGCTTCAGAGCACCCAGCCTGCAGACTGCAGGGGGGCCAAGTGATCATTCAGAGGCTAAGTGCTCTTGCGTTGAGCAGCCTGGATCCAGATCATGGTCTTGGGTGGTGGTCCTGGGGTGCATTTTCAGTGAGCCAAAGCTGATGGGAGCTGCAGCAGCCAAAACCCCCAGCAATTTGGGACAGAGCTTTCCTCTCTGGAAGCAGAGTTCCACAGAGCTAAAAACTCAAGTAACTTCCTGGCAACAACATGAGCAGGTAAAGGAAACAAAGTAAGAACAGCAATTGAACTCTAGATTCCTTCTTGGGGGACAAAAAAGGATCAAAGCAGGGAATGGGAGAAAGACAAAACAGTAAGAACTCCCACACCAAAAACTTCCAAGAAACATGAAGACTTCCTATAAGCCATAGGTCAGCTTAAGAAGGATTTTGAAAATCAAATAAGAGAAGTGGAAGAAAAATTGGGAAGAGAAATGAGAATGATGCAAGAAAATAGTGAAGCGAGTCAACAACCTGACTGAAGAAAATAACACCTTAAAAAAAAGATTAACTCAAATGGCAAAAGAGGCCCAAAAAGCCAATGAGGAGAAGAATGCCTTTAAAAGTCCAATTTGCCAGATGGCAAAAGAATCTCAAAAGCTTTCTGAATTAGAGTGGAGCAAATGGAAGCAAATGACTATCAGAAATCAAGATACTATTAAAAAGACCCAAACAAATGAAGAAATAGAAGACAATGTGAAATATCTCCTTGAAAAAACCACTGACCTGGAAAACAGATCCAGGAGAGACAATTTAAAAATTATTGGACTACCTGAAAGCCATGATCAAAAAAAGAACTTAGAAAGCATCCTTCAAGAAATTCTCAAGGAACATTGCCCTGATATTGTAGAACCAGAGGGCAAAATAGAACTTGAAAGAATTCCCCAATCACCTCTTGAAAAAGATCCTCAAAAGGAAACTCCTAGGAATGTTACAGCCACATTCTGGAATCCGCAGATCAAGGAGAAAATATTACAAGCTGCCAAGAAGAAACAACTTGAATACTGTGGAAACACAATTAGGATAATCCAGGATCTAGTAGCTTCTACATTAAGGGATAGAAGGGACTGGAATATGATATTCTGGAGATCAAGGGAGCTTGGTTAAAACCAAGAGTCACTTACCCAGCAAAATTGAGCATAATGTTCCAGGGGAAAATATGGTCATTCAGTGAGGTGGAGGACTTTCAAACATTCTTGTTGAAAAAATCAGAATTGAAAAGAAAATTTGACACTCAAATACAAGAAGTATGAGAAGGTAAATATGGAAAAGAAATCATAAGGAACTTATCAAAGTTGAACTACTTACATGCTAACGTGGAAAAACAATAATTATAACTTCTGAAACTTTTCTCAGTATGAGGATAGGTGAAGGGAATACAAATGTATATATATATATATGTATATATATATATATATATATATATACATACTCGTATGTCTATATAGGAGGGTTTATATATGCATACGAACACACATCTGAGTATGTGTATATATGAGTACATAGAGGGCACAGGATCAATTGAATAGGAAGGGACGACACTCTAAAAGGTGAAATTCT
>CM053580.1:558590698-558610022 GCA_028627135.1 Pseudochirops cupreus | reverse complement strand
TTATTAACTACATCCAACTGGGAATTAAGATATACAGGCACTGTGGTAGGGAGATCCATACTGCCCTACCAGAAAGCCAGAGGGGTGAGGGGGAGGACATAGGAGAGAGCTGATTAGAGGAGGGATTATACAGTGGGATGGCTGTTTTGAGGTGCTGGGTAGGGGAAAGATGGGGAGAAAATTCATAACTCAAAATCTTGTGGAAATGAATGGTGTAAACAAGAAAATAAATAAATTAATTTATTTTAAAAAAAAGAAATCAAACTGCCTCAGCCTTCTTGGTAGCTGGGATCACATGTGTGCATCATCATGGCTGGTCAGCTCTTTCATTTTAGAGATGAGGAAAATGAAGAGAGAGCCTTTCTTCAATCTTCACTCTCCTTGACCTTTCTGCAGTCCTTGAAACTCTTGCTCACCCTCTTCTCTTTGATACTATTATCTTGCTAGGTTTTTTGGGGATACCACTCTATCCTGGTTCTTTTACCTATCTGATTGCAGAGTTATCTTTTTTGCAAGATCTTCTTCCAGAGCATACTTTCTAATTATAGGTGTTCCTAAGATTTCTGTCCTGGACCTTTTTCTCTTCCTTCTATACTACTTCTCTTACTTATTTCATCAGTTCCCATGGGTTTCATTACTGCTTCTATGCTGATAATTCTCCAAATTGCTTTTCTTGCTTCTATCTTTCTGCTGACCTCCAATCTGGTATCTCCAACTGCCTTTCAGACACCCCAAACAGGCTGTCCAGTAAACATCTTAACCTCATTATCTTGAAAAGAGAATTCATTATCTTTCTTCCTAATTCCTAACCCCATTCCTGTTACTGTAGAGGGCATCATGATTCTCCCAAGTTCCTCAGGTTTGCAACCCTAGGAGGCATCCTCAACTCATCTCTATCTTTCACCCCCTTCATATACAAGCCGTTTCTAAAATTTGTCAATTTCACCTTTGCAATATCTCTTGAGTAGCCCCTCCTTCTCTCCTCTGACACTGCCACTTCTCTAGTGCAGATCCTCATTACTTCATACCTGGCCTATTGTAATAACTTGCTGGTGGGTCTGCCTGTCTCAAATCTTTCCCCACTCCTGTTCATCCTCCATTTAATCATTAAAGTTATTTCTCTAAAGCACAAATTTTTATCATGTCACTCTTTCTTCTAATGATAATGTAATTTGAATTTGAAGATCCCTTTGTGCTGGCAAAGGTAGCAGGTACTTAGCACTTAGTAATTGGTCAAGCCTCTGTTGGGGAAACAGAAGGTATGAACTCCTGTTTCCTGTTGCTGATATAACAGGAAGGGGTTGGCTGAAACAGGAAACTAATGCTGTGTGTATATAAGGAGAAGCCCCAGAGAGGGACAGTCAGAATTTCTTGGGACAAGAATCTGGTGGCAGAAGTTGTTCTGCTGGAGAGAGAGAGAGAGAGTTTCTCTCAGCAGTATTTGGAGGCTGAGCTGCTACTGCTGGACTAAGAATTGAGAAGAGAAATGAACATTGAGAACGGAGTCAGAATTTCTTGGAGCACCATGAAGGCAGAAGCAGCTGCTGGGAGGAGGCTGCAGAGAATGGTTTTTGATTTTGAAGTCCTAGATAGAGTGACTTTTGATTCTGGGAGCCAACTGAGAAATCTCATGGTTCCGAGGGCCAGCCAGAGCTGCCAAGAGGCTGAGAAAGTGCGACTATTGTGATGCTGAGACTTTGTCTGTTTGTGGCTTTGTTGGGCCTTGACTTCCCAGGAGCAGAGACTTTGAGGGATTTGAGATGGACTGGACACTGTGAGCTCCAATGAGAAGTGGGAATTGCCTGAAGAACCAGACAAGGACCTGAGAGCTGTCTGCCTTTGAACCCAGGTGACAGTTTGGTAAATCCAGGCAGGATCTGGGACCATAGAAGGGGATCCAGGGAATCTGAGAAACCACCCTAAGTTAAGCTGAAAGAAGAATTTACTTGGATGCTGTGTACTGACTAAAAAGATTATAATTTATTATTGACCTAGGGATGGAGGGTCTGTGTATTCTCTAATGATTGAATAGTGAACAATGAAGGATAATTGATTGACTAAATGATTGTACTTAATGATTGATGACTGAATAAATAATTGCTTTGTAACCTAGTATGCCCCATGAGTGGAAAACTTTGACTATTGTACTTTATGATTGAATTAAGGATTTTGTGAATGCTTGAGTTACTAAATGATTGTTCTTTGTTCAAAACTTTGTGGCCACTATGGTGGAAACTATGTGGCATTTTAATTGTAAGCTGTTGTGAGAACTGTATTTTGTGAATGCTATAATAATACTGTGAATGCTATACCTTGATTTCTATGAATGTTTTTATTTGATTTGTTATGGAATAAATAGACTGTTCACTCTACTGTGTAATCAGAACCTTAAAAGCTGTTCACAGTGGCATTCTTCTGAAAAGCTGCTAGTGTATGACATTGCATCCCTACTCAATAAACATCAAGTTCCCCCTATTGCCTTCAGGATCAATTATAAGGTACTCTATTTAGCACTTCAGAAATGTTGATTGATTGATTGGTTTTAAGTGACATGGTCAAAGTCACACAGAAGGAAATAATACCTTTGAGAAATGATCTCACATTCTCTGATTCCAGAATAAACACTCTCTCCTTTGCCTCTTTTACAGTGCTTTGTAATGGTAAGTTTCTATTTTCTTCTCTCTCTATCCAGATATTTGAATGTCCCTTTCCCCCAAGTTGCCCATCATCTCCATCCCTGTGGATCCTCTCTTCTGGTAACATAGTTCATCCAGAATTCCATAAAGTTCTCTGAAGTAAAAAAAGGGGGTCCTCATACTTGAAAAGACTTGGAAGCACTGTTTTAATGGGAAAAAACAATCTACTAATAACTTTTCACCCACCCCCAGGCCCTAGCTATTTATTAAATAACAATATTAAATAACTTTTACGTAGCACGCATTTAGGTAAGCAAATCTTTTCTTCATGTATTTATCATTTGGCTATCACAAGATTTTTGTGAAGTAGGAACCATAGTATTATAACTTTACATGAGATTCTCAGATGAAGAAACTGAGGCAGAAAGGCATTAAAAAAGTTCTGGAGAGTCATGTAACTGCTAAGTGTCAGGTAGAATTTAAATACAGTTCTTCCTGACTCAAAGTGCAGTATTCCACTCTATCACTTGGCTATCCAGAAGAATGGGTATAAAATAACCTGCTATATTTGGGTCTACTTTCTACATGCAATTTCTGTTAATATCCTGTCACTACTCACATTGCACAATGAGGGTGAGCCTGAGTTGCTGAAAACTATAGTGGCATAGCTCTGGATGTTTCTAATTTGGAAGGCTTTCCTGTATGAATATTGTTGTGTCTTTCATCTAAGGATTAGCCTAGCTAAGTTAAGAGAAACTTATTGACAGAAGGGTTCTTGGGATGATGAATTTTTCAACCATAAAATTTCTCTGAATTATAGAAAGATTATGATCAGGACCTACAGAGGGAGTAGCTAGCCACACAGATGAAGCTCCAGATTCTAGGACTGCAGTAAGGAGAATGTATGTTCTCTTGAAGAAGAGAGTCAGGGTTATTTGAATGCAAATGTGCATTTGTGTGTGTGTGTGTGTGTGTGTGTGTGTGTGTGTGTGTGTGTGTGTGTGTGGGAGGGCATGGGGGGTGGGGCAGAGGGAGCTGCTGGGGTTATTGTGCAAACTTACTCTTGCTCAGTTAGTTTACTGGAAGTTTTGATTTCACTCCATTCTCATATTAGGAGATGGAGGAAAATCTTTATTTGCTAAGATCCAAAAGAGACCTTTTTGGGAAAGAATCTAATAACATCAATTCCCTTATGACCTGAGATGACCCAAGAGTCTCTAGATTCCAATTGAATTACAGGGGGTCCAATGCAAAGATAATGTCTTTTTGCTGGTCTAGAGACTCAAGCTCAGTATTTTAATTTATCATCTCCATGAACAAAGAATATAAATTACGTTACACTTGACTCAATAGAAGTTATTCAAAATTTAGATTTTTTTTTCAAATCTGAAACTAGATTAATTAGCACCATGCTTGGGATGCATTTATCAACATCACTTTTCATAAATCCCAGGGAAGCTCAGTGTAACTTGGTGCAGTTTTGTGGAATTCAAGCCAAAGCTATTAAAACATGTCTTCAGGGCTCTAGGTGACTGGAGAGAAGAGGAATTCAGGTATTATATATGACTGTTGGATTTTCTCCCCTGATATCCCTACACGCATACACATTGCTTTTTAAAAAATCTGAACCCTCATCCAAAGTCAGGGCAGGTAAAGGCTTTGCAGTCCTTGAAGGTAGTCGGTCAGCAGCTCCTGACAGCCATGCTAATGCAAAATGAATTAACATGTCACATCCGAACTTCTCAACTTCTCATGTCAGAGGGCAAGCCAAAAAAAAACCCCAAAACCAAACCTCAATATAATAACTGCATTTTTCAGCACTCTACTTAGAACTCTATTGACCTATCCTTTTTTTCCCTATTATAGAAGCTTAACAGAAAATTACATGGACAGTTCAGTTACTTTGAGAATTCTATTACTTGGTTCACTTTAAGTATTTGAGTCAGATGGGGATGTTGGAACGTTAGAAATAGTTCTCTCTTTTCTCTTGTTCCTTGGTAGACAAGTATGGGTAATAGTATGATATTAGAGAAAAACAAAACAAATCCAGACTCTAGTCCTTTACACACTTTATATGGCAGGATTAGACAATAATGTAATCAGATGGTTTCCTTTTAGTCCAATTGCTGAAAGAGTAGTTGTTTGTCCTTCATTTTTAAGAGGATCAATGACATCATCAGGTGCCTTTCCTGGGGGGATTTAAGTGAGAGAGAGTTGCACAAAGTGATCAGTTTTACTCTTTCCTCCAGAGCCATCAAATTTCAGTGGCAAGACAAAAGTTAGGATCATTCATGATGGCCCTGTACGCAGTTGATAATCTCGATGTCTTCAACGTCTGACCAAGATCTAAGTACTCAACAGTGCATGCTTCAGCTGCCTTCATGGTCATTGGAATGAATTGTTCTCATTGACCCCTTCTGCTGGGGGAAGTCTTCACATGCCTGAGGTAGACATCTTCCAAAGAATAGTGGTTAATGCTTCAGACATGGAAGATAGCCATCTAATCTTCATTTTATTAATATGTTTATCCATTGCCTATGGTATTGGGAGAGAAAAACACAAACAAACATGTACAATGGGGCAGGTATATGAAGATTGTTCTTCAAAGCAAATGATGACCTGATTTTTGAGAAAGAGAAGAGAATAGAGTCTGCAAGGACTAGGCCAATGAGCTTGACTTTGGTTCTTGGGAAAATTCTAGAATGGATTATCAAAGATATGGTTGGTGATTATACAGAAAGAGGAATAGTGATTGCAGAGAAGCATCCTGCCTTCATTAAGAATGGGTGCCTCATTTCCTCTTTTGAAGGAACTATGAAACTAGTGAGGAGAATGCTACAAGTACAGTTTACCTAATTTTTTGCATACTTTTCATAAAACTCATAGTATTTAACAGAAAATATGGAGAGTTATGTATTAAACAATAATGGAATAAGATAGATTCAGAACTGGATGGTTGGCTAGACTCAAAGGGTAAATGTTAATGGTCCAAGTCAACATGATAAGAGATCTCCAGCAGAGTATTTTAGGAATCTGTGCTTGACCTGAGCTGTTTAACATTTAAAAGAAATAATAAGTGATTTGGATAAAGGCATAGATGGTATGCTCATCAGATTTGAGGATGACATTAGTTAGAAGGAATAAGTATCATGATGGACAATGGTACCAGGATCAAGAAAGATATTGACAGGCAAAGGTATTGGGTTGGATATAATAGGATGAAATCCAATAGGGATAAATGTAAATCTGAAACATGGATACCAAAAAATCAACTTCTTAAATACAAGGTGAAGGAAATGTGGATAGACAACAGTTCTGAAAAAATACCTGGGAGTTTTAGCATTTAACAGGAGCAATTAGAGTTAGTGGCAGAATGAGGAAACCAAAAATGCTAACAAGATCTTGGACTGCATTGAGGGGGCAAGCAAAAATATGGGGGTGAAAGACCCACTATACTCTACCCTCATCCTACATCATCTAGAGTATTATACTTAGTTCCACACTAAGGATGTAAGTAAGCTGGAGTGTCTCAAGAAGGGCAACAAGGATGGCAAAAGAGGTGAAGTATATGATATGGGTACTGTTTTGTGATGAATGAAAATTCAGAGACAGAGTTTCTGGGTAATTAATAATTAATGTGTTAATTGGGCTAGCTAATAATCAATAAAATGATGATCACTAATCTCTCCGCAACCAAAGACAAAACCGTGGAGATCACTAAATGCTAAAATACCTTTGGAAAGGGGGTGCCGCTGACAGGTGAGAATCAATCCTGGCTGGTGAACGGTTAATGAAGGGGTACACATACTAATGAAGAGGTGTGCTAAAAGTTTTTAGCTCTTCTTGCTGAGAACACAGCCTAACCATGGAACTCAGATACCTCCAGTAATCTGAACAAAGGAATCCATCTCTACCAATACCATTCTGGTTGGTTTTCTCCTTCATAAACTGAATTCCCATAGACTCTAATGGAGGGCTAGCTACAAAGACATGGGCTCATTTTCTAGGAGGAAAAATTCACCTATATTACACTCTAAAAAGTAAAGTCTCCTGATTGGGTGGGGTCCACCTAAGACCATTGAGCACGTCTCCTAAAGATGAGGTCAATCTCATCTATTAGCTTTGTCCCTCAGAGACTGGCTAACTGACCTGCAAGGGCTGGTCCCTGAATGAAGAAATAGTAAGGAAAAAAAACTTAATCCTAATTTAATAATTTAATATATATTTTAGTATAGTAGAATATGTAATATAATAGAAATTTTTAAATAGGAAATACAAATATTTTTGTTATAGAAAATAGAAATTTTAATATAATAGAAAAAATAATCACATCTCAGTTTGGAGGAACTAGGGACATTAAATCTCCCTCTCCTACAGTCCATCCAAAGTGGGTTCTTTTCATTTCTGGTACTTCATATTAGGAGTGTGCCAGAAACCAGTTTGGACCAGATCTGATGGTCAATTTTTCAGTATGAATATTTGGTTTTCATAAATTGTAAAATTCTAAAAATGAGGATTTAAATTATTATTTTTCTTGATTAGATTAGATCAGAAAGCTAGATAGCTTTCTGAGAGGGTGAAAATGTGAATAATGCAGGTTTAACTTAAAAAGTGTATGCAATGGGCTTATTTTTGCTTGTTGTTAAACATTTACCAGCATGCTGCTTCTCTTCCTTATTTCCATGTTTTTGTTTGGGCAGGCTCTCACAACCAGAATGCACTCCTCCATTCTGCCTCTCATGATGCCTCTTTCTTCATGACCGACCTCAAGCATGATCTTATCTCTACAACCTATTCTGATCCTCCCAACTGTTAATGTCCTTTCCCCCAGTTATCTTCTACTTAACTACTTTCTATTACTTTGCATTTATTTATTTCATATTTATTCTATAGTGAGCTCCATTTCTCCTTGTTGTCTCCTCCATTAAAATGTAGACTCCAGGGGTGGCTAGATGGTGCAGTGATTAGAGTACCGGTCCTGGAGTCAGGAGGACTTGAGTTCAAATTTGTCCTCAGACACTTAACACTTACTAGCCATGTGGCCTTGGGCAAGTCACTTAACCCCAACTGCCCTGCCTTCCCCCCTCCAAGAAAAGGAAAAAAAAAGTGAAGTAAGTTCCCTGTGAATACAGGCTATTTCATTTATTCTATTTATATTCCTAGATATGAATGTGATGTTTTCTATGTGATTGCTATTCAGTCATTTTCAGTCATGTCTGACTCTTTATGATCCAATTTGGGATTTTCTTGGCAAAGATACTGAAGTAGTTTGTCATTTCAGTTTATTTTACAGAGGAGGAAACTGAGGCAAAAAAGTTAAGTGACTTACCCAGGATCACCAAACTAGTAAAATATTGAAGAGTCATAAAAATGCTAGCTGTTATTGTTCTTACTACTGGTTGTTGTTATGGCTGTCTTGAAAAGACTTAGGTTCGATCTTATTTACGTCAGTGACTAGTCTTGTATCTGTCTGCTACTAACTCACTGAACATCTTGGATTCTCATTTATTCTCAGATGCAATAATAAATGACATCTATACAGTGCTTTGGAGTTTACAAAACAGTTTATGAGTATTATCTCATTTTAATCTCACACTGACCCAAAGAGGCATCACTACTATTATTGTTTTCATTTAACAGATAAGAAAAGCAAGGCTCATTGAGGCTAAGTGAATTGTTCATGATCCTCCAGCTAGTAAGTGTCAAAGGCTGGCTATAAAGTCATATGGAAGAACAACATCTTATTCAATTTTCCAAGCTACTTCAAAATCTAACATGATTTAATGACATTTGAATGATAGCACATACTCCTAGACAGTCAGGTGGTTCAGTGGGTAAAGTGCTGGACCTGGAGTCAGGAAGACCTGAGTTCAAGTCTAGCCTAAATGCATCCTAATTTTGTGACCCTAGATAAGTCACTTGATTTCACTGTGCCTCAGTGTCCTCATATGTAAAATCAGAAGAATAATAGCGCTTACTCCAATGGTTGTTGTGAGATAAGATATTTATAAATTTATAAAGCTTTTTGCAATACTTAAGGCATGGTATAAATGCTAGCTTAAAATATATACCTAAATAATTACATATTGTCTCTCCCACTGAAATGTGAGCTCATTGAGATTTAAGGACTCTTTATGTTGCTGCTGAACATAGTGTCTATCATATGGCAAGCATACAATAAATCATTTTTGATAGATCAATATTCAACAGCCTCTTGAAATCTAAATTCCAAATGTAAAATTCTTCTAATGACCAGATTATTGAATCAAATCATCTTTTTATTCTGTCTTTATTCTATTTGACATCTCAGTGTTGATCATTCCATTCTTCTTGATATCACTTTTTTTTTGCTTTTTTTTTTTGGAGGGGGGGAAGGTAGGGCAATTGCTGTTAAGTGACTTGCCCAAGGTCACATGGCTAATTATTTTTGTGTTAGATGTCTGAGGCCGAATTTTAACTCAGGTCCTCCTGATTCCAAGGCTGATGCTCTATTCACTGCACCACCTAGCCATCCCCTTTGACATCACTTTTGTCTTTGATTTTCACAAAACTATATGTTCTAGGTTCTCCACCTACTTCCCTGACTATTTCTTTGTATCATTTCTTGGTTCCCAAATCTCTTCCAATTTCATAAATATCTCTTTGGTCTTCTTTTATTCTCTCATATCTCTTTTAAATAAATCTATTTTAGCCATAATTTTGTCTGAAATCATAATAGCTAATCCATGATTTTTTTGCCTTAGCTGAAGCATAATAAATTGTATTCCAACCTTCTGTTTTAACTCTATGTGTATCTCTCATTTTTAAATGTTTCTTGTAAACAACATGTTATTGGAGTCTGATTTTTAATCCATTCTGCTATCCTTCTCCATTCACTCTTATTCTTAATATTCTATTACACTGTTATGACTTCAATTGTTTTCTCTATGCAGGTGACAATTAAATCAACATCTGTGCCTCCCTAAACTCTCTCCAATAATCTGCCCCCAAATCTCCTACTGTCTCTTAGAGATTTCCACTTAATTTTGCTACTAGATAAGGGCACTGAAAAATGCCTTCCTACTCTCCAGCTTATTAAGGGGAATAGAATGTTCTTTTAAAAGAATGAAAGAATGTATTCAATGTAAAAGTAAATGTAGCATCCCAGGGTAATGCTCAGGTTTCTAGAATCTACTTCCACTATTCTAAAGTGCTGACTTAAAGGTTATTTATCTATTCATTTATTTATTTAATTGGTTGGTTTTTGCATAGTGAATCATCCACAAGTTTGAGAGATCCTAAAGGTTAAAAGATTTCATCAACAGTATGTTCTTGGAGAAGGAGAAGAATGGCTAATATGTCCCCTAAAGCTGGATGTTCCCTATAGCTAGAGTTTCAGCACACAGTAGGAGATTTGTCTGCCCTCCCTGGTATTTCTCAGATAGTGAAGGGGAATTCTTGATCAGTAAGTTCAAAATTTGTTGACCTTATGGGGAGAGTGTAATGAGCTCTGACTGCTTTTATATAGTATTTTATCTGTTCATGGCTCCTATAAATCCTTTATGCCTTAATGATTTTCTGCAGGAGTAAAGCAAAGGCTTTCTCGTAGTCAATATACATTCGGTACATAGAGTGACTGTACAAGGTGGGACCTTATCACCTACATTTGTAGAAATGTAGACATGAACTACAATGAGGCTTTATTTTAGGCACTTTAATGGGACAATTATAGGTAGGGCAATAAACCAAAGAGAAAAATAACCTGCTTGGGTCAGTCCCCAGGTCCACAAATAGTCCCTATAAAGTTTGGGTGGTCAGTGTCATGGCTTACATTTGTTTGTTTTTTGCTGAGTAGTACTGAAAATAGCTATTTCTCAATTTTATATTAACAGTAAAGTGATCTGCTATCTTCCTGGGAATGAGCGTGCAGGGTATAACTGAAAACATGGTGTTTTTCCAGTAGAATACAGGCTACTTAAAATAAGAGCTGTTGGATTTTGATCTTTGTATCCTCAATGCCTAGAATAGTGCTTGGAACATTGTAGATATTCAATAAATACTTTTTATTGGATTTAATGATTGAAAGGGGAAATATATGAGTATAAAAATGATCACATGTGTGCCATGGACACATGATACAGGGGAGATGTTGGGTTTCAATTATTTAGACATCTGATAGAGCTCTGACTGCCAAAAGTACAACAACTAACAATTTCCTGACTTTCCTTAATGACTTCATCATTCAAAAGTTTGAAGTATGAATGAGGGAAAATGTTATTCTACTTTTGATTCTCATTAACCAAGAGGAACTGATTGCAAGGGAACCTTCAGTTATGGGAAATTTAGTGGTGAGCAACTATTTCATCTTAAAATTTGTGATAAGGAAAGAAGAGAAAACTGGGCATAGTCTGATATATACCTTGGATTTTCCCCTGACCTCAGCATTCCATTGGTTGTCAAGATGAATTATCTTTGTACTAGAAGTGTCAGCACAAAACTAACTAAAAAGGAGTTGACGGGGAAGATAAGCAAGGGAATAATAAGACAGAATCTGGATATTCATGTTGAAGTTGTCCCTGGTTCAAGATAAACTAAATACCCAGGAAATGGAGAACTAGAAATGTGACTGCTCAACCACCATCTGGGATCTTTTACAAAGTCAAACATTTAGATCTGGAAGGGGACTTTAGGCTCATCTAGTCCTTCACCTTCATATTACATGAGAAAAGAATGAAATGCACAAAGCAAACATGACTTATTTAAGGTTAAACACAGTGGTGATCTGATAAACGTTTAACAACCAGCTCTCTGGGGAAATTTACTCATGCCACATTTCAAAATTTAATCTGTATTATTAATAGTTTTCTCCATAACTTTCTTAGGTCTAGGCAATTAAAAACACACAGTTAAATCAAGCCCCAATATGTAGTGTTTATCAGTTTCCAAGATATAAATGCTCACACTAAAAATATAGCTATCAACTCTTGTTAACCAATCCAAACCTTCCCTAGCACACTTCTGGCACAGATATTAAGTAGCAGAGTACATATTTGAACCTAGGTCTTCTGGCTCAAAATTTTTCTACCATATTGCCCTTTTAAGATGGAAAGATATAATTTATATAGTTATAGAATTAAACAGTTTCAGAGTTGGTTAAATGCACAAACTCAAAGAGTAGTCATTTTTGATACAATGTCATATGGAAGAAGTAGGTCTCCATTGGAGTGTCCCAGGGATCTGTGCTTGGTCTTGCCCTGTTAACCCTTATTGTGAATCATTTAGACAGATGGAACATGTTTACTAAATGTGTGGGGAATGAAAATCTTGAAGAGATCCTAGATCCTAGTCAAGGTCTTAAGAGGTTATAATATTAGCATGCTTTTAACAAGATGCAATTTAATAGGGATAAATATGGAATATTGCATGAGTTCAAACAATCTAATTCATAATTACAATGAAGAGGAGCTGCAGTTAGACATCAGTTTGATTGAAAATATTACAGAAATTTTAGAGGATTGAAAGCTTGATAGGTCAATAGTATGATAGTAGGCAGAAAAAGCTAACATGATCTTAGACTACATCAATTCAGGCATACTAGAGAGATAATGGTACTGTTTACTCTGTCCTAGTGTGACCACATCAGTGGCACTGATGGGGTTTAGGCTCTGGGAACCGCCTTGAATATTTCCACTTGATGAGGCATTTGCCTGAAGCCATAAACCTTTCATTATTGCCAGGCCTAAATCTCTGTTACTCTTAACCTAGCCTAGACCTCTATTGTCTAGCTATGGCCCACCCTTGATCCTATCAAAATATCTATATTCAAATCTGTTACCCTTAAACTAGCCTAATCCTCCATCCTCTGAAATCTCCTGGGTGCCTTCAGCTATTTCCCACCCTTTATACCATTCCTAGAGTCTTACCTCAGTCCTGGTCAAGATCCACCTTAGACTCCTCTTCAAGGCCCCCCAAACCTCCTCTAGACCACCCCTAGATCCCTCCCACAGTCTTTCTGTATATAAGGTCCATCTTGCCTCCATGAAGGTGCTTGGATTCAATTTCGAGGAGATTCAGTCTGGCCTGCTTGTCAACACAAGTATCACGAATACTTAGACTCCTTAAGAGTCTACCCAGTATAGTGAATCTTTAATAAACTTTGCTTTACTTTGGCTGAGAGAAAGCTTGAGTTGCATTCATTAGGCAGGACCTAGAGTGTTGGTATTTTGGGGTCCTTAGCATCTCTAAACTCCGAACTTCAACAGCACTATTGTCAATTTTATGGTATAGCAAATTGATAGAAAGCTGAGCTTGGATCTAGGACAACCTGTGTTAAAGCCCTACCTTTCACACATTATCTAACCCTGGGAATGTTAATTAACCTCTCAGAGATCTAGACAACTTTCTAAGACTATGACTTTGCAGGAAAGGTATTGATCAGCCCTGATAGAGTGAGTTTGGATATTTGGATATTTTTAATATCAGCGAAATTGATGAGGTGTAGGCTCTGGGACCCCCCTTAAGTTTTCCTTGAATCTTTAAGCTACAGGCTCTAGGAAACCCCTTGTAGTCTGAATGAATCATCCCACTTGATGAGGCATTTGCAGAGGCCATAAGTGTTTCATTGTGGCTGGGCCCAAACTTCTGTTACTAGCCTGGCCCTCCATTGTCCATCTACTTCCCATCCTTGAGCCTATCAAAATACCAATCCACTCTTGCATTGACCTCATGAACTCCTCCTGAAGACCCTCCCCAAACTCCTCCTCTAGACCACTCCTAGATTCTTTTGTATATAAAACCCCATCTTCCCTCCATGTGGTGTGAGAGCACCACAGAAGGCCCTAGCGCAGACTTGCTCTGTAAGAGCACCATAGAGTTTTCTAGCATAGACTTGCTCTGTGTCCAGTACAGGTGAACTTTCAATAAACTTTACTTTTCTTTGGCTGAGAAGACTCGAGTGGAATTTTTTCTGCAGGACCCATTCTCAGTCCTGTTTGGTTATGTTGGAGAAAATGGACACATGCGCAGCTTCTGAAGAATGGAGGACAAGGACAAATGCCTCATCAAGTGGGAAGATTCAATCAGACTTCAAGGGGTTTCCCAGAGCCTATAGCTTAAAGATTCAAGGAGAACTTAAGGGGGGTCCCAGAGCCTACCCCTCATCAAAATCACAATTCTGGTTTCTATTTCTATTGACTAGTTCTCGAGGATCTAGAGGAAGATGATTAGACTAGTGAAGGGCATCCAGTTCATGGTGTAGCATATCATGCAATAAAGGAAATTTTTCACCCAGGGGAGAATGTTTTGCTCCCAAAGCCCAGACATAAGTCTAATTAATTCCTCTTCTTGGTGAGGACTCTTCAAATACATTGAAGCTAACTATCATATCCTCCCCAAATCTTCTCTTTACTAGGCACTGTACTCAGTGTCCTCAATCACAATGGCAAATGCTGATGAAAAACAAGTAAAGAGTGTTCAGGAAAATGTGAGATCTAAAATGACTGGCTGGTAGTCGCGTGAAAACAAGGGATAATAGGTGAACAAGTTAAGTGCTATTATATTGCCAGGAGAATGTAAAGAAGGTACATTAGGTGTACTTCCACTGGCAAATTTATTTAAGTTAAATAAGATGGGCTGGCAGGGATGGGTTGTTATCTCTATAGCTAGAGGGAACATCCAAATTGATGAGCTCACAAATTCATTTGAGAGGAAAAAATGCCATCCTATGCTGATCTGATTTGTTCATCTAGTTTCTAGCCCTATCTTAAAGTGAAAAACCATCAAATGTGAATTGAATCAAAATAAACCAATCTGCTCTTTGGTTTGCTGTTGGGAATGGGATAGTATGGAAAGGAGTGTTGAAGGGAAAAGAATCTGTGAATGCTACAACTTGGCAATAACTTTGACAGTTTTAGATCTGAAAGTTTTAGATCAAACTCCTTATTTGCTACACAAAGAAATAGTCCCCAGAAAAGATGAAATGATTCATCCAAAGTAACATAGCTTGTCTTTATAAGAACTTAAACTAGAACCTCATCTGCTTGCCTTCGTGGCCAAGAATTCTCACTAATTCTTGCTATCTCCCATGTATTACTGTAGGGAGTGAAGGTGGTGAAATATACCACACAGCTAACGGGGAATAAATACTATATTTCTCATATGCATGTAGTTTGAGTAAAAAGCTTGCTTCTTCTTTCCTTCATCCTAGTTTACACCCTGAGTTATTTGATATATGAACCCACAAAGACTTTGTTACTGTAGTGGAATTCATGGTAGAGAAATTCCCTTTCCTGATGTGGAGTACCACCCCTTCTTGTGATCAGTCCTATGGAGCTGTTTGAGGCATTGAGAGCTTAAGTTACTTTCTTATGGTCACATTTCACTAGAAGAGTGATTGGCAAGATGCTCTATTTGGAGATAGATCTTTGAACTCCAAGCTCAACATTCTCACCACCCTAATGTATTGTTCTATTCTCTAGTCCATAGTATTTAAGGATCCATGGACTAGAATTTTAAAGGACAGTCTTGTAATTCCACAAATCTAGAACTATTTTATAAGCATTTACTAAGTACCTACTATGTACCTGCTTCATTTCCAACTGGTAGTGTCCCTTATTTCCTTTAATACTTGGAGCAACTAATCCACCTCACCTTCCAAATGAGAGGCAGCATAGGGTAATGGATAAAATGCCTGTTCTCAATACCATGAGGACCAAGAATCAAGTCTTGCCTCTGATACCATACTGGCAATTTCACTCTGGACCAATATGTAATCCTTTCAGAGCTCCAGGAAACTCTCTAAAACTATAAGTTGCAGAGAAGGTTTAGACTTGAGTTGAGAGGTTTTCTTGTTTAGCTTCCTCATGTTAGAAATCACAGATCCCTGTCTGTGGTTCTGATAAGCCAGAGTAAAGGATTTGATTGGAGTCCAAGTAGAGGTGTGTTCATAAAATCTGAACAAGTAACTCTCTGAAAAGATATGACGTACTGCTACATTTAATCCTCATTATTAATATTTTCTCCACATTTTTTCTTAAGTCTAGGCAACAAAATAATCATTCAAACCCTGATGTGCAGCATTTATTGACTTCTGATGTATAAATATTTCCACTGAATATTTAATAGTTGGTTCAATAAAGCACAAAAGAGTTGGTTTTAACATACCAGTGGGTTGAAGACCTGGGCTAGAAAGAGGAGTCCAAAGAAAAGACTGAGTCTAGGGGCATTAGCTAGCTAGAGTGACTTAGTTCTTTCTTCTAAAGAGTCTGGACTCAGAATTCCCTGCAAGGAAGATGAAAACCTAATGAGCCCCAGGCTCTATCGGAAAACAAGACTAGGCACTTTTCTGCTAAGGAATGTTTTTTCCCATGTGTCTTCTAAAGGAGCTGAAAGAAGCTTATGTATAGGCATAAAGTAAAAAGAACATGACAGTGAAGGATAATTTATCTGTAGCTATTCTCAGTGACCTGTCCTGGGTTTAATCTTTGGACCTTTTTTTTTTTTAGCAAGTTAGCAAAATGTACTCTCTTGACAAAGAGTGAATTTATATGTTCTGATGCTCTGTAAGAGTATGACTAGAATCTAGGACTTCAGCTGAGTCAGAAAGTGAATGCAGTGAAGATTACCAGCAAGCAGCAGAAAAAACACATATTATATTTAGTATACACCTAGAAATGGACATGTTGTCTGCCCAGGCTAGAAAGAAAACTCTTGAGGGCGGGGAATGTTTTCACTTTTGAATTCACATTATTGATTTGTGTGCACAAACCCCTTGACACAGAGTCTGCCATGTTAAAATATAAAACATTTGTGCATGGGGGTCTGTTTATGCATTTTTTTTATCACTTGCACTTAGCACAATCCCTGTACACAGCAAGCATTTAATAAAGGATTACTTACTGACTGTACTGTCATTTCTGATTTATGTATTTTGTCGCTTCCATTATAATGTGAGCTCCTGGAGGACAGGAAATCTCTTTGCTTTTTCTTTATATCCCTAGCACTTAGCCCAGTGCCTAACACATAGTAGGTGCTTGTTTATTGACTGATCCGTGTGGCAACTCCTGTGAAATATAGATCACATGAGCCTATGGTTATCTTCATTTTATGGTGCTATGCAATTATACTCCACCAATACTAACTATTTCCACCTGAGACATGTACCTTCATACAATGATTTCAATTACATAAGACTTATTTTAAGCTAATGGGCAGAAATCACAATAGTTAGTGTTCTGTGGTGCTCTCCAAGGCACATGCCACTTTACAAACTTTCCTTTGCTTCATTTTTACTGTAGCACTAGGAAATAGATACTTTCAGTTTTGTGATTATCTCCATTTATCAGAAGGATTCTGCTTCCCTCCAAATTCCCTCTGTTACTATAGTAATCCCTAACTATCCTCTGAGTCAAAATTCTTTCTTTTTCATCATATTTTATTTTTTCACCAAATATGTTATTTTCCCTTAGACACAAACTTTTATTCAAATATGTTAATAAGTTTCCTTTTAAAAAATAACAGTAGGAAATCACTCCGAATTCCAATGTCACCTGTATTCTACTCTCCACTAGTAGAAAAGCTTTCATATAGCTTAAGGTCACAAATGAAAGCCAAGACATTAACAGGCACCCATGACCCAGAAAATGTTCCCCTGGTCCAGCGGTATAGCCATGGACATACTATATGTTAAATGTAACAATGTGCTATATACATATATACATATATACATATATATATATACACACATATACACACACACATACATACATATATAAAGCACATACATATGCACACATATGTATGTATATACATATAAACATACATATATACATATACACACACAATTATTCTGCAAAAAAGGAATCAAATGAAATGCAACACTATACATTACACCAGTTATTCATTCATCCAGTCACCTGCTTTTTCACTTGTAAGGTCACTAGAATAGTCACATCTACAAACAAGGAAAGAATTTCCTAGGAGCAAATGGAACACATACACACACAAACCACAAACCACAAACTGTCCTTGCAAAGTCATAGAGTTTCAAGATGATGACACAAAAGAGACTTGACACTCTAAATGCCAAAGTCAAACTGAAAACTGAAGTATTTTCCTCCTACCAAGCCATGAAAAACCCCAAACAATGGCAAAACCCCCTTAAAAAAACCTGAAAAGATTTAAAATTGAGTAATAGAACAATTGCAGAGTTCTTACTATATATATTTGCTGACACGAGTAAATATAATTTTTAAGTTGATTTTCTTAATAAGCTTGAGCTATAGAGATCAAGTTTGAAGGACTTCCTCTTTTAATATTGGATCTTGATCCCCAATTACATGCAAAATTAATTTTAATATTTTTTTAAAGTTCTGATGATTCTATGAATCATCATCAAATTCTATTTGAAATGCATACACAGACACCATAAACACAGACTTTGTATTTTAATGTGGCAGACTCTGTGTCAAGGGGTTTGTGCACACAAATCAATAATGTGAATTCAAAAGTGAAAACATTCCCTGCCCTCAAGAGTTTTCTTTCCAGCCAGTGCAGACAACATGTCCATTTCTAGGTGTATACTAAATACAATATGTGTTTTTTCTGCTGCTTGCTGGTAATCTTCACTACATTCACTTTCTGACTCAGCTGAAGTCCTAGATTCTAGTCATACTCTTACAGAGCATCAAATTCTATTTTTCCCTCCTCCCTTCCCTGCCTGAACCCCATCCCTGAGATGGTAAGTAATTTGATATAGGTTATGCATGTGTAATCATGTAAAACATTTCCAGTATGAAAAGAAAGAAAGAAAGAAAGAAAGAAAGAAAGAAAGGAAGGAAGGAAGGAAGGAAGAAAGGAAGAAAGGAAGAAAGAAAGAAAGAAAGAATGAAAGAAAGAAAGAAAGAAAGAGGAAGGAAGGAAGGAAGGAAGAAAGGAAGGAAGGAAGGAAGGAAGGAAGGAAGGAAGGAAGGAAGAAAGGAAGAAAGAAAGGAAGAAAGAAAGAAAGAAAGAAAAGAAAGAAAGAAAGAGGAAGGAAGGAAGGAAGAAAGGAAGGAAGGAAGGAAGAAAGGAAGAAAGAAAGGAAGAAAGAAAGAAAGAAAGAAAAAAGAAAGAAAGGAAGGAAGGAAGGAAGGAAGGAAAATAGTATGCTTCAGTCTCTCTTCAGATAACATTCATTTTTCCTCTGGAGGTGGTTAGCATGTTGCGTCATGAATCCTTTGGGATTATCTTGGAACATTATATTGCTGAGAATAACTAGGTCATTCCCAGTACTTAATCATACAATATTGTTGTTACTATATACCACCTTATTTCTTCTCCCTTCATTTTACATCAGTTTGTTTAGGTCTTTTCGGGTTTTTTTTTCTTAAACCATTGAGGTGAAATTCAAATGAACCTTTCCCAAACAATGTTTCCCACAGATGACTCTCTTTTGCTAATCTTCTGAGAGGTGGTACCATGGATAGTGTCTTGATATGGGATTGAGGAGACCTAGGTTCAATCCCGCCTCAGTCACTTATTAATAATGATATTAGTTAGTATTGGTGGAGTATAATAAGATACACTTGTAATCTCCAGGAGACTGAGGCTGGTGAATCCCTTGAACTCAGGAGGTGTGTGCTTAAGTGGCCTGAGTTGACCATGTATTCAGGCTAAGTCTGACATCAGTATGATGAACCTACAAGAGCAGGATGCTATTGTGATGCCTTGGG
>CM053580.1:558564436-558590198 GCA_028627135.1 Pseudochirops cupreus | reverse complement strand
AGAGTTTCTGACCTACCCAGCATGAGCCAGAAATATCAAAAACTGAATGTTATTCTTTCAAAAGGTTCAAACAGTAAACAAACAGAGGCATTGAGTCTGTGGGTTTTGTGTTTCTAGGCTTATACCCTTAACAAAAGGAAATATGGTGGTGTGTTGTGGATAGAGTCAAAAAGACCTACATTCAAAATCTATCTTTGACACTTTCTAGTTCTATGACCATGGCCAAGTCTGCTAACCTCTGACTCTCAGTTTCCTTATCTATACAATGGGAATAATAATGTCAGGAACTTCGAATACCCTGGATTTCTGTGAAGCTCACATCAGATAATGTTAGATAACATAAATAATGAAATTTAAAGCTAATGTAAGTGTCAGTTTTTATTATTAAGGGAAAGGTGTCCTCCAAATTTGACCACGTTACTCTCCAGGTCAAAAACTCCAGCTTTCCCTATTTCCCCCAGGATAAAATACAGACGCTTTTCTGTTTGGTGTGTAAAACACTTCACAGTCTGACTCTAGAATACCTTCTTTAGCTTTTACAAAGACTATTATTTCCTTTAAAGATATGAGAAGGAACATACAAACATTTTCTTGACTATCTTCTGGACATTCCTCTCTATAATGACTCTAGTGTAAGTGGGGAGATTAGATTTGAAATTTAGGTGAGGACTAATTTTAACATTAATCCCACCATATTGTTATGGTCCTTCATTCTCAAAGAGGACCAATGGTATCATGAGGGTGATGACTTGACTTGCAGGTGAACTGTATCTAAGTGAGTTAGAGCTGTGCAAAGTTATCAGCCTTACTCTCTCCTCCAGTCATTGAAGTCCAGTGGCAAGACAAAGGTAAGATAATTGGTGATGGCCCAGAGTAATCCCACCAGGTTCACATCCAAAGGTGGCATGACTTTGCCTCCTGCTGGACTGGAGTCCCTGACGATGAATGATTGTTGTTTTTCTTTTCTCTTTCAGCATTGGTCTAACCTGATGTGGATCTCTGGATTATTAAACTCTTATGACTGAGGTGCTTGGGCTTTGAAAATCTCTTAGTTGGAAAGTCTACTTCCTTCATCAGAAGCCTTCAATGAAGGAATCACTTCAATCCACCAGACAGAAAAGTAGCAAACAGAGACAGTGGGAATTGATCCAGGTTCTTTGGAAGACGCTAATAGGTCTGATTCTACAGCCAGTGGAAAAAGACTCCTTCCAACTATGTGGCGGTACAACCAGAATCAGCTACAGAATGTCCATACATGCCCTTCTCTCAAACATCTTCATGATTCTCCCAGAAGTAGATCCTGAGGATCTTCTATGTCAGTGGTTCTCAACCTTCCTAATGCCACGACCCTTTAATACAGTTCCTCATGTTGTGGTGACCCCCAGCCATAAAATTATTTTCATTGCTTCTTCATAACTGTAATTTTGCTACTGTTATGAATTGTAATGCAAATATCTGTTATGCAGGATGTATTTTCATTGTTACAAATTGAATATAACCCACAAGTTGAGAACTGCTGTTCTATGTGAAGGTACCATCTTAGCAAACTAATGAGGTCTGCATATATTATATTTGTGGTTGTTTTACTCCCAGTAGTAAAATGTAAGCACCTAGAGGGCAGGGGCTATTTTTCATTTTTGGGTTTACACCAGCGTTTAACACCATGCCTTTCACATAATGAGCAAGTATTAACATTTCTTGAATTGCTCTGAAGAGTCACAATGAATTTGAATGAAGGCGGTGAAGTAGAATGTCATTTCACCTAAGAGACAGGCTTTCCCCAGTTTTGCTTTGCTCACAGGATTCCCAGAATATCCCTGCCTCATCTTCTGTTTTTGTACAATGTACACTTTTTCTTTGAATGAGAAATAAAAGGAAAGCATATTCTCAGACCTCACAGAATGGAAAAAAGATCAGAAATTCTTCCCAGTCCATTTCCTTGTGCTAGTCTTCAGGAGTGTTCTTTTGATTTATTATGCCAATATGTTATTAAAATAATGAATTCTGTTTAGTATATTACATTTAACATAGCATACATAAAGGAGGGAAGGTGCATCTGCTTGCTATTTATCAAAAATTCACTAACAAAGGCTGATTAATAGCGTTTTACTTATTTACAGTGAGGATGAAAAGCATAATAAAATTAAACAAAAGGGAAGGGCAATAAATTATGCAAATGCATTCACACAATTCTGATTGAAGTGTGGAAGAGATAGCAGGGAGACATCATTTTGGTTCATCAGCTAGCACTCTATTGTATTGTCAAGGAAAAATGCATCCAGGGAGAAGCTGGATAGAGCTATCTAAAGCATAGGTTTTTCCAAGTGATTTCTTTCTTGGATTTCTTTCCTCCTTTGAACATTTGGGTATCTTAGCTGGTCTTTCTGTGACTTAGTAGTTACTGTCTATGATATCAAACTTGCTGCTGATAGCTTCTCTCTTCCTGGTAGTTTTCTTGCTCCCATTTTTTTTTTTTGCTTTTTTGGAGGGCAATTGGGGTTAAGTGACTTGCCCAAGGTCACATGGCTAGTTTTTGTGTTAAGTGTCTGAGGTTGGATTTGAACTCAGGTCCTCCTGACTCCAGGGCCAGTGCTCTATTCATTTCACCACCTAGCCATTCCCTCCCCCCCCCCCCCCGTTTTGTTTTTAGCTTAAAAAGCTCTTTGCATAGCTCTGTAAGTCTTCAGACATTGGCCCCAGTCTTTATTAACTATGTCTCATCCCTGATTTGTATCATAACAAGCCTATGTTTTAAGCCAATGACAATGATAATAATGATCGTGGTATTTATAAAGCATGTTAAGGTTTGCAAGGCTACACACACACACACACACACACACACACGTATACATATATGTGTGTGTGTGTGTGTGTGTGTGTGTGTATTTTTTTTTCATTTAATCCTCAAAACCCTTAATAGGTTGTTGGTGCTGTTGGGACATTGGGATAGAGGAGTTAAGTGACTTGCCTACAGTCATGCAGTTGGTAAGTGCCTGAGGTAGGATTGCAATTGAGGTTTACCTATCTCCAATTCAAGCATTCTCTCTGTTATAAAACCAGTGCTGGCCAAATATTATCCTCAGATTCCATCTTCTTAACTACTTCCTTCTCAAATATTCTTTTCTCTTCTGCATGCCTTGGTACCGATGGACAGCAGTGATGAAAACTCCCCCAATACCTGCATTTTCTCTTGTAAGACTGTACTCTTTTATTTTATAACTTTATCTGATAAATCAGAGGCTGCTAGGTGGTGCATTGGATAAAAGCTGGACCTCAACTCAGGAAGACCTGAATTCCCATCCAGCTTCAGACCCTTACTATCTATATGATCAGGAGCAAACCACTTACCCTCTATTGCCCTCAGTTTCCCCATTTGTAAAGTGGGAATAAAACTAATACCTCCCTCACAGGAGTTTTGTGATCAAATGGGATAATATTTGTAAAGCTCTTAGCGCTGTGCCTGGCATGTAGTAGGCACTATGTAAGTGCTAGCTATTCTGATTACAATTTCTTCTTCTTCTTCTTCTTCTTCTCATTAAATTGTTTCCAGCTTCTCATCTATGAATATACAACTAAGACTGACCCATGTTTCAGTGGTTCTTAAGATACAAAAGGCCCAGATACATGTTGAGACATGATAGTTCTTTCCCTTATGGTTCATAGACTTTGATTTAGGCTATTTAGAGAATACCAATAATTCAGAAGTGGATAGAAGGAAATTGAATGACCAATTCATATCCATGAATCCAGACCTTGACACTAGAGGGATTCTTCCAACCCCTGAGTTTTAGTTTACTTGTGATTGGAATAAGAAAGATGAAGTTGGTTCAATATAAAACTTCACATTCTCTTAAGTCTGTAGGCTGGCTAGAGTATGCCTAGAGAGCGCCCACTTCTGGAAACAGTTATATATGTACCTTCATTTCACTGGAGCCAGGCAGAGATGGTAACCAGGTGGTTGGACTTCAAGTAGTTGTGTGCGCATTTCCTTATACATGATCTAAATGACTGAGTATATACATGTGGTTTGTACATCATTTAAAATATCTGCTAAAGAAGGTTAGGCTCTGTCTGTGGCCCTTGAAATCCTGAAGCTGACTAATAAAACCCCCATCCCAGGCACTCAAGACAATGACAGCCTGGTATACTGAGTCTAACTTCTCTCTTGTAAGCATGTAGTTAGTAATATTAATTTTAACATAAAGATTTATGAAAGGAGAAAAATAAAACTCAAACATGTGAATGTATAACTGTTAGTTTTATATATATATATGTGCATATATCTATATGTATATATGTATATATACATATACACATACATATACACACACACACATATAAATTCCCTTGCAACTCTAAGTACACCCTGTGCTCCATAAATCTCATCTTGACTGTCCACTGACTGGCAGTTCTCTCTCTCCCTCCTGCTCCTTTCTCTCCATCTCTCTCTGTCTCTCCCCATTCTCTCTGTTTCCCTTGTCTCTTCCTCCACTTAATCCTATTGCCTGCCCTCTCTTTATTATTTCTCACGCATCCTGTTTGATCACATTTGCTTGCATGTTGTCTTCCTCGTTAGAATGTAAGCTCCTTGAAAGCAGGGACTGTCATTTTCTTCTTTGCTTACCACTTTGCAACACTACTTAGCAGAGTGCCTGACAGACGGTAAGAGCTTAGTAAAATTTTATTAACTCTTCCTTCTCCTGCTCCTTCCCCTCTCCTTCCTTCTTCCCCCATTCTTCCTCCCCTCCCCCTCCTTACCTCCTCTCTCTCTTCCCCTCTCTCCTTCTGTGCCCTCTCTTCTCCCTCTCTCCTCCTTCTCCCATTCTTTCTTCCCCTCTCCCTCTTCCTTCTCCTCCTTTTTAAGGATGAGAAAACTAAGACCTAGACTGAGAATGCCCAAAGACATACAGATACTAGGCATCAGGATCAGAATTCTTATTCAAGTCTTTTAATTGTAATTTCAAAACCTTTTTAAAAAACTGTGTAATATTTTGGAGAGGCAGCAGGTGTAGTGGAGTCTTCAAGCTATCAAGGCCCTCCTTCTCTCTGACCCTACTGTCTATGTGGCCCAAGTTTCTAAGTCTGGTAAATTCTCAGTGCTCTAGGCCAAGATGTCAAACCAAACTGAAATAGATATGGGGGTCATTAAATCTTTTTTATTTTCTTTTTGGAGAGGGGAAGGCAGGGCAATTGGGATTAAGTGATTTACTCAAGGTCACATGGCTAGTAAATGTTAAGTGTCTGAGGCCACATTTGAACTCAGGTCTTCCTGACTCCGGGGCCAATGCTTTATTCAGTGTTCCACCTAGCCACCTCAGGTCATTAAATCTTACAAAAGGATCCCTACAGGTCACCAATTGACTTTGTCTTAAAATACAATATTATCTTTTTTTAATTGACTTATAATTTTTGTTAAATATTTCCCAATTACATTTTAATCTGCTTCTGGCCACACTCCGGAGTGTTGTGGGCTTCACACCTGTGTTTGACACCTCTGCTCTGAACAACTAAGACTATAAATTGAAAAGAAGATGCTAACTTGCATTAGCAACCTGGGAGCTCCCTCTAATTCTGAAAGCACAGGCCCAGTCACTATCCCTTTGTTGCTTCTCTGAGAGATGGGGGAATTTTTTGCAGTGACTTGCAAAGTTCATTGTACACTTACTGAGGCATTTCTCATTAACTCCAAATCATTTTGCACATCTAGAAGTGTAATGGTACTTCCCTGTCCTGGTGAGAAAGAGCTACAGGCATTGTTAATTATATAGGCTTTTTTTAAAAGTAGGCTGGAGAGAGAAAAAAGCATATTTTCCCCCTTTAGATTGCTTCTTTATTGATTTTCAACCAAACAGCATCCAAGAAAATAAACAATGCCTTAGAATTGCCCAATAAAGATTCAGTACACACAGGGTTCAGTGAGGCATTAAAATGTAGCATGTTGATAAAGGCAATCACAAAATGCAAAACAGAAAATAAATAAGCAGGACGCAGGTGTGAACATGCGATCACAATCACTGCCTGGGAAGGAGATGGTGGCCGGAATGGGCCTAGAAAGTATTTGGGGGAGAAAGTGAAGAGAGAGAGACCGAGACAGAGATGGAGAGTAACAAAGACAGAAGGAAGCAGATAGAGAGGTAGGAGGCCATAAGAGTCCAGTTCTTCCTTTGGGCACATTGCAAAAATGTGTTTTTATAACTCATCAGAAAGGTTTGTTTGGAATGAGATCTGTGGGGAATAATCATTCGTCACTCCTTTCTTCCCTGAAACAAAAAGGAAGAAAGAGAAAGGCCGGTTTAATCTACTGTGAACATTTCTTTGTGCTGGGGAAAGTCATTGGTAAGTAAGTAAGAGCACAATTAGTCTGACCTTGAAAGTTGCCAATCTCTTCCCAGGGACAGGAGTGGCAAATTCAGCAAGTAACCTGCACAGACAGAGATGGGCACTCGGGCATTTCCTACACGTTTTTCTGATGAATTTAATCTTCACTCTGTGAACCTGCTGGGGAAAATGAGAATTCTTGTAGTGAGCTTGTTTTGAAAGTCAAAAAAAAAAAATAGCAAAACCACTTAGTAACTGTGAAATTTGGTTTTCTTTTTCTTCTCTATTTATTATTTACATAGTGGAAAGAACATACTGTTTCATTTATCCATTCATTGATTCAGTCATTTCTTTAACAGATATTTAATAAGGACCTACTATGTGCTAGTCATTGTTCTGGTATGTAATCTAGAGATACCAAGAACAAACAAAATAAATGTTGCCCTCAGGTAGCTTACATTTTAGATAAATATATGAATAGAGCAATTTTTCAAAAGCACTTTTTATGTCCTTGGTATTCAGGGATGAAAATGCAAACAAACAATACAATTCTTGCCCTTAAGGAATTTACATTGTAATTAGGGAAGACAACACACAGTGAAAAATGGAAGGAGAGTGCAGTAGGACAGAGTACCTGCAGGGTGAAAAGATACTGGAAAAGTGCTGGAGAAAAGTTCACAGTGAGTTAAGCCATGAGTGAAATGAGCACAGCTGTGATATTCCATGAAATGAATCTGGGCAAGGACTCACCAATCCTGAGAGTAGGCCTTAGAGTGGAGATATTTTTAGGATGGGAAATCATATAGAGGGAGGTGGAGGGAAGGGTGGTCAGTAAGCTGAGTTGTGAGTAAAGCAAGCATATCTGGGAATACTCATAAAATAGCGTTCTGGGCTACGGATTCACCAGTTCAGAGAATAAGCCTTAGGTCAAGAGAATCTCCCCATTTTACAAGGGAACTTGGGTTCAATCTCAAATCCATCTATTCAACTCAATTTGGCATACATTTCTAAGATCTATTTTATCCCATGTGCTATGGTAATGTAACGCACCTTTTGTGAGATGAAATGGAGGCACTAAGGGACTTTTTTTGGTGGGATTTTTTTTTTTACACTGAACTTCTTACACAATGATGATTGCGGATTAGAGTAAGTGATACAAGCAGGGGGAGCTATCACATGTAAGAGACAAAAATGCAGAACCATGGAGAGCGATTAGCTGAGGTGTAGCCAGCAGAAGCCGCTGTGATGATACTTGAATGAAGCTATGAAGCTAAGGAAGCTAATCTAACGTGCACTCTAATTTGGGCAAAATTTATATTGTTGATTAAATGGTTTCCTGCAAAGGAATGGGTGCAAAACTCTTCCCTTGGCCTTCTTTTAGGTGATAGTTGACTGTCTTTGGTTATTTACTTACTCCTGCTTCATCTGTCTATCATTCCCAGGCTGTTTGGAAAGGGTATCTGGGTAACTAAGGGGCACTGTTTTCCTCTCTTAATTATTCACTTGTATTTATATGCTTAAAGCATGTGATAAAAAATGTTGCCCAACATAAACTACAATTATTTGTGGCTTATTGCCCATTTTCCACATATAGACATAAGAAATAGGGTCATGAATTTGCCTTCTGGAGAGCAACATAATGATTGTCTAAGCTACATTGGGAAGCCAGGATTAATCAAGGGAAAGGAGATGGATTCCTTGTTTAGAGAAGAGAGACTCCCTCCCCTCCCCCCAGTAGCAGTTGAACTGGGAGAAGAGCCATTGGGGAACAGTGGAAAGCTTGGTGAAAAAACTTTGCATAACTAGTAAAGAAATGGAGAGCAACATACTCTTGGTAAAAATGTTAGCTAATGAAGTCACAGAAGTGAGACCAAAAGTTAAGGTGACAGTCATTTCCCCCTCACTCATTAGGCAACACACACAGAGTTTGAAAAGAAAAATTATGGCCTTGAGGAGAGTATTGCTAAGGAAGCTCCACCCACCTAAAAGTAACATAGAGTATGTTTCCTAGACATGTGGTCAGCCTCCCTCTCACTATAAGGTGATTGACAGCTCAGCCTGCCTTGCTCACAAGTGCCACCTAGTGGTTATTCAAAGCTGTGGATAATTTTTATTTTTTTAACTATAACCTGAGATTCCATTGGTGTATGGAACTACCAGTAAGGAAGAAAGTTCTTTTTTAAAACAGACCAGTAACTGATCTGAAGTCATAATCCTAGTGATTCTCTTGGGAGCACTGGAATTACTGAAGGCACATAGCAACTACCATATGGAGACACAGAGAGAGAGAGAGAGAGAGAGAGAGAGAGAGAGAGAGAGAGATTTAAGTAGATATTTCTACATCTACATTTATTTTGAATATAACATAAATATATGCATATATTTATAATATAAAATATAATTTCATAGACTATGTAGCCTATATATAGTCATTGTATTGCTAGTGTCTCTATACACACATATGCATATACATATACATACATGTGTGTCTGCACATATACACACATGTATATGTACAGACACATATGTTGAATACAGTCATTGAAGGAATTTATTTTGTTTGACTATAAATATTTGTTACAAGAAATTGGGAGGAGGGAGTGGCAAAGAAAAAAATCAGTCTCTAGTGTTTTTTTTAATAGGAATTAATTTTGTATTTTGCCACAAGCTTCTTTTGTATCTCTTGATATAACATGATTTTTGTTGGTTTTGTTATTGATATGGTCAATTAAGGTCATAATTTTCCTAATATTGAACATTCCTACTATAAATCCCACCAAGTCATAGTGAATGAATGATCTTTGTGATATATTGCTATAATATCCTTGCTGGTATGTTATTTAAAAGTTTTATGTCTATTTCCATTAGGGAAATTAGCCTATAGTTTTCTTTCTCCATTTTTGCTTTTCCTGGTTTAGGTATCATAACAATATTTGTGTTATAGAAGGAATTTGATAGGACTTCTTCTTTCCCTATTTTTTTTTTAACTTTTTGGATGGGGGAATGTAAGGCAATTGGGGTTAAGTCACTTGCCTAAGGTCACATGGCTAGTTTTTCTGTTAAGTGTCTCAGGCTGGATTTGAATTCAGGTCCTCTTGACTCCAAGACTGGTATTCTATTCACTGTACCACCTAGCCACCCCTTTACCTATTTTTTTAAAGGCAGTTTATGTAATATTTGGAATTAATTGTTCTTTAAATGTTTAGTAGAAAACACTTACAAATACATCTGATCATGGGAATTTTTCTTAAGGAGCTCACTTATGGTTATTTGATTTTTTTCCTAAGATACAGTTTTTTAAATATTTTATTTCCTTTCCTGATAATCTGAACAATTTATATTTTTGTAAACATTCATCCATTTCACTTAAATTGTCAGTTTTATTGGCAGATAACTGGGCAAAATAACAGAATTCTTTAATTTCATCTTTTTTGATGGTATGTTCAGCCTTTTCATTTTTGTTGCTGGTAATTTTGTATTCTTTCTTTTTGAAATAAAATCATCCAATGGTACATTTGTTTTATTTTTTTAAACAAATTTCTAGTTCTATTTATTAGTTCCATTTTGTAAGTTTCAATTTTATTAATTTTCCTTTGATTTTTTTATGTTGGTGTTTGGCGATTTAAAAATGGTTCTTTGTCTAATTTGGCTACATCCCATGTATGTTGTCTTATTGTTATGTTCTTTAATGAAATTCTTGATTATTTTTATAATTTTTTCTTAGACTCATTCATTCTTTGAAATAAGATTATTTAGCTTCCAATTCATTTTTATCCTGTACTTCCAAGAATCTTTATTGAATGGAATTTTTATTGCATTATGGTCGAAAAAAAGTGCATTTAATCATTCTACTTTTCTAAATATTTGTTAGGTTTTTTAATACCCTAATACATGGTCTAATTATATGAAGGTTCCCTATATACCTGAGAAAAAGATACACTCTTTTCTATTCCCATTCAGTTTTCTCCAGAAGTCTATCGTATCTAACTTTTCTAAAATTATTTTCTTCTCCAAAACTTCTTTCTTATTTATTTTATGGTCAAAATTTCTATTCTAAAAGAAAAAAGTTGAGGTTACCACTAGAATAGTTTTACTATTTCCTTCTATAACTCACTTAACATTAATAATTTGAATGCTATGGTATTTGGTGCACATATGTTTAGTATTGATATTATTTCATTATCTATGGTATCTTTTAATAAAATGTAGTTTCTCTGATTATCTCTTTTAGCTAAGTCTGTTTTTAAATTTTGCTTTGTTTGAGATCACAATTACTACTCCTGCTTTTTATTTTAACTTCAGATAAAGCATAACAGATTCTGCTCCAGCCCCTTATTTTAACTCCATGTGTATGTTTTTGCTTTAAATGTGTGTTTTATAAGCAACATACTGTTGGATTCTAGTTTCTAGTCCATTATGCTATCCACTGCTGTTTTATGAATGAGTTTATCTCATTCACATTCACAGTTATCATTAGTGTGATTACTTTTGTCCTATTTTCTTCTATTTATCCTTCTATCTTTTTGTTTTACCCTGACCAACCACAAAAATCTGTTTTATTTCTGACTACTACCTCCCTTGATCCTTCCCTCTCATCACCCCCCTTTAACTCTTATCTCATTCTGTTCTTACCTCCATTTTGAGTAAAATGTTCCCACACAAAACTGAGTATACACATACACACATATAACCACACACACACACAGATACACACACACAGACACACAGACACACACACACAGACACACACATTCTTCTGTCTGTGAAACAGTCCAGATGAAACTGGGTTTCAAGCATTGTCTGCTCTCTCAAATTCTCCCTTGATATGTTATTTTTCTTCCATGCCTCTTTTATGTGAGATAATTTTCTCCATTTTTCCTTTCCCTCCCCCCTGCTCAAGCATCCCTCTTTCTCACCTTTACTTCTTTTTTTGAGATCAATGCAACATGATTCACATTCATGTATATATACTCCTTCCAATTTCACTAATAAAGATAAAGTTCTTGGGAGTTATCTGTATCATCTTCCCATACAGGAATATAAACAGTTTAACCTTATTAAGTACTTTGTTATTTCTCTTTTATATTTCTTTTTTTATATTTCTCTTGAGTCTTGTGTTTGAGTGTCAATTTTTTCTCTTTAGCTCTGGTCTTTTCAATGGGAATACTTGAAGCTCCTCTATTTTTATTAAATATCCATGTTTCCCCTCAGGGATTATACTCAAATTAGCTAGGCATGATAGTCTTGATTGTAATACTAGCTCTTTTGTCTTCCAGAATATCATATTTTAAGCTGTCTATTCTCTGAGTGTGGAAACTGTAAAATCCTGTGTGATCCAGATGGTGTCTCCATGAAGTTTGAATAGTTTCTTTCTGGCTGCTTGAAATATTTTCTCCTTGACATGGGAGCTCTGGAATTTGGCTATAATATTCTTGAGAATTTCCATTTTGCAATCTTTTGCAGGAGTTGACTGATGAATTCTTTCAATTTTTATTTTGTCCTCTGATTCTAAGGTATCTGGAAAGTTTTCCTTTATAATTTCTTAAAAATATGATGCCTAGGTTATTTTAGATCATAACTTTCAGGGAGTTTAATAATTTTAAATTATCTCTTATCAATAAGTTTTCTAGGCGAGTGGTATTACTGGTGAGATATTTCACATTTTCTTCTATTTGTTTTTTATTCTTTTGACTTTTAAAAATTATTTCTTGGAGTCTCATGGAACCATTAGCTGACAGCTGTCTAATTCTAATTTTTAATGAAGTATTTTCTTCTGTGAGGTTTTGTATCAATTTTCTATTTAGCTATAGCTTTTTAAGGTGTTCTTTTATTTAGTATTTTTGTGCTTCTTAATTCTCTTTTCATAATTTTCTTGTATTGCTCTCATTTATTTTCCAAATTTTTTTTTCTCTGCCACTCTCATTTGATTTTTAAAATATTTTTTGCTCTTTCTTTAGTTCTGTTACCTTTGGAAACACTTACAAACTAAAGAGATGGACAAATAGAATCCAACAGGCAAAGAGTTTACCAAAATGCAAATTTGAAAGAAGAAGGAGAAAGTCAATGGATTTGAACTTAATTACCTGCCTTCCTTGAACTTTGTGGATGTGTACTTTCCCCCTCATACATGCATTTCTGTGATGCCTGAAACAAAAATGTTTTAATTACTTTAGAAGAAAAATGTTCCTTCTCCAAACGCCTCTTTCCTACTGGACTAAAACAATTATCTTCTATGAATCACACACTCCCATTCATTAAGTAATTCTCTACAACTCCTCAGCAGAACCTTGTTGAACAAAAATAAATGATCCCCATCTCAGTCCTAGTGAATTTTCCCTTGTATCAAAGGAAATCAGCAAAGCAAAACCTAAGGACATAGTAACCAAGTCTAACAGCATATACAAAATTCCACACCTTTATTATTCCAATTCTCTAAAGAGGAGGGGATTGTATTTCATGATCCAATTATTAGAATGGGCAATTGGGTGGTATAACAAATAGAGTGCTGAATCTAAAGTCAGGAGGATTTGATTTCAAATCTCGTCTTAAACATTTACTATGTGCCTATGAGCAAATTACTTAACCTCTGCTTGCCTCAGTTTCTTCATCTGTAAATGGAAGATAATAGCACTTTCCTCTAAGGGTTATTATCAGGATAAAATAAGTTAATATTTGTAAAATGTTTTACAAACATTAAATATTAGCTATTGTTAAACAAAGTTTAGTAAATAACTGGAAATTAAGTTGTTAACCATTAGGGAAATATCTGGACAATTTATGGTATATTAACATAATGAAATATTATTGTACCACAAGAAATGTTGAAAAGAAAGGCTACAAAGAAATCTGGGAGAATTTCTATGAACTGATGAAAAGTTCATTGAGCAGAATCAAGGTAATGATTTAACTGTAACAAGAAAAGCATTGTTAAGAAGAAAAAAACAACATTCATCAATGCAGTGACCCACTATGTCTTCATTGGAGGTAGTTTCACGCTTTTCATTTTTGATACTCATAATTGGGTTTTCTTTTTTCTTTTCTTTTTTCTTTTTATCATATTGGCTAAAAGTCCATCAATTTTATTGTTTATTTTTAATAATACCAGCTCTTACTTTTATTTATTAATTCAACAGATTTCCTAAATTCCATGTTTATTCATCTCTCCTTTGGTTTTCATTATTTCTAATTTAGTATTTAATTGGGGATTTTCAATTTGTTCTTTTTCTAGCTTTTTTAGGTGCATGGCCAATTTATTGATCTCCATTTTCTCTATTTTATTTATGTATATATCGAGGGATATAAAACTTGACCTAAGAACAGCTTTTGCTGCATCCCACAAGTTTTGGTATGTTGTCTCATAATTGTCACTTTCTTGAATGAAGTTACCGATTGTTTCTTCAATTTCTTGTTTGACCCACTCATTTTCAGGATTAAGTTATTTAGTTCCACTTAGTTTTTAGTCTATCCTTCCATAGCCCTTTATTACATAGAATTTTTATTGCATTATGACCTGAGAAAGATGAATTTAATATTTCTCCCTTTCTGCACTGAATTGTGAGTTTTTTTATGCCCTAGTACATGCTTGATTTTTGTATATGTGCCATGTACCACTGAGAAGAAGGTATATTCCTTTTTATCCCCATTCAATTTTCTCCAGAGGTCTACCATATCTATCTTCTTTAAAATTGTATTTACCTCCTTAACTTCTTTCTTGGTTATTTTGAGGTTAGATTTATCAAGTTCAGAGAAGGAGAGATTGAAGTCCCCTATTGGTATAGTTTTGCTACCTATTTCTTCCTCTAGCTCCCTTAACTTCTCCTTCAGGAATTTGGATGCTGTACTGCTTGGAGCATAAATGTTTAGTAATGATATTGCTTCATTTTCAATGGTGCTTTTTTAGCAGGATATAGTTTCCTTCCTTATCTCTTTTAGTTAGATCTATTTTTGCTTTTGCTTCATCTGAGATAAGGCTTGCCATCCCTGCTTTTTTTTAGCTGAGGCATAATATATTCTATTCCAGTCTTTTACCTTTACCTTGTGTGTACCCCCCTGTTTTAAATGTGTTTCATGTAAACAGCATGTTGTGGGATTTTGGTTTTTAATCCATTCTGTGATCTGCCTCCATTTTATGGGAGAGTTCATCCCATTCACATTCAGAGTTATGATTACCATCTGTATCTTTCCCTCCATCCTATTCCCTCCTCTTTTTATGCTTTTATTTTTCCCCTTCTCCCTTCCCCTCCGTAAGAATTTTCCTATTGACTGCTGCCTTCCTCAGTATTCCCTCCTTATTAGCCCTTACTACTTCTTTCCTCCCTTCTAACCCCACCCTCCTTTTCCTAGCCCTTCCCCCCTCCTCCTGCCTGTAGGGTATGATATATTTTTATACTTAATGTAGTGTGTTATTTCTTCCTTGAACCAAGATTAATAAGAATAGATCTTATGTAATGATTCTCTCCCTCTCCTCTTTCCCTCTGTTATAATAGGTTTTATGTCTCTTCTTGATAGAGTCCTATACTTATCTGATTATGTTATTCCCTCCTTACATCAGAATCAATGAGGGCAAAGCTCATATAATGTTCATCTCCCTCCCTTCTTTCTCTCTACTATAGTGTTTTTATGCCTCTTTGTGTAGCATAATTTACCTTTTTCTGCTTCATTCTTTCCTCTTCTTCCATTGCAGTCCCTTTTCACCCCTTAATAAGGTTTTTTTTATCATCATTTTGTTTAATTTATACCCATACCTTCTATTTATCAATATCCCTTTTAAATGTCATGATAAGAATAAAATTCTCAATATTAATAGGTATCAGCTTCCTATATAGGGATGGAAACAGTTTGCTCTTATATAACAAGGTTTGTGTATGTGTGTGTGTGTGTGTGTGTGTTTCTCTATTTACCTTTCTATGTCTTTCTTGAGTCTTGTAATTGGAGATTGAATTTTCCATTGAGCTCTGGCTTTTTCATCAGGAAGGTCTGCAAGTCCTTTATATCACTGAATGAGCATCTCCTTGCCTGAAAGATTATGCTCAGTATAGCTGGATGGCTGATCCTTGGTTGTAACCCTGAGCTCTTTTGCCTTGTGAAATACCATATTCCAGTCCCTCCAATATTTCAACATAGAAGCTGCCAGATCCTGTGCAATCCTCACTGTAGTTCCACGATACTTGAATAGTTTCTTTCTGGCTGCTTGTAGTATTTTCTCCTTTACCTTACAGTTCTGGAATATGGCTAAAATATTTAGCATAGTTTTCAATTTGGGATCTCTTTCAGGAGATGTTGAGTGGATTCTTTCTATATCTATTTTACTCTCTGGTTCTAGGGTCTCAGGGCAGTTTTCCTTGATGAGCTCTTAGAAGATGTTCTACTGGTTCATTTTTTCATTATGATTTTCTGTTAGACCAAAAATTCTCAGATTATCTCTTCTGGATCTGTTTTCTAGGTCAGTTATTTTTCCATTGATATATTTTACCTCTTTTTCTAATTTTTCATTCTTGATGTTTTATTTGACTAATACTTGATGCCTCATAGAGTCATTAGCTTCAATTTAGTTGATTCCAGTTTTTAGTGAATTATTTTCCTCAGTTAGTTTTGAAGCTCCTTTTCCATATGTTCAGATTTCATTTTTTGTTCACACATTTTTATTTTTAAGGAGCTGCTTTCTTCACTGAAATGTTTTTCTATTTTTGCAATTTTGATTTTAAAAGAATTAGTCATTTTATCTTTTACCTCTTTAATTTGTTTTTTGAAGTCCTCCTTGAGCTCTTCTAAGAATACTTTCTGGGTTTGAGACCAACTCATATTCCCTGTTGAGGCTTCAGCTGTGGGTGTGGAATCAATACTGTCTCCTTCTGAATTTGGTTCCTCCCACTTGCAACGATAGGATTTTAGAGTATTTGTCTTTGCAATCTGTTTTTTATGCATTTTGAGGCAGGGCCTTAGCCACACCCTTCCTCTAGGCCTCCCAAGCCTTTACTATGTAAAATTTTGCTCTGAGGCAATAATTTCTGTGTTTTCAGCGCCAGAGGGGGTGATTAGAACAACTGGGTGTCACTCTGCTGTCCTGGTCCCTGGAAGTTCAAACAGGTGCTTTTTAAATTTCCAGGCTGTGGATTGATAGTCGCAGGAGTAGCTGCTGCTACTGCCATGGGCCCTGCATTTGTCTCCTACCCAGCTCTGACAGATCCCAGCCCTGTGGTGAAAGGCCTGAGAATGGCCCTTGTGGTTGGTGGATCAACTTGCCACCACGTTGTCCAAGCCCTGTCCAGGACCCACACCTCATGTTGTCCAGGCCCTCCACCGCTGTCCCAGCATTGTCCAGGCATCTGTGCCATAACGATGCAATTTCAAATTTTCTCTTTTTCTCTTTCACTTTTTATATGGAAATGTTCTTCTTGATGGTTGTTAAATTTAAAATAAAAAAAAAGAAAAACACGCAGAATTTACTTTTTTTTTTGCTTTTTTTTATAGGGGGAAAGGCAGAGCAATTGAGGCTAAGTGACTTGCTCAAAGTCACATGGCTAGTAAGTGTTAAGTGTCTGAGGCTATATTTGAACTAAGGTCCTCCTGACTCCAGGGCCGGTGCTCTATTCGCTGTGCCACCTAGCTGTCCCCAGAATTTACTCTTTAACATTATTGTTATTATGTTATTTTCTTCATTATATTCTGTTTCTACTTAAATAACCAGCAATTATTCCATATAATCAAGCAATTCATTTGTCCACAAGCATTTAATAAGCATGTACTATATCCTACATACTGGATATAACAACACAAAAAAAGTCAGGTCTCTGCCAACGGATTTAGACACACAAATATCATAGAAATGTAACTCCTTCTGAGCTCAGTTTTCCATAATCAATAAGCACCAGCAAAAATTGGGAACCTAGAGCATGGCTAAATACTCCTAGGTGAAACCCTAAGGTTCTTTTTTTTTTCTGGTTGTTCTCCTTCCTCACCCCAACCTTCTACAAGTCCCCCAGATGGATTACTAATGAGTTCTCTCTGGTGTGCTGATGTGTTCCCCATTGAATACTACCTAGTCAATCAGTGAGCCAATAGACATTTGTTAAGTGCCTACTATGTGCCAGATATTGTGTTAAGAGCTCAAACTACAAACAAAGGCAAAAGACAGTTCCTGCTGTGAAGGAGCTCATAGTCAGACTTAATTAGCTTTTAGAGAGACATATTTCTTATAATAAGAATACTTGGTATAAAAACACCCCCCTCAAAAGTCTGTGATATACTTCCACAGTCTGGGGAAAAACACACAATCTTATAAAGCACATGGAACTCATAAGGTAGTTACATGGAGTAACTCACAGGGTAATTCATAGATATAGGTTATTAGAAATTTTTTGCTCCCTGTGTGGAGTCCTCAGAAATTTAATGAATTGTTAGCCTTCCCACATACTAGAGTCCATCCAAGTAAGTCTCATCATGGTTCCTCACATGTGATACTGCCTTTTGAAATGTTCTACCTTTGTTACTACAGCTAGAATTCAGTCCCTGCCCATGTACAAGTCTTAAAATCCATGTTTTTATCCAAGATTAAGTTCATGCCTTATCTTCTATAGTAGGAATTCCCAGTTCCCTATAGCTGCTCAAAATTCCTAGAAGTCCCCATAAATTATTTATATTTTTCTATTTTGTATATACTTATATATGTATTTATGGTCTCCCCCAAGAGAATGCAAATTTCTTGAAAATAAGAAGCATTTCCTTTTTGTCTTTCTATCATAAGCACCAGCATAGTTCCAGCACAAGGTAGGTACTCAATAAATACATTTAATTGGCTAATTTGTATGTCTTTAATATTTGCAAAAACTCTACCACAGTGCCAGGCACATAGTAGGTACTCTAGAAATACTTATTCCTTTTCCTTCTCCTTCCCCATTGGCAGGATAACTTCTTGTTGTGTGTCCTACATTCTTGAAAAGGAACCCTGACATTGGAAAGTGATGCCATGACTTTCAAGTGAATTAGATTTAAGTGAGGGAGAGCTGTATAAAGTTACCTGCCTCACTTTCTTCTCTCAAGCCTTGTGGGTCCAGTGTAAAGACATAGATCAGGACAACTGGAGATGGCCACAAATGTAGTGGGAGACAATGACCTTTAAAAGCTAAGGTCTTGCTCAGGTGTCAGTGTGATTGAGAAAGCACTCAGTCAGTTATTAAGACTAAGTAATAAATGAGGCATAGAATGGCCTTTAACCTAGATTGATATATATCTATATCTATATCTAGTCTATATCTATATCTATATCTAAATCTATATATCTATATCTTTGTATCTATCTATCTATCTGTCTGTCTGTCTATCTGTCTGTCATATCTATCTATCTTTCTGTATTTTTCTATCCATCTATCTATCTATCTATCTAATCAATCCTACAGGGGAAGATCCTCAGGGTTTCTGACCAAAACAGAAACTGCTATTTAAATTCCCTCTGAGCAATAAGGACTGAAACACTGATCCAATTGACTTGGGACTGGGACATATTGTTGGCTAATCAATGAGAGCCAGAGTGATTTGGGTTTAAGTAATAAATGGTCCTTAAGAAAGAAATCTGTCCCATAAATCTCAAGATATCTTTTGAGGTTTCAGTAATCAAAATTTACATTCCTCTGGGCAGAGCACTCACAGGTAAGGGTATGAAACTTTTTCGGACAGAGAGAGATGAGAAGAGAAGAAAAGGAGAGGAGAGGAGAACAAAGGAGAAAAAAAGAGAAGGTAGGAAAGGAGAGGAAGAGAAGAATGAATGAGGAACAGAAAGAAAGAAGGACAGAAAGAAGGAAATAATGTGTTTTGGTGTACTGGGAACTTTGAAATGCAAGGGTGCATTTTTTTTTATCAGAAGCAAGGTTTATTGTGTCACCAATAGAAGTGGGTGGGATTCTAGGAATCTGCCTAATTTAATGGGGATTAGAATTTTTTCTACAGAAAGACTAGGAGAAGATTTTGATGGGATTAAAGAGTGGCAAGCAGCCAGGATGGTCCAGCAAACAATGAAAGAAATTAAGAGGCTGGAGAGCCAAAGGGAAAAGGCAGTTAAAAGGATTATTAACTGAAATGGACTGGATGCCTCAGGCAAACATCAGAGACTTGGTTGCTAAAATTTGTTGGAAAATTCAGGGACATTTTTAGGGGCTCAGTTGCTCCATCATCCCCATAGGAAGGAAGGAAGGAAGCAAGGAAGGAAGGAAGCAAGGAAGGAAGCAAGGAAGGAAGGAAGCAAGGAAGGAAGCAAGGAAGGAAGGAAGCAAGGAAGCAAGGAAGGAAGGAAAGAAGGAAGGAAGCAAGGAAGGAAGGAAGGAAGGAAGAAAGGAAGGAAGGAAGGAAAAGATGGGAGGGAAGAACAAGCTGCATTACCTAACTGGAACTGATCAGTTGGGTCCCTAGGGAGGCAGCTCATGCTGTTGAGGTTTGGAGTTTAGAGGTGCTTGGGAGCACAAAATACCAACATGTAGGGTCCTGCTAAATGAATTTGACTCAAGGCTTCTCTCAGTCAAAGTAAAACAAAATTTATTAAAGATTCACCATGAAGGATAGACTCTTAAGGAGCCTTAGTATTTGTGATACTTGTCAACCCAAGTGGGCCAGAACAATCTGATTCAAAGTGTCTGAGCTAGAGAAGAAAAGTGTGTGTGTAGGGTCAGAGAGCTATAAAATAATGCGGTTTAAGGTTAGAGGTGCTTGAGACCCCAAAATATCACCATGCCGGGCCCTGCTGAATGAATTTGACTCAAGTATTCTCTCAGCCAAAAAAAAAGAAAGTTTATTAAAGGTTCGTCATAATGTGTAGACTCTTAAGGAGCCTTGCTATCTGTGACCCTTGTATTGGACAAGCAGGCCAGAATCATCTGACACAGAGTGAGTCTGCACTAGATAATTCTCTGGCCCCCTTATGGAGGAAAGATGGGGTCATTATGTATAGAAAGGTTGTGGGAGGAATCTAGGGGTGGTCTAGAGGAGGAGCTTAGGAAGGGTCTTCAAGAATAGTCAAATGAGGTCAGACTCCAGTAATGAGAGATTAAAGGTGGGAAATAGCTGGAGGCTACCTGGAGATGACAGACAAAGGAGGGCTAGGCTAGTTTAAGGGTAACATATTTGGGCAAAGATATTTTCGGAGGATCAAGGATGGGAGCAAACTGGACAATGGAGGGCCAGGCCAGTAACAGAGATTTGGGCAGAGACATAATGAAAGGTTTATGGGCTCAGTCAAATGCCTCATCAAATGTGAAGTTTCAAGGAGAGTTCAAGGGGCCTGCACCTTATTGTGTGTGTGTGTGTGTGTGTGTGTGTGTGTGTGTGTGTGTGTGTGTGTGTGTGTGCATGTGTGAGTGAACACACTTAAGTGTGGCCCCTACCCCCCCCCCCCTGCCCAGCCCAAGTGCAGACTCAGAGAGGCTTACATTTCAGGTGGCATTTCTACAAAAAGCATTCCTGCTATATTTATTCCTTAATATGCAACAGGAGAAGAACCAAAACATAACTCTAATCTTACTCTGGGAAAGAATAGAAACATCAGTGTCCATAAATAATAAAGATTTGGAAGAAAGTTTCAGTTCAATTCACTCTGCCACTTTGAGATTAACTGAACCTTGTGATGTTTAAAAAAGTTTGAGAGACTTAATTTCAGGGTAATTTAATCATTTAAAAAAATTAATTTATTTATTTACTTTTAGTTTACAATATTCAGTCCCTCAATTCATCGAGTTTCAAATTTTCTCCCACTGCCTCTCCTCCCTCCTTCCCCCATAGCAGCATGCAATCAGGTATAGGATCTACAAATACCTTCACATTAAACATGAGTCAAGTTGTAAAAAGGGATTATAACCAATGGAGTGAGCAATGAGAAAGAAGAAATAAAACAAAACAGAAAAAGAGAGAGAGCAATTGGTTTGATTCAATCTGCATTCAGACTCTGTCAGTCTCTCTCTGGAAGTTGAAGTTCCTTTCCATCTTGAGTCTTTTGTAGCTGTCTTATAACCTTGTATTGCTGGGAGGAGTCCAGACTATCAAAGTTAGTCATCACACATACACCGTGTTTGTAATTCTGTATAAAGTTCTCCTGGTTCTGCTCTCCTCATGCAGCATCAGTTTATATGTCTCTTCAAGGGGAGCTGCTAGGCGGTGCAGTGAATAGATCACCAGCCCTGGAGTCAGGATGACTTCAGTTCAAATACTGCCTCAGACACTTAACACTTACTAGCTGTGTGACCCTGGGCAAGTCACTTAACCCCAATTGCCCTGCATTCCTCCCTCCAAAAAGAAAAAAAAAGTCTCCCCAGGTTGTTATGAAGTCCATCTGCTCCTCATTTCTTAAAGCAAAATAGTATTCCATTACATTCATATACCACAATTTCTTTAGCCATTCCCTAATAGATGGACATCCCCTTGATTTCCTATTCTTTGCCACCACAAAAAGCCCTGCTATAAATATTTTTGTCCATATGGGTCTTTTTCCCACTTCTATGATCTTTTTGGGATAAAGACCTAAAAGTGGTATCGCTGGGTCAAAGGGTATGTACTTTTGTATAACACTTTGGGCATACTTCCAGATTGCTCTCCAGAATTGTTGAATCCATTCACAACTCCACCAACAAGGCATTAGTGTTCTAATTTTTCCACATCCTCTCCAGCATTTCATTTTCCTGTTTTGTCATCTTAGCCAATCTGGCGGGTGATATGTGGAGCCTCAGAGTTGTTTTGATTTGCATTTCTCTAATCAATAGTGATTTAGAGCATTTTTTAAAAATACTTATAGATATTTTTAATTTCTTCCTCTGAAAACTACCTGTTCATATGCTTCAACCATTTATCAATTGGCGAAGAACTTGTATTTTTATAGATTTGACTCAATTATTTATATATTTTAGAAATGAGGCCTTTATCAGAGACACTGGTTGTAAAAATTCTTTCCCAATTTTCCATTTCCCTCTTACTCTTGGTTACATTGGATTTATTTGTACAGAAATTTTTCAATTTAATGTAATCAAAATTATCTATTTTACATTTCATATTGCTCTCTAGTTCTTCTTTGGTTATAAAATCTTCCTTTCTCCATAAATCTGACAAGCTAACTATTCCTTGCTCTCCCAGATTTCTTACAGTATCAGCCTTTATACCAAGACTGTGCACCCATTTAGACTTTATTTTGATATATGGTATAAGATATTGGTTTATGCCCAATTTCTGCCATGCTTTTTTCCAGTTTTCCCAGCAGTTTTTGTCAAATAGTGAGCTCTTATCCCAAAAGCCAGGGTCTTCGGGTATATCAAGAAGTAGATTACTATAATCATTGACTGTTGTGTCTCATGTACCCAATCTATTCCACTGATCCACTACTCTATTCCTCAGCCAGTACCAAGTAGTTTTGATGACTGGTGCTTTATAACACAGATTAAATCTGGTATGGCTAGGCCACCTTCCCTAGTGTTTCTTTTCATTAATTCACTTGATATTCTGGACCTTTTGTTTTTCCAAATGAATTTTGTTACTATTTTTTATAGCTCTATAAAATATTTTTTTTGGTAGATTGATTGGTATGGCACTAAATATGTAAATTAATTTAGGGAAGATTGTCATTTTTATTATATTAGTTTGACCTAGCCACAAGCAACTGATGTTTTTCCAATTATTTAGATCTGATTTAATTTGTGTGAAAAATGTTTTGTAATTGTATTCATATAGGTCTTGGGTTTATTTTGGCAGGTGGATTCCCAAATATTTTATAATGTCTATAATAACTTTAAATGGGATTTCTCTTTCTACCTCTTGCTGTTTGATTTCATCAAAATTTATAGGAATGCTAAGGATGTATGTGGATTTATTTTATATCCTGAAACTTTGCCAAATTTAGTTATTGTCTCAAGTAGTTTTTTGCTTGATTCTCTAGGATTCTGTGCTTGGCCTCAAGAGTGATGCACTAGACCCTTTCTGTTGGCCTACTGGGTTGCCTTCAGTGGGAGATTTGTTTCTCTCTGTCACTTTGTGGGTTCTGTAACTCTAAAATTTGTTTAGAGTCACTTTTTTTTTTTACATATATTGGAAGTGATTGGAGTGGGAGCACAGGCAATTTCCTGTTTCTACTCAGCCATCTTGGTGCTGCCCTCCATTTAAGTAATTTACTTCCTTTTCAGTTAATCTGGGCAAATTATATTTTTATAAATATTCATCCATTTCACTAATATTGTCAAATTTATGGTCATACAACTGGGCAAAACAATTCCTAATTATTATTTTAATTTCCCCCTCATTGGAGGTAGATTCACCTTTTTCATTTTTGATAGTCATAATGTGGTTTTCTTCTTTCTTTCTTTTATCATATTGACTAAAGGTCTATCAATTTTGTTGGTTTTTTTCATAAAACCAGCTCTTACTTTTATTTATTTATTCAACAATTTTCTTAATTTCAATTTTAATGTCTCCTTTGGTTTTATTTTTAATTTAGTATTTAATTGAGGATCTTCAATTTGTTCTTTTTCTAGCTTTTTTTGTTGGATGCCCAATTTATTAACCTCTGTTTTCTCTATTTTATTCAGAGACATAAAACTTCCCCTAAGAATTGCTTTTGCTGCATCTCAAAAGTTTTGATATGTTGTCTCATTATTGTAATTCTCTTGAATGAAATTACTGATTGTTTCTATAATTTCTTGTTTGACCCACTCATTCTTTAGGATTAAATTATTTATTTTCCAGTTAGTTTTCAATCTATCTTTCCATGCCCTTTATTACATATAATTTTTATTGCATCATGATCTGAGAAAGATGCATTTAATATTTCTGCCTTTCTGCACTAAATTGTGAGTTTTTTTATACCCTAGTACATGGTCAATTTTTGTGTTTGTGCCATGTACTAGTGAGAAGAAGGTATATTCCTTGTTATCCCCATTCAGGTTTCTCCAGAGATCTATCATGTCTAGCTTCTCTGAAATTCTATCTGCCTCCTTAACTTCTTTCTTGTGTATTTTGAGGTTAGATTTATCAAGTTCAGAGAAGGGGAGATTGAGGTCCCCCACTAGTATAGTTTTGCTATCTATTTCTTCCTCTAACTCCCTTAACTTCTCCTCTAGGAATTTGGCTGCTATACCACTTGGTGCATATATGTTTAGTAAGGATATTGTTTCATTTTTGATGGTGCCTTTTAGCAGGATATAGTTTCCTTCCTTATCTCTTTTAATTAGATCTATTGTTGCTTTTGCTTTATCTGAGATAAGGATTGCTACCCCTGCTTTTTTTTTTATACTTTAGCCAAAGCATACTATATTCTACTCCATCCTTTTATCTTTACCCTGTGTGTATCCGCCTGTTTTAAATGTGTTTCTTGTAGACAGTGTATTGTAGGATTATGGTTTTTAATTCATTTTGTGATCTGGCTCCATATTATGGGAGATTTTATCCCATTGACATTCACAGTAATGATTACTATATGTGTCTTTCCCTGCATCCTATTCCCTCCCCTGTTTATGTTTTTATTTCACTCTTCTCCCATCCCCTTCTTGAGAGTTTTCCTTTTGATCACCACCTCCTTCAGTATTCCCTCCCTATCTACTCCCTCCCTTTTCCTATCTTTCCCCCTTACTATTTCTACACTGCCTTCCAGCTCCTCCCCCCATTCCCTCTCCTTTTCCCTCCTACTTCTTGTAGGGCATGATAGATTTTTATATTTAACAAATTATGGCATTCCCTCCTTGAACCCAATCCCATCAGAATAAATTTCATATAATGCTCCTTTCTCTCTCTTCTTTCCCTCTACTATAATGAGTTTTTGTGTCTCTTTGTGTTAGAATCCCATATTTAACTGATTAGGCTAGTCTCTCCTTGAATCAAAACCAATGGGAGTGAAGTTCATATAGTGTTCATCTCCCTTCCTTCTTTCACTCTACTATAGTGTGTTTTTATGCTTCTTCATGTAGCATAATTTACCTTTTTTGCCTCTTACTTTCCTTTTTCCATTACAATCTTTTTGCACCCCTTAATAAGGTTTTTTTAATCATCAGATTAGTTAATTTATATCCACATCTTCTCTCTCTCTCTCTATATATATCCCTTTCAAATGTCATGATAATTATGCAATTGTCAATATTGACAGATATCAACTTCCCATACAAGGATGTAAAGAGTTTGCTGTTATTGAATCACAAGTTATATGAATATGCGTGTGTGTTTCTTGTTTACCTTTTTATGTCTATCTTGAGTTTTGTGTTTGAAGATCAGATTTTCTACTGGGCTCTGGCTTTTTCATCAGGAAAGTCTAGAAGTCCCTTATTTCATTGAATGACCATCTGCTTGCTTGAAAGATTATGCTCAGTTTTGCTGGGTAGTTGATCCTTGGTTTCAGTCCAAGCTCTTTTGCCTCACAAAATATCATATTCCAGACAGCTCCCTAATAGCTCTGGCAGCTGCAAAAACCTCAGCAATTTGGGACAGAGCTTTCCCC
>CM053580.1:558547351-558563936 GCA_028627135.1 Pseudochirops cupreus | reverse complement strand
GAATGTAGATATCTCCTTCCATCTTGAGACTTGTAGAGTTGTCTTATAACTGTGCGTTGTTGAGAAGAGCCCAGTTTATCAAGGTTGATTGTCACACATATGATGTGTCTGTGATTGTGTACAAATTTTTCCTGGTTCTGCTCTTCTTGCTTAGCATCAGTTTGTATAAGCCTCTCCAGGTAAATATGAAGTCTATCTCCTCCCCATTTCTTACAGCACAATAATATTCCATCACATTCATATACCACAACTTGTTTAGCCATTCCCCAATTGATGGGCATCCCCTTAATTTCCAGTTTTTTGCCACCACAAAGAGAGCTACAATAAATATTTTTGTGCATATGGATCTTCCTCCCACTTCTATGATTTCTTTGGATGCAACTCCAGAAGTGGTATTGACCTCTGGGTCAAAGGGTATGCAATTATTTATAGCCCTTTGGGCATAGTTCCAGATTGCTCTCCAGAATGGTTGTATCAGTTGAACATCAAATTTCATGAACTCTCTAGATCATAGTATGTTGTGAACACAGTCTAGATTTAATAGGACCCTACAATCTAACCTTTATAATTCAGTGAAGTGCCCAATAACAAAATCCAGGTCAGTCCTTTTGGAACTTGCTACATTCTTTAACTACTAATTGGGGACCAAGTCATTGGCTTAAACTTCCCAATGGCAGATAATGATAATAATAATTAATAATAATACCAACATTTTTCTATCTCCTTCTTTCCTTCAGTTTGAATATTAATTTGGATACAAGTCACTGGGCTAAACTCCCCAGTGACAGTTATTTAAAAACAACAACAACAATGACAAGAGTATTTGAAGTCCTTCCTTTCCTCTCCACCCCTACTCCCCAATAAAGCAAACAAAAATAAAACCACAGATGAGGATTTAAATGAAAATTGTTTCAGGATTACTAGTCAAGGACCGATGACCATTCAGATCAAGCTCCTTCCAGCCAATCCACAATCAGAAGCCAGAGGTTAAGATGGCATCAGAATGTGTCACAGTGTCTCTGTTCTATGACTTTTAGATGGAAGGTTCTCAGTGTTCTGGCAGAGATGGAGCAGAATATTGCAGAGATGAAGTACACGACCCAACTGAGCAAATGAAAACAATAAATCTTTGCAACACCAAGTGTGGCTGTGATGTCAAATGACTCAGAGATGGGATTTATAACCAGCACCTGATCATAATATGGAGTGGGGAAAGAAGTTCCTATCAAACACCAGTCTTCCCAGTTTAAAGATGGATAAAATGAGGCCAAATCCCTGGATAGTTCAGTAGAGATACGCCATTCTTCAAATACTGATGAAATGTCTAAGCTGTCCAGCATCGGTGGTGTACCATTTCAAACATGTTGTTGCAGCAACAAGGAAATATGGCTGTACACACAAGTATAAGTTGGTTTGAATAAGGCCATGGCAACCAAAACAAAAGACTGGATCTCAGTCTTGAAGAGTTTGATCTTGGGTTCTGAAAAATACTGTCCAGAAAAAAAAATTAGTAGTACCTGGTATCTGAATCCCTTCCCTGACTCGGACTAGATGGGTAACTATGGGCAAATCACTTGTCAATGTTTATTAAATGACTACTATGTGTCTAGTACTGGGCTAAACCTTGAAAATACAAAAAAAAAACCTGAAAGAAAACTCCTTACCCTCAAGGATCTTACAATTTAATGGGGGCTGGGTGCAGACACCACGCAAACAAATACATAAAAAGTAAGTTATATACAAGATCAGTAGGAAATAATTTAAAAAGAGAAAGCTCTAGAATCAAGGGGAGTTAAGGAAAGCTTCCTGTAGAACATGGAATTTTGCTTGGGACTTAAAGGAAGCTAGGAGGGAGAACATTCCATGCCTGAGGGACAGCTGGATAAAATATCTAGAGCTGAAAGATGAAGTGTCTTGTTTGTGTAGCAGCCACGAGGCCAGTGTCACTGAATCAAAGAGTTTGTGTTAGGGAGTAGGGTATAAGAAGAATGGAAAGGTAGGAAGGGGGTTGCTTGTGAAGGGCTTTGAATGTCAAAGGAGCATTTGTATTTGAGGCAATAGGGAGCAACTGGATTTTATCAAGTAGGGATGGAGGATATGACCTCACCAGTGTTTTAGGAAAATCATGTTAGTGACTGAATGCAGAAAGGATTGAAGTGGGGAGAGACTCTAGGTAGGCAGACCCAGCAGCAGCTGTTGCAATAATATAGACATGAAGGGATGAGGACCTGCAGTAGAGATGTGGCAGTGTAAAAGAGGAGAAGAATTTGAGATATGTTGCAGGGGGAAAATCTACAGGTCTTGTTGACAATTTGGATATAGGAGGTGAAGGAGAGTGAGGAGTCCAGGATGACCCCTAACTTGTGAGCCTGAGTAATTGGGAGTTTGGTATTGTTCTCTACAGTAACAGGAAAGGTAGGAGGAGTTGTGAAAAGTTGAGAGGGAAAGAGTTTTGGTTTCAAAATACTGAGTTTAAGATGTCTCCTGAACATCCAGTTTGAGACGTCTGAAAGGGAGTTTGAAATACAAGATTGGAGTTCAGAAGAGAGACTGGGGTAGGAAAGGCAGATTTTAACTCCCAAGAACTCACATTTCTTCATCTGTACAACTGGTTTAGAATGCAAGCAGTGAGGACTGTAGAATACTGAGGTCTACAGAATGCTCAGTAAAAGCTGGCTTCAAATCCTGATCCTCATGCCTACTACTGCCATCACCCAGGACAAGTCACTTAACTTTAATGTATCTCAGTCAATTCCCTGGGATTTAACTACAAAATCTAACTAAGCAGTGAAGTAGATAGAGCTCTGGAACTGGAAGGAAGGTCTGGATTTAAATCCTGACAAAGAAACTTACTAGCTTTGTGAGCCTGGGGAAGTCATTCAACCTCAGTTGGCCTCAATTTCTTCATCTATAAAATAGAAAACAGAGATGGCACTCACACCCCAAGAACACTGTTGAGATCAAATAAAATTTTATATGTGTGTGTGTATAATTATATAAGGTATGTTTATATTTATTTTTATGTCATATATATACTTTTATATATATGTATACATATGTATATGTGTACAAATGTATATGTGTATGTAAATATACATATATGTTTGTGTGTGTGTGTGTGTGTGTGTGTGTGTCCTTTGCACACCTTAGAGGACTGTAAAAATGCTAGCTAAAGACTATTGGACTTGGAATAAGAAGTCTAAGGTTGGGCTTATCATATTTCTAACACAAGTTATATGAGATCAGACAATGGAGTGGATAGATATTTGAACCTGTTGTTGGGAGAACTGGTTTCAAACATGGCCTATATGATCACGTACAAGTCACTTTTGTTATTGTTGTTGTTTTTTTTTTAATGAAAGCTAGAGACAGCAAGACCTCTGACACATCCCAAGATCTTCTAGGAAGCACCAGTGCTGGTCAGTTACAACTTCTCAAATCCTGTGAATGGAAGAGGTATGAGAAAGAGTCCAGGAAATAGACAGAAGGCACAGAATAGGCTGTGTAAACAGATTAGATCTGTCCTTTGATGAGAGAACTAGTTAATAAGTAAATACTTGTTCATTAATTTCCAACTCTATGTGACCCCATTTGTAGTTTTCTTGGCATAGACACTGAAATGGTTTGCCATTTCCTTCTCCAGATCATTTTTATAGATGAGGAAACAGAAGTAAAGAGGGTTAAATGACTTGCCCAGGGTCACAGAGCTAGAGTCTGAGCCTGGATCTGAATTCAAGTCCTACTGACTCCAGGGCAGGTACTTAATCTACTGTGCCACCTAGCTGCTCCAATAAATAGGTACAAAAGAGAAATCAAACAAAAGAAGTAAATTGCCATAGGTCATTGTTCATCTCCCACCTCCATGCATTTGCTCAAGTGAGTTTCCTCTCCTCTGCTTTGTAGAGTACATAGTTTCCTTTAAAACACAGCTCAGGTGCTGCCTCCTACACAGTGCCTTTATTGATTCATCATTTGTTAGTGGCTACCTTCTTGAAATTATTTTGTGTTATTTTGTACATAGCTTTATTTACTTCTCTATAGATATTTTGCAACCTCCCCCTGCCCCTTACTCAAAGAAGAGAGGAGAGGGGAGGAGAAGACAGGAGAGAAGGAGAGAATTAATAAGAATCTGAAAGCCAAAACTCCTCTTGGAAATTCAGTTCATCACCACAGAAAATGATGCTCGTACATAGTTATCATACGCCTGGTACTTTTGCTGAAAGGAAGCTTGATGTGTCTTGAGTTTGAAGACATTTGACTCTTTTATTGGTTCTGTCCTTGACGTTCCAGATAGAAGGGGGACAATTCTTAGATAACATGGTGGTGGCTGCAGGATTCATATCATTAAAATTTTTTTGTTAAATAAGAATGCCCTAAGGATAAGGAGGAATTGATTGAAAGGATAAAATGTGAAATTCTAACTTCTTCCTCTCTATTGTAGTTAATTATGGAATCTTAATAATTAAGGAATCTGCTATTCTAACAAAAAAACCTATTAGCTTCCTATGGAAATGAGTTGGCCTTACCACAGAACTCTAAACAAGATTAATGAGATTCACAGAATCCTGCTACTTCAGAGTAGGCAGATACCTCAGGGGCTATACCTGTACTTTCATCCCCTTTATGACAGCCTAGCTTCAGTTAATTGCATCACTTAAGATACGACCTACTGCAGAAAATGGTAGAACAAGTCTATCCTTTCCCTTCTTGTGTACCCCCCCAACCACCCCCACCCTGACCAAAATATATATTTAATTACTTCCTAACAATTAGAGCTAAAGGAAAAGTATAATTTGTCTGTCTTGGTAGGAGGGAGGAAGAGAGGAAAGAGAGAATGAAGGAAGGAAGGAAGGAGAGGTGAGACGAGGGAAGAGGAGGGAAAGAAAAAGAAAGAAAGGTTAAGGGAGGAGAAGGCAAGAGAAGGAAGGGAGGGAAGGATAGAGGTAAAAGCCTCAATTATGCAAAGCTCTCATCAACATTCTCAAATGGCACTTATTATTCCAATACTTCAGGCATTCATGAATTACTCTGTGACTGTTTTCTTTGTCCATCAAGGCAGAATACAACTCCTTTCCAACAGTAACAGATGAAAAGACTTGCATGGCTGGAAAACCTATCACCTCATGGCCAACTCAGGGAAGAGCTTTATGTCCCCAAAGGTAACAGACCTACAGCGTGTCACTTGGTCTATTTTGTAAGGCCTTCCAACTCTGTATTAGATTCTAGAGCTTGTGTTCTTGAGACCTTTGAGAATATAGTTTCCTCTCCATCACAATGTTGCATTAGAGAACTTCTGGGGAAATTACTACATTTCCTTCCACATTTCCATGTTCTAGAAACAAGAAAGCACTAATTTGCACTTGCCAGTCTATTTGGGCCAGGTAACTGGGCTTAGAGCAACATACATTTTCTAACAGAATCAGGAAGTGTCTTGTATACTAGGGAGCTTATGAGCTGAACATTAAAGAAAGGTAGAACATCTAAGAGGTTGAATATGAGTAAAGAATGAGCTGCAGGAATAAGGGAGCACCATCAAAAGGGTATGGAGGTGGGAGATGGAATTTTCTATATAAAGAATGACTAGCAGACCAGTGTGACTGGAGCAGAGAGAGTATGGGAAGAGTGATATCTTTTAGATATCTCCATTAACTCTCAATGATCAGCACAGAGAGTGTATTTAATATCAGTGATATCTGCATAAGGAAAGATTAATTGAAGGAAGCATCCCATTGTCTACTAAATAAAGTATAAACTCTTGAACCTACCTTTCAAATCTCTCCACTGTCTCATTCCAACCTATATCTTCATTCCTATTTCATCTGACTCCCCCTCATAAAATGTATGTTCCATTCAAACTGATTTACTTTGCATCTCATCCCATACTAATATTCACAGTCTCTCATGATTGGAATAGACTTCCATTTCTACCTCCATTTGTCAAAGTTTCTCCTTTCCTTGAATACAAACTTGAGAAACCTCTTCCATGAAGTCTTCCCTGTCCTCCCCACAAAAGGAAAAAAAAAATCTCTTCCTCCTTAAATCACTCAAAGAACTTTGGTCAACACATCTCATTTTCCTTTGTATCATGGTTATGTGCATATACACCTTTCCCTCATTAAATTGTGGGTTTCTTGAGAGTAGTGTCTATATCAAATCTTTGTATCCTAGGCATCTGACACAATCTCTTGCTCACCACAGATGCTTAATAAATGTGTTTGTCAGATAAATGAATCATTGAATGAGAATGAATGGTAATAGATTCTTTGGTGATTTTGCCACTTTGTAGAGTTAGTATCAGGGATAGAAAAAAGAATCTTAACATTATATGTTTTATATAAGGACATATACTTATATGTATATGCATACACATGTATATATACACATTTACATGTGTGTATGCATCTATATGTATATATTTTATAAACAAATGTATATACACATTGTATATTATATTATATACACATCTATTATAAATGTTATATGTGTATACATACATGTATACCGATGTACATATGGGCATAGATTATGCCTTATGCACATGTCTTATATATGTTATATATGCATATGTGTTGATATATACCTCTTTGTGTATACATAAACATATATCCAACTAATTCAGACTGATTAGGATTAGAGGCACAGCAGGGCCAGAATAAATTAATACAAGATGAGACTTACCGGTGTTTTATTTTTAATTAAATGAATTGTTACTTTCAAGGACATACTATCAAAATCAGAACTTGAATCCAAGTCGTTACAGTTCCAAGGCTGGACCTTTAGTAATTATATCACTTTCTCACATTACTTTCTATTCTCCTTCATTCCTTCCCTCTTTCCTTCCTTCCTTCCCTCCTTCCCTCCCTCCCTCCCTCCTTCCTTCCTTCCTTCCTTCCTTCCTTCCTTTTCCCTATTCATTCGTTCATTCATTCATTCATTTATTTGTTTGTTTCTTTATATTTATATTTTACTGTAGACATTAAAGGTACAGATGGTAATATCCTCTTTCTTCCTGATAAAGAAACTTGGGTTTGTCATAAGATGAAATGAGTTGCCCAGGGCCATATACGTAGATTATAAGAAGTCAAATTTGAACCGTGATCTTCCATGTCACCAAGTCTAGAACCCTATCCACTCTGCCACCTAAAACTATAACCAGCAATGATTACACACTCTCCATCTCCCTCACCAGTTCTCAGTCTTTCTACACCTGGCAGGGTTTTTTTGCATATGCAAGCTGAGCCAAACACACACACATGCATGCACACACACACACACACTCCAGTAATGAGCCACAGAAAGGTCACACTCAAATTCAGCATTATGAAAGTTGCCAAGCTCATAATAAACCAGAAAAAATGTTAACTCCTGGCACACAATCCATAGCACCATTGACCTTATTTCCTGGGCTATCTAGCTTTTGGTGATTTTCACAAATAATTCTATTTGAATATGATTTTTCAGGTAACTTCTACTCAGAGTTAAATTCCATAGAACCAAGAATGTTGTCTTGTTTTAGTACTGATGCTGCAAAGCTACTAATGATGAATGTCATTGTAAAATCATGGGTCTTTACTAGGGGAAGGGAAAGTGTTCAAGGACATTAAATATAAATTTCAACCCTAGGAATATTCATTTTCAGGGAAAAATTATTCTTGATCAATTCATTGTTGTCATGTGGGCCTTCCTTCAGCATTCTATTTTGATGCTTCCATGTAACTATGATCTCATAGACACAATGGTACAAATCATATCTCATTCTATTTGACTTGGATATATTGTTCATTTCCTTCTATAAGTCATCTAAAGTCAGTTCATTTGATGATCAGGAGACTTTCCTCTAAATTTCTTCACAAAGGCTGTCTGATGATTATCACTTTCTTAATTCTGATTAATTGTTTATTCAGCTTGCCCTGAAGAGTTATTCATTGGTAAAGGTGTAATAACCAGCTCATAGCTGCTATGTTTTTCTCCTTCACTCTTCAGGTGACCCTCAACATTAACATGAATATAGGGTCATATAATAATAGATCTAGCACTAGAAGAGACTTCAAAGATCGTCCAGCCCAATGTGATGATTTTTCAGCTGAGGAAGCTTAAGTAACTTGTCCAATGTAGTAGCCAGGACTAATGCTAAGCACTGGAGATACGAATAAAAAGCAAAAACAGCCTTTGCACTCCAAAATCTTATATTCTAGTGGGAGAGAAAAAATAAAGTCAGAAGATAAAAGTAAAATACAGAAGCTATGAAAGCACCCTTAGACTACATCATTGTACCTTGGGAGACCAGGAAAGGAGATGACAGAGGAGATACGTCTTAAAGGAAACTAGGGATACTGAGAGTCAGAAACTTGATGAGAACATTCCATGCTAGTGAGAAATATAGAGACAGGGAATCAAGTGAGTAACAGGAAAGTAGGCTAGTATTATCTAGGTCACAGACTGGAATGGAGGGGCTGTAGGAAAGCTGGAAAAGTAGGGTGGGACCAAGTTGTGAAGAACTTTAAATGCCTAACAAAAGACTTTATATTTATTCCTAGAGGTATCTGGGATCCACAGTGCTGTATTGAGCATCTGTGGTGGTAGGAATATGACCTGCTCTACATTTCATGAAAATACTTTTGGCAGTTCTGTGGGATGTAAACAAGAGAAAGAAAAGACTAGGGGCAGAGAGATCAAGTACAAGAATATAGCTAAATCAGGTATCCATTTTGAAGCTTGCCTAGGTAAAATAGATGCTGGTTTATACAGTTTCTTCAGTTTTGTTAGTGGTATTTATAAAAGAGTAAGTTCTTACCCCCATTGGTGGGGTCTTTGATTTATCAAATACTAGCTTACTGTGCTTGCTTGCTTCTATAGGGGAAGAAAAAGGAAATTACATTTGGAATCTATGGGTGGGAAAGGAACTGTGTTCAAATGAGGAATAGAGGGATCAAAGAAGATGAAATGGGCACACAAAATGTAAAAGTTTTTGTATAAACAAATCCAATGTAGCTAAAATTAAATTGTAAACGGAAGTGGGAAATATTTGTAGCAGTTGTCTCTGATCAAAATCTTATTTCCAAGACATATTAGGGTCTCATTCAAATTTATAATAAAATGAAAGGAAATTAACAAGCAGATTTTTTAAGAAAGAAATTCAAGCCATCAATGGCCTTATATTAAAAAAATACTCCAAGAGATTAATAATTAGAGAAATATAAATTAAAGCAGTTCTGAGTTTCTGTCCCATCATACTCATTAAGTTGAAAAAAGGAACACAATGTTTTTAAATGGCAAATTTTAGCGAGGCTGTAGGAAATAGAATATTAATGCATTGTTAGTAGAGCTGTGAACTAGCCCAGTCATTCCAGAAGGCAATTTGGGAGTCTGTCCCAAACATTGCTAAAGTATGCATACCCTTTGACCCAGAGATACCACTATGAAGTCTATACCCTGAAGAGATAAAAGCAAGAAGAAAGTGACCCATGTGCACAAAAATATTGATGGAAACTCTTTTTGTGATGGCAAAGAACTGGAGACTTAAAGGGGCACCCATCAATTATAAAATGGCCTGAAGAAAGTATGATATCAGAATGTAATGGGAGACTATTTTGCAGTAAGAAATGATGAAAAGGATAATTTTAAAGAAACATTGAAAGACCATTATGAACATTTTCAGAGTGTAGCAAGCCAAAGCAGTAGAGCAATCTAGACAATAACAACTTAAAAACAAACAACTTTGAAACACCTAAGAATTCTGATCAGTTCAATGACTAATTATGATTCCAGAAGACACATGATGAAGTACGCTATGCTACCTCCTAACAAAGAGGTGATAGACTTAGGGTTAAGAATGAGAAACATATGTATATGGACTTGTATGTGTATGTATATGTGCATATGCATATGTATATGTGGATATGGATGTATGCATATGTGCATATGCATGTGCACATGTATATTTATAATGTGTGTGCATGTGTGTACATGTATGTGTACTGCACACATGCATATTCATATGCACATATGTATATATGCATGCGTGTGTGCATGCACATATATGCACATACACATACACATATGTGTGTATATAAATATGTGTGTGTGTATATATATATATATATATATATATATATATATCTTGAACATGGATAATATAAAGATTGGTTCATATGAGTATGTGTATTTTTACATGGATTTTGTTTTTCTTTCTTTTTTCCAACAGAGAAATACGTGAGATGGAGACATTCATGAAAAAATTACAAGTAGAATAGAAGAGGAAAAAAAAAATTAAAAGTCATTGCAAAGCCCATGTTAGAAGGATGAGGACCTGAACTAGGGTGTTAGCATTAGTGTGAATGGAAAGAAAGGGACACAAATGAAGGAGGTGATGCAGGTTTAAAAAAATGACAAGATTTGGCAATTTATCAGATGAGTAGGACTAGTGAGAGGAATGAAGAATGACACTAAATGTGTAGTGTGAGTTGTAGAGTCACTAGGAGGAACACGGTGTGCCCTATTACAATTGAGAAGTAGAGGAGAGGAGAAGGCTTGGAGAAACAGTAATGAATTCTGTTTTAGAGATGTTAATGTTGAGTTGTCATATACAGACTGAAATGTCCAACAGGTTTTTGTTGACTTGCATTCAGGAGAAAGCCTAGGAATAGATTAATAGATCTGGGATTCAATAGAAATGATAACTGAAACCATAGAATCTGATGAGAAAACTAAACCAGAGAGTATATTGATAAAAGAGAAGATCCAGGAGAAAACCTTGGGGAATACCCATGGTTAGTGGACGTGACATGGATAAAGAACCAGAAAAAGTGATTTTTTTTCACTACATCATGGTTTGCATGAGTCAAAACCAAACTTGAGCGCAGGTCTTCCCAACTCCAAGATCATTATTCTACTATGCCATGCCATGATGTTTTTCTTATGAACAGAATACTAGTATTTAAAGGCGGTCTTTTATTTCAAGAATAATTTGGGGATCATAATGTGGATACAGAATAAAAAGCCTGATATCCAAAGTATTTAGGGTATCTAAGACACATCTCTGTTTTATACTTTTAACTGGTCTATTTCCTAATTTATAACCTGGAACATAATTCCCCTCTGTGCCTCTAAGTCTATCTATTTAAACACTCAGTTTGAAGACACTGACATGATGTTTGTAGATTGTTCAAGGATGAACACTGGGGACCAAAAGTAGAGAGTTTATCAGAAACATCCATGGAACAATCTGATCCGTTTTTAATTGCTTTGTGTTTTTTTTAAATTTTTTTTAAAAGATGGGAGCCTGAATGTGGAGTGGGTCTCAAACAAGAGAGCATTCCTGCCATTCCAAATCACTCAGTGAAAGCTGATAACATTCACTAGTTGAAGTAAGATAACTTGTCTAAATAAAAAAATTCACAGTTCCTTGGCCAACTATCACAACACAGATGGGTTGTCTGCCCACAAAAAAAAAAAAGAGAGAGAGAGAATCGATATGAGCTGAACAAGTCAGCAAGTCTGACTTTCTCTCTACATCTGTCTGATCGCTATCACTTCTGAAATAGCATTAGACTCCATTCATATTCTAAAGAAAAGAAACAGATGTCCACAGTCATTCTCACTGACAAAGATAATCATTTTGGATGGATGTATAACACCCCAAAAAGCAGTGGCTTGGAGGCATTACCAAGACTGCACACTTTGTAGGACCTCAAACACCCCCTGCTCTTTTTTGTCCCTACTGTTATGTCTTTGTTCTTTCTGTCTAAAACACCTTCTACCACCCACCTCCCCCTAAGGAAATCTGGACCAAGGTCAACTTCAACTTCCACCCCATCCATGGTGCCTTTGTTTGTCATCCACACAGGATCAGTCACCTTCTGTACTGCTCCCAAAGCACTTTGCTTCAACTTTTCTCATGATTTGTTCAACATATTTGGGCTAATATCAATACAAGAAAAATTTTTCATGTCCCTGCTCTATTACAGGAATTGGGGGAGGTGCTGAGGGTGCAAAGACAAGAAATAAAGCAGGCCCTCCCCTCAGGGTACTTATGCTTGTTATAGCCCTTCTGGTAAGGCTTAATTTTGAAAGGTGCCCTAAATTGCTAAAGACCCCAGCAATTTTTTTTTTCCCAGCATGGGAAGGGAGGAAACTAGTAGATCAATTGGAGTGCAAAATTTTCCTCCTGGAAGTCAGAAATTACTCTCAAGAGGGAGAAAGGGAGAGAAGAGAATATAGGAGAGGAAGGCTGTAATGGGGTTTTCTCCAGATCACTGAAAGAGCACTGAAACCTTAGTAGTTGGTAACAGAGACATTTTCTTTCTTCCTCTCCAAAATGGGAAAAAAGTCATTTTCCAAGTGGAAGGATAACTTAAAAATTATGGAATTTCATGAATGTAACTGGCACCTATTTTTTCTTTCTTTTTTCTTGTCTTTTTTTTTGGCAGGGAGGACAAGAAAGAAGAGAAGGAGAGGAAAAGAGTGACAACCATCTCTAATTGTGTTTCAATATTGTGTTAAAGAATGCTTCTGACTGATCTAATCTTATTTCTCATCAGTACTTGTGGTTGACCCTGTCGTTTACATTCCTTTGTGTCCCTTTGTTATTAGCCGATGACTTAGGACAGCTCTAGGAGCCACCCAAGGAATAAATGACTTTTCCTAGTACAGGACTGGAATTCCAAATTCATCATTCTATTGTTAGAGTTTTAGCCCTTTAACTGGGGACATCATTGCAACTCATTCATTTTTCATAACTAGAACTCCAAGGCAGAATTATGAATAACTTGGGGACTTAAAATGTCCTCTATTAGATCCTGAATCTGAAATCCATTCTGACCCAAAGCGGTTACACATTCTTTTGGGGAGATACAACTTACAGACTTTTTTTTTAATCCTGTGCTTTCATTGATACAGGGAACTCTCATTTGTCAAAAGTCCCACCATCAATGCAGACTAGCACCTGCTCTGCAATTTATAGCTTCACAGAGTTTCCTGGGGGCATTAAGAGATTATATGGCTTGCCCAGGGTTACACAGCGAGCATGTATTAGGGCTGAAAACCCAGGGAATCCTAACTCCAAAGCCACCTCTCTATCCATGCCATCAAATTGTTTCTCATGTACACAGATAAGTCAAAACAAATAATAGCTCCTTACATAGATAAATAATAAAACAGCAACTAAAATAGCTAACTTTTCCCCTTTCCTTTTTGAAAATGCTTTTTATTTTTTCTCAATTACATTTTAAGAAAAATGACATTTGCTTTTTAAAATTTTGATTTCCAAATTCTCACTTGCCCTTCCTCCCTACTCCCCTCTCTGAGATGGAAAGCAATTTGATATAGATTATATATGTGCAGTCATGCAAAACATTTCCATATTATCTATGTTGAAAAATAAAACATAAAACAAACAAAAAAAGAAGTAAAAAATAAAAGTATCCTACAATCTATATTCAGAATCCATCAGTTCCTCTCTGGAGGTAGATAGCATTTTTCATCTTAAGTCCTTTGGAATTGTGTGGGATCATTGTATTGCTGAGAGCCTCTGAGTTATTCATAGTTGAACATTGTACAGTAATGCTATTACTGTGCACAATATTCTCCTGGTTCTGTTTATTTCACTTTGCATTCGTTCATGTAAGTCTTCTCCCTTTTTTCAGAAATCATCCTGTTAATCATTTCTCATGGCACCGCAATATTCCATCAAAATAATACGCCACAAGTTTTCCAGCCATTCTCCAACTAATGGGCATCTCTTCAATTTGCAGTTCTTTGTCACCATAAAAAGAGCTCGTATAAATATTTTTGTACATCTAGGTACTTTTCCTTTTTTAAATAAATCTCTTTGAGATAAAGAACTAAAAGTAGTGTTTCTAAGTCAAAGGGCATATACTGTTTTATAGCTCTTTGGACATAGTTGTAAATTGCTCTACAGATGGTTGTATCATTTCACAACTTTACCAATACTATTCATTGACTTTTGTAAGGTATTTAAGGGTTTTAAAATTACTTACATATGTATGTCTATATACACATACAATGTGTATGCATATATCTGTGTATATGTATATGATAGATGCAATATATGCAGACATAAGATGTGTATATATTTATATTATATTACTATTTGATATATGTATTTAAATATTCACACATATACTTGTATGTTTATATCTATGTTTATACACATACATGTTATGTGGGTACATCCATATTTATCTATATTTCATTCTCACAAGGCAACTGTGAGGTATTATTATTATTATTATTATTATTATTCTCTCCATTTTTACAGATTAGAAAACTGAGGCTGATAATTTATATGACTTGTCTAGGATCACAGAGCAAGTTAGAATCTGAGATAGGATCTGAAGTCTAATTTTCCAGACAACAAGTTTGGTATCCACTATGCTACCTAGATGTCTAGATATAAAAATTAATCTAAGTTAATTTCAATGGGAATGGGTAGCATTTGGGAGGATGGGATGGAGTAGGCTATGGGAGGTGGTTACTTGATTTATCTCCACAACATCCTCTCTCTGTTTGCTCCTCAAACATACTAATTTAAGTCCTCTTCACCTCTTGTAAGGGTGTTGCAATAGTCTTAATTATTGGTGTCCCTGACTCTGTTTTCTCCTGTTTCCGAACCATCTTCCAAACAGTTTTCAAAATTATATTCCTTCAAGAAGTTTCAGCATCTCTTTATTGTCTCTAAGACAGAAGATAAACTCCACCATTTGGCATGGTCTAGGGATTACTGAATGTTACTCTTTCTTCTTATACTCTACATTCCAGGCAAAGGGGCTTACCAATCCAATCTAATAAATATTTAATAAGCACCTACCATATGTTGGACCCTGTGTTAAGTATTGGGGATACTTGCTATTTCTTACAAAAATATTCCATTCCCTACCATCTCTCCCTTGCACAAACTATTTTCATGCACAGAATACTCTCCAACTTCACCTCTGATCCTCACAATCCCTGTTTGTTGGTGGTAGTGGTAATAATAGTAGTAGTGGTGGTGGTGATAGTAGTAACAGTAGCAACAGCAGTAGTAGTAGTAGTGGTGGTGTTGGTGGTAGTAGCAGTATTGTTATTTCTCTTCCATATCCTGAGATCTCCCCAACACTTGTGTCCTGGGACCTCTCTCTCAACCCTGCTCCCCAAATTCCATCACTACCCTTCTCAAACACACCACACCCTTACCCATGCTGCTTTCCCAGGAGGCAAATATTTGTTGTTTTCAAGCCCACTTATATTCCTTTATATCATTCCTTGTACATAGCTCAGGGCCTGGCACATTGCATGTAGTCAATTATTGTGTCCTGAGTAAACATTACAGTGGGTTGGAGGGTAGTCACCTTTGTGGCCTTTCCCACTATGACTCTGCCACCCTCACCACTTTTTCTGCCTCTATGTTTGTGAAGGATTAAGCCCCTAGAGAGGAAATTCCTCAGTGACAGCTGCCTGCAAGTAGAATAATGGACCATATGAGGAGATCAGGAAACTGAGACTGATAGATGAAGATGCATCACCCAAAAAGCTGGTAATCGCCAGAAAAAAAGGCAATCAGACTAGATGCCAATAAACATAACAGAGCTCAACAAGAGAGCAGACGTGGGAGGGCGTGGTGTGCTAGCAAGTCAGGCTGTGTCTCTTTATTTCCTTCAGAAGAAGTGAAGAGGGCTAAAGAGGAAGAGCAGCCAGGCAGATGGAAGAACATTTTGGATATTCCAATGGTTCTGTGATTTTTTTCAATATGGCCATTATTGCCAGTACATCCATGTCCTCCTGGAAATTCAATACAAAGTTGGTGCCAAGGCATTTTTGTGTCCATGGCAGCATCACAAAACATGCTTGGGACAAATTTACAGAGGTACACATTCAGGTGGAAGAGGAAGGAGGGGAGCATAGCACCACCCTACTGGTAGTTTATTATGTTAACTATTCTTGCTCACTAGATGCTAAACTATTGATTTTACACTATTGATGGGGTAGAAGTGCTGATAACCCCCTCTAAATTCAGTACTCTGAAGTAAAGTATGAATGACCCATCCTCATAATGACTCTGAGTAAATAGCATTGGCATCTAGGTGGTGCAGTGGATAGAGCACCAGGTCTGAAGTCAAGTCATTTTCCTGAGTTCAAATCTGGCCTCAAACACTTAACTAGGTGATGATCCTTGGCAAGTCACTTAACTCTGCCTCAATTTCTTCATCTGTCAAATGATCTGGAAAAGGAATTGGCAAACCATTCCAATACCTTTGCCAAGGAAACCTCAAATGGAATCACAAAGAGTTGGACACGACTGAAAATGACTGAACAACAACATACTTAACAAGCTTAGAGCCCACTGAGTGCTAGTAAATTATCAATTGGCTTTCTGGGGTAAAATATATTCAGGAAACACTTTTAAGTTTATCTGCATGGTAAACATTTTCTCCATCCCTTTTTAAAGCCTAAACAAACAATAAAAACAATTAACATGGCTTGATGAGTAGTGTTTTCTGATTTCTGAGGTGAGAAAAGACTCACATTGAAAGTTTAACAAGCTGGTGGAGTTGTGAATTGATACAACCGTTCTGGAGAGCAATCTGGA
>CM053580.1:558514503-558538854 GCA_028627135.1 Pseudochirops cupreus | reverse complement strand
TTTTTAATTAAAAAAAAATAAACCTTATTTTATTTTTTATTATTTTTGAATTTAAAAATTAATTAAATTTAATTTTTAAAAAATTGATTCCTCCAACCAAAAGACAAAAAATTAAAAATTTATTTAAAATGCATTTTAAAACAATGCTTCTAGAGAGGATATAGATAGATAGACAGATAGACAGATAGATACAATACAATACTATCTATTTATCTATCTATCTATCTATCTATACACACACACACATACACACACACACACACACACACACACACACACGCATGTACAGGCTCAGAGCCATAAGACACCATAAACCTTATGACTCAGTACCTAATTAGCTTAGTACCAAAAGGTGTGAAGGTCTTAATACAAGCAAGCCTCTCCCTAAGCAAACACGTCCTTAGACAAATTCCTCCCCCAGTGGGCTCCATGTGACTCAGGATGTATTGCACCTATGAAAGCATCAAGACATCTCTGATTGAAATACCTGTGTACCTAGAGCTGGGAACTTTGTATCCTCAACACTTATCACATAGTAGGTGCTAAATAGACAGACTTAATGGTCATTTTATAGGGGAGGAAACAGACTTTTCTGATAATATGTTAATAGGTAACATTTACACAGGGCTTTACAAATGCTATTGCATATGATCCCTACAGCAACTGGGTTAGGCAGCGCCAGTAGGAAAGGTCCAACATGATTTGGTGGATGAGGAAACCAAAAGTTGAATGAGTGAGCCAGCTTGTCTATAATCACATAGTAGGCAGGTTGTAAACCTATATAAGTAGTGTGCCTAATTAGGTCTTTTGACTTCAATCTAGGATTATACTCCCACAATGGTTCAGCTTTGCCATCATCTCTTTGTCCTTCAGTTCAATTCAGCAGACATTTATTAAGTGGGTACTATGTCCTGGGCACTGTGGGCTCTAAGTTAGATGAAGGGGGCACAATGACAAACCTGACAAACAGCTTCTGCCCTGTCAGGGTGTTGTTGCATTGCACTAAGTTTAGGCTCTCCAGGTTGTGTGTAGGAATATACATGTGTGTCTCTGTGATATATATACATATGTATGTATGTATATATGACGCCTATCTAAATATGTCTGTCTATCTATCTGTCCATCTATCTATCTATCTATCTATCTATCTATCTGTCTGTCTCTTTTGGGGTAGCTCCCTACCCCTATCAGATTTAGTCTATCTGAGCCTAGACTTGGGAAACTCTTGGTCAAAGGTTATACAGGTAAAGGATTTAGATTATATTCAGATTATAAAATCTGAAACAAAGATGTCATAATCTACTGGAACACCTATAAACTTCAACAAAAATCATTCACAATGAAAAAAATACTCCGTGCCTATAGTTCAGAATATGAAATATTATATCTAGTGTTGTGAGCAAAAGAACAACACCCACAGACCTTAAATCAATCTTTTTTCTCCAAACTTGATTTAACTTTCTAGTACCATATGCCAGACAGCAATGCTTCAGTAATTCTTTCTGACGGGCAATTAAATTGACATACTTAATCCTGGCATATGAATTCTCAACATGGAGCCATCCTTCCAACCCCTATGGGGTGTAGCTAGTGAGAGAAGAGGAGGTAGGGCATGGTATCTACACTAAGCCTGAGGTGGCTAACATCACAGTCTAGCTTACTTTAAACAGAAGAGGTAAAGTGTAGAACCTTCAAATGTCCTGGGACTTTCTATAACACAATACAAACACGCATCCACACATAAACATGGACGGACGTTTATACATTTCCTACTTGTCTTCCATTGCCCTAACAAAGATTTGCCCATTATCACAGAGAATTAAAAGACAAAAGGAAAACAAAAGCCAGTGCACTGACTGGCTACCACATCGAGTCCAATATGTATTTGTTGTTCTACATTCATAGTCGCCCACTTCTCCAGACAAGGAAGGAAGGTACATTCTCATATCTTTTATTTGGGGAGAAACTTAGTCATGATATCATTTCACAGCTTTCATCTTTAATGATCTTGTTGCTCTTAATATTTACATTTTCGTAGTTCTATATTTTCCCCTCGGTTTCTTATCATTTGGCATCAATCCATCTTCCCATGATTCTCTGTATTTGTTATAGTCATTGTTTGTCTTATTTACAACAGAGTAGTATTTCATCATATTCATGACTCCATGGAATCATTCCCAAATCAGTCATGATCTTCCATGATTCCAGTTCTTTGTTATTGAAAAAAAAAGTGTTTCTACAAAAATTTTAGTGTCTGTGGAATCTTTCTTTTTGTCAATTTGATCCTTAGAATGCATACCTCCCAGAAGAATCTCTGAGTCTTTGTATATATCAAAATCATAATGTGAAATTATTTTCCAGAATCATTGACTAACATTCCTCCAATAGTGTACTAGTTATCGCCGTCTTCCCACAAATGCTGACATTCACTTTTCTCACTTTTTGGCCTTTTGTGCAGTGTTTTGTGAAACTTCCTCATTGTTTTTATTTTAATTTACTTTCTCATTAGTAATTTGCAACCATCATTCATATAGTTGTTAATCATTTGTTGTACTTTTTTTTAAACTAGTCATTCGTAACCTCTGACAGCTTATCAATAGGAGACTGACTTTTGCTGTTATATATCTCTTAGTTTCTTCGATTGCTCAGATATCATACTAATAGCAGAGATACCTTAAGCAAATTTTTCCCCCAAATTGTTTTCTTTCTTATGCTAGTAGCAGTATTTTTGCTTGTGTGAAAGCTTATCTCTTATGTGAAATCAATGTTATCTATATTATTTCTGCAACATCTTGTATTATTTAGTTAAGAATTACTTCCCTAGCAATACTTAGAAATGGTTTACCTGTTATTCTCTCTCTCTCTCTCTCTCTCTCTCTCTCTCTCTCTCTCTCTTTCTCTTCTTTCTCTCTCCCTCTCAAAATTATATGACCTTTATTATTCTCGTCACATATCCTTCTTAGCTCATTGTGTTATATGAGGTAAGTTATTGGTTTACACAACATTTCTTCCATCTTGGAATTTCATTTCAGGTCCTCTTTCCCAAATGGCTAAGGAAAAGAACTGGAGGGAACATGAGAAAAGTCTTTATGTGTTCAAAGGACTAGAATGTTAAAGACTGATTAGACTTCTTCTGGTAGGTAACAATAGTTAGGAAAGAATAGTGGAAATGGAGAAGGGAAGCATTTTAGGTGAGATATGAAGAAAAATAAAATCTTAATGATTAGAGATTGTCCACCCAAGTGGATGAGCAGCTTTGGGAATTTGGGGCTGTCCCTTACTGAAGGTTTTTAAGCAAAAACTTAGTATCCATCTGACAGGATGGTTTGATTTGGGAGGTTAAACTAACTTGCTCTTGAGGTCCTTTCTGACTCAGAAATTCTATAATTTTATGATTCTTTGCATATAATCCAGAGCCATGGTTATGGGGAGGCAGATAACACAGGCCCAAGTGTCCCTGGGTGGTTCTTGTCCTATGGTGATTGTATATGCTTTTAAATTCTTCTTGGATCTTCACTGAGGCAATATTAAAACAAGATGAAGAAATGGAAGAACACTTGTTCCCAAGGAAGAAAGAACAAAATGAAACTGTAATTACAGTTTATATCCTCACTAATTATAGTGCACAAAAAGTATACATCACCCCAGTGCCTACTGGAACTGTTTAGAAAACTGGTAGACCTATAACTTCCCTATAATTCAAAAAATATATCAAGGCTGAGTTCCAGGCTATATTTGAAAACTTAATAAAATTGGAAGCAGCTTTGTCTAACAGAAGCTATTTCAGTGATGAAATATATATCCCTCTTTCCCCCCACCTTCTTCCCTTGGTTTCTGTATATACTTTCTAATGAGACACTCCACTGTTCAAAGCACCTTTTGTTGTATTCTACTGAAAGCTCTCTGCTCCTTCTGGGCCCCAGATGAGATTTACTGAATAAGAAAATAGTAAATTGTAATTATAATTCTCCATCAGAGAGAGTCTTCTCTGATACTGTAAATCTCTATCAGGGCATTAGAAGTTTACTCAGGAAACAAAAAGAAGAAGGAGAGATGAGAGCTCAAGGGTTGGTGACTAATCAGAAAAAAGGCAGAAAGCAGCATGGAATTGAGTATGATAATTGACATGAAAGTGCTTTGTAAACTCTCAAAATGTCTAACAATAAAAGCCATCCCCATTGTTTGCTTTCTAGTGTGCAGGTAGTTTAGACAAAGGACAGAGATCTAAGTCAATTTAATAAGATTTTATTAAGTGCCTACTATGTGGCAGGTGCCTACTAGGCATTAGCAATGTGAAGGTCTCCTGGGGAATCAATATTTATAATGAAAAGTAAATAAAGAACGCATCTAAAATGCATGCAAAGAAAAATGTTTGTAAGATTTAAGGAAAATGAATTAATAAAAGAATAAAAGTTATCATTTATACTCGTAAGAGACAATTACTAGTTGTCTGATCCTGGGAAAGTCATTTAACCCTCTGTGCCTCAGTTTCCCCATCTGTCAAATGAAATGAAAAGGAAATGGGCAAGCCACTCCAGTATCTTGCCCTCCTCCCAAAAAAAAGAAACAAAAAACAGGAAAACAAGCAAAAAAAAGGGGGGAATCACAAAGAGTCAAGCACCACTGAAATGACTGAAGAGCAACTATTTCTCAGATACCACGCAAAGTGCTTTACAAGTATTAATTATCTCATTTGATCCTCTCAATAACCCTAGGAAAGAGGTGCTATTACTATGCTCATTTATACAGATAAGGAAATTGTGGCAAATTGTGGTTAACTGGTTTGCCCAGAGTCACACAGCTACTAAGTTGTCTGAAGCCAGATTGAGACTTAGGGCTTCCTCATTCCAGGCCTGGATCTCTATTCACTGCACCACCTAGCAGTCTTTATAGCCCACCACCAGAGGTAAGATTTCTAAGACATGGTAACACTTGTATGGAGCCTTGAAGGATGTAAGAGTGAGTCTACTCCAAACCTCCCATTTTACAGACAATGAAACTGAGAATAGTAGTTAAAATAATGGAAATCATTGCTAGGCGTATATCCAGGTTTGTTCTCAGAGAGCAGAGCCTGGCTTAGAGAGCCAGCCTTGACTACAAATAGGCATTTAATGAGATTCTAGATTATATAGCTTTGGGTTGTTGGTGATGATGAGCAAGGGAAGATGGGGAAGAGTGGAAATATTTCTAAGTTTGGAGGCACTAGGGAAAATCATTCAATTTTCTTTGGCTTTGTTTTCCTCATCTATAAAATGTGGTCTTTGAACTAATTGTTGTCTCAGGGACTTTGTTTCTAAGTATTATTTCCTTATTATTATTATTATTAATTTCTAAGTATTCCTAGTAATTCTGTGGATCCTCCATGAAATGAGGGCTTGGTGGGCATGTTGTCTGGGAAATTCCTTTTTCCTATATTATTTGGACTAGATGACTAATGAGATAGAATTTCAAATTCCCTATTTCTGTGATTAGATGGACTCTCAGGCACCTTCTACCTCTAGGTTCTAATACTTCTCTGCCCTCAGTTTCCTCATCTATAAAATGAAAAGTAAATTTGACTGGATTGGCTCTAAGGTCCTTTCTAATTCTTGATACATGGTCCTGTGTAGACCTGGGTCCGATTTTCCAATGTCATCTACTGACTACTTTGAAAGGAGATTTGATAAGAAACTATCAGTTCGCATTGGAAATTTTGCCTCATAGTCCACTTTCCACTTCCCAAGGGAATCTTTCAAGTGAAATGGATTTGGGAAGAGAATGTTAAAGAAAAACAACAGGAAAAATACTTGAAAAAGGTCTCTGGGTATATATTTAAAAATTCTTCTAGTTTAGTGCAAATTAAAGGGGATTATTTTTAAAGATGGTGAAGCTATCTGAAAAAAATGTTAATATTCTGTAGGGAAAAAAAATCCTTGTTTAAGTAGTAAAGGTCAGAGAATGGTGTTATCAAATATAAATCCAGAAACATTGGAAATATGTTTAAAAATAGTTCCTAGGAAGTCCCACCAGAAGAAAGAATGTTTCCTTTAGGGAGTTTTTCTCCTTTTTGGTTACATGGCAACTGTGCAAGGTGGGAGAATACAGTGTTTTTAATCTAAGATTTTTTTCCATCTTTGCTGGAAATTATATGTTCTGTATTGTTCTAGGGAGCTGTGAAGGTAAAAAAGAGACAGCAGGAGAGAAAGAAAAAAGTGGCAATCAAAGCTCAAATGTGTTTACATTTACAAATGTGTTTATATGACTCTATCTTATAGGGGAAAAAAAGGAAGGAAGGAAGGAGAGAGGATGGGAGGGAGAGAAGGAAGGAAAAGAAAAAAAGGAAGGAAGGAGGCAAGAAGGGAAGGAAGGAAGGAAGGAATGAAGGAAGGAAGGGAGGGAGGGAGGGAGAGAGGGAGGAAGGAAGGAAGGAAAGAAGGAAGGAAGGAAGGAAGGAAGGAAGGAAGGAAAGAAGGAATGTCAAGTCAAGGGATAACAATCCTATGAAGTCCCCACAGGGGCTGCTGTCCTCATTTTCTGAAGTTCACAGGGGTGGAGCAGTTTCCCAAAGTAATCAAGTGATGAAGTTGTTAAAGTCACCTCAAATGATGTGACTGAACCCTTCAAAGCCTGGTACTCTTTTCCTTGTCCTTTCTTGTCTTGCCTTTCATGCTTCCTTTCTCTCACCTTCCTTTTCCTTACCTTCTTATCCCTGCCCTTCTTCTCACCTTTCTTCCTTTTGTCTCCCCTTCTTTCCCTTTCCCAGCCTTTCCATTCCCTTTTCACATCTACTTTTTATTATAATAAGAGTGATATCTTTTTTTTAAAGGTTGCAGACCCATACCTTCACTAATATAGGCAGCATCTACTCTCTGCATTTCTTTTTCCTCATCTGTAAAATGGAGAGAAACATTATGGCATCATAATTAAGAGAAGTGACCTCAGAAACAAGACCATATGCATTTAAGTTCAACCTTTGAAACAATCCATCTGAGTAACCCTAACTAAGTCACTTGATTTCTTAGTGGACCAGAAAATACTCTGACTCTAGTTGGAAAATAAGTGGCATCTTTAGTATCAGTATAATACTTCACCTTTTAAATCTTAGGTCAAAACTACCAAGTGGAACAATGGGTAGAGTGTTAGTCCTGGAGTCAGGAAGATTCATCTCCCTGAGTTCAAATCTGGCCTCAGATACTTACTGTGTGAGCCCGGACAGGTCACTTATTCCAGCTGGTCTCAGTTTCCCCATCTGCAAAATGAGCTGGAGAAGAAAGTAGTAAATCCCTCCAGGATCTTTGCCCAGAAAATCCCAAATTGGGTCATGAAGAATTGAACATGATCAAACAATAAGACTAACAAATTATCCACAGTACCTAACTCCCAGGGTTATTGTTAGGCTCAAAGGATTTTCTTTCTCTTTCTTTCTTCCTCCATCCCTCCCTCCTCCCTTCTTTCCTCCCTCTGTCCTCTCTCCCTCTCTCCCTTCCTTCCTCCTTCTCTTCCTTTCTCTCTCTCTCTCTCTCTCTCTCTCTCTCTCTATATATATATATATATATATATATATATATACATATACATATATAAAATCTGTATATCTATATCTACAAAATATCCATGTAGAGCTATATCCATCACTAAATCTGTATCTGAATTTATATCTATCAAAATACATAAATAATCCACCTACAGTTGTACCCATCCATCCATCCATCCATCCATCTATCTGTCTATCTATCTATCTGTCTGTCTGTCTGTCTGCCTGTCTGTTTAGCCACAGGGTGTCCTAAAATCTTAGTGCAGTTTTAAGTTTTAAGTGCATATATGTGTGTGTATATATATATATATATATATATATATATATATACACATATGTATTATATATATACATATCCCCCACAATATATGTAAGTGTATATATGTATATTATATATATCGTGTATGGCCATTTAGGTTTGTGTTTTGCTTTTTTTTGTTGTTCTTTTTTTATGTGACAGAATTTAGAAGCAAGAGGATAACCTCCAGAGAAGATGGGGTCTCTAGTTTTTGCCATATATGCATAATTTGAAGGAAAAGGGGATGTTTAATCTGGGAAAAACTTTTCATAAGACCATGGCTGCTGTCCTCAAACAGTGGGAAAACCACCATGTAGGGAAAATATTAGCCTTCTTCTATCTGGCCACAGAAAGAAGAACTGGGTATAAGGAGTAAAAGGTAGAAAGAGGAAATTTAGGATTGATATAAAAAAAAAAGAAAAAGAAACTTCCTATTCATTGGTCTTGTCCCAAAATGGGATGGGGCTGCCATGGGAGATAAAGTGTTGCCTTCCTTTGACATGGTCAGATGAGAATGTCTCAGATGTGTTCTAGTAGGGATCCTTTTTAGATATGACTTGTGTTAGGTGGCCAATGTGAACAGGAGGTGGGATTTCGGGGTTGGCCTTTCAGATGCATGGTGGAAATCTTGAAAAAGCGGCTTCCATCCTCCAAGTGGGAAATCGATTTACTTAACCACTTATCAAGGTCACTCAGGACAACTCAGGTAGAACCCCAAACCACACCATTCCAATAAACCATTTGCTCTCCTGGCCAGGTTTTATAGATTCTCTGGGCTATTTTCTCTTGCGCAAAAATTCTTTATGAAAGGCAGAAAAATATATCCTCAGCTTTGTTGAATTAATCAAAGTAACTGAGAGTATATATAGTAAGTTCTGGGAGCATAAATCTTTAAAACCATTTTTTCCTGACACAACAATTATTTGAAAGGAGACCAGTAATTTAGGACAAGCTATTGACATAGCCTTTATTATTCCACACTGCTCCCCCCTCCCCCTCCCAGTTCCCATTGTCTAACAATAGATAAGGACAGAGTCACCCATGCACATAAAATCATATTTGTTCTTCTTTTTGACATGGGCTCTTATGCCCTTTCCCTTTGGTCATGAGGGCCAGAGTGTCAGTGCTGCCTTGTTCAGGATTCTGTAGTTTAGTCTACAAAGAGTTATTACAAAACCCCATCAAAGGTTAATAGAGTTTTTAGTAAACATTGTCTTCTTTAGTTTGAAGATTCCTTTATCTTTGGGATTCCTGGCATTTCAGAGGAACCTGGAGTAAAATCAGAGAATCCAGCTGGAGGACTGGAGATGTTGGGTCTGGAAAAGAAAAGCCTCAGAGGGGACATGTTCACTGTGTCTAAGTATCTGAAGGTCAGTCTGCTACAAGTAGATTTGTTCTGCTCAGCCTTAACATGCAAAAAAAGCACAGGCAGAGAATTTTCAGAAACTAATTTACATTCTGTATGTGGACAAATGTCTAAGCAATGGTTATCCAAGTGTGGAAGGGGTGGCTTTGGGAAGTAGTGGGCCTCTCATCACCAGCGGTATGCAAGCAGAGACAGCATAGCCACCTTGCAGGTATGTTGAAATTCTTGCTCAAGTAGTAGTTGAATTAGATTTATCTCAGCTGCTTTCTCTTAGTTGAGGTATTTCTTTATTCTCTCAACTATTAGGTCACCACCCTTACTTACCATGAATTACTTTGTTCATTGCTTTTAGTTGTGTCCATATCTGACTTTTTCATGACCCTGTGTGGGATTTTCTTGCCAAAACATTGAACTCATTTGCCATTTCCTTCTCCAGTTCATTTTTCGGACAAATAGGGTTATGTGACTTGCTCATGGTCACCCAGCTAGTATACGTCTGTGTTCAGATTTGAACTCAGGAAGACAAGGCTTCCTGACTCCAGGCCCAGCACTGTATCCATCCCTTGCACCACCCAACTGCCCCTTATTTTGTTGACAATTTATATTCACTTGTCTTGGTACATGCAATTCATCCCAAATAGAATAAAATCTCCTTGAGAGTTGCATCTTTGCTTTTTTTATCCCTACCACAGTACTTAGCATATAGTAGGTACTTCATAAATATTTGTTGAATGACAGTAAATATAAACTTCTTGAGGGCAGGACTTTTTTCACTTTTGCCTTTGTATCCCTAGGCCCAGCTCAGTGCCTGGCACATTGTTGTTAATTAATAAAGAATTGTTGGATTAAATTGGATTAAAATGCCATGTCTGTGAGGTTCCTTCTAAATCTGTGTTTTGTGGATTCTGTGATTCAGTCAAAAGAACTTGAACTAAATAAAAACTTTCCTTTTTTCTCCAAGGACTCCCGAAGACCACCTACAAACATGGATACTTTGGAACAGCAATAAATATCATTTAAGGCTCTTCTTTTTAAAATGGAGCAATATTTTTCTCTTTGGCAATATCCAAAACAAAGATGAAGTTTTAAAATTTCCCTTTAAGGAATGATTTCATATCCTAACCCCTCCCTGTCAAAAGAATAGAACAATAATGTGGTGGAAAGAACATCAGAATAGGTGAAAGCAGAAACTTAGCTGTTCATTTAGAAAAAATGAAAAGATACATAGACTAGAGAGACAATTCAATTTAGCCTGGACTGTGACATTTGTAGAAACATTGAGCAGAAGTAAGAAACTTCATTTTTACTAATGATGACATTTTAATATAACTCTCTTTTTGCTTGAACCATACCATTGAATGTAGATTAATTTATCTCTTCAAGGATTCCTTTCTTGCCTCACTATAAACACTTTGAAGGGATTCTTTCTTTCTCTTTTTGTCCAATGCATAGAAAAGATGTGATTAATTAGTTACTTTAACAGAATTCTATAGGTCAGTGAAATCATGTGTGTCTTTTGTAGATATGTCTACTCTGGTATTGTCTCAGATTCGAGATCATAGGCTCAGAGATAGAAGGGATCTGAGAGGTTGTCTGGTCCAATCTCTTGGTTTTACAAATTAGAAAATTGAAGCTCAGAGAGATGAAGAGTCATACAAAAAATGGTTAGAGCCAGGATTCCAAATCATGTCTTCTGACTCCAAATCCCATGCCTTTTCTATGGTACCACATATCCTGCTTTTTCAAGGAGAAAATCAAATCCATATCCACTATTAGCATCAGTCAGGCAGCTATGTATTTCCCCTTTTTGCTTTAATCAATCGAACAATTCATCATTAAGAGTGTATTAAGCACTACTATGTATTAAGCTCTAGTAGGTGCCAAACACTATGATAAATGTCTGACTAGGGTGGGGGAGGGAAGGTAAAAGTAAAAACAGTCCCTGCCCTCAAGGACCTTACATTCTAATGAGAATGGCAGCATTTACCAATAAAGGGATATATACTAGAGCCAGATGGATGCGTATGCATGCGTGTGTGTGTGTGTGTGTGTGTGTGTGTGAAAGAGAGAGACAGAGAGACAGAGAGAGAGAGAGAAGGAGAGAGAGAGAGAGGAGAGAGAGAGACAGAAAGAGAGAGAGAGAGAGAGAGAGAGAGAGAGAGAGAGAGAGAGAGAGATCAAATACAAATACTTAATTGTCTGTTAGGCTATAAATACTGGATGTGACCTTAGAAGGGTCGTCTTATGATCAACTTTGATAGACTTGGCTCTTCTCAACAATACAATGACAAATTCCATACAAAGACAATTCCAAAACACTCATGATGGAAAATGCTATTCACATCCAGAGCAAGAACTATGGAGTCTGAACGCAGATCAAAGTACACTAATTTCACCTTTTTAATTTTTTCCCCTTTCTTGTGGTTATTCCTTTTTGTTCTGATTCCTCTTTCACAGTATGACTAATGTGGAAACAAGCTTAATATGATGGTACAGGTATATCTTATATCAGATTTTTTTGCTGTGTTGGGGATGGGGTGTGAAGGGAGAAAAAAAGATTGGTAATCAAAATCTTATAAAAGTGAATGTTGAAAAATTAACAAAAGTTGCCGTTAATATAAAAAAGAAAAAGGTTAAAAAAAAAAAGAAGTGTCATCTTAGTCTAACGCTTCATTATACAGAAGAGGAAGCTGAGACCGAGTGAGGTGGAATGACTTTCTTGTTTTACAAGAAGGAAATTGCATAATTAGGATTTTAAAATAGGGTTGTTGTTTTGTTCTTTTTTTCAAAATTCAGTTATCTTGCCAGGCTAGGAGGCAGGGTACAAAAGAAAGATTACTGAATTCTAAGACCAAAGGAATTCAAGTTCAAATTCTAAATTTGTTACTTCTGAGTTTGCTTCTGGAAGTGCCACACTTTATTTCTAGCACTTCCTCTTTCATATAAATACAATAATAGTTTAAGTTGCTATTACATAGGGTTAAAAGAACAACGTTGGCTAGTGGGTAGAAAACTGGCCTCAGAAGCAATGAGATCTCACTTCAATTCTCTTCTGACATATATTGGTTGTATTATCCTGGGACAGTCATTTAAACCCCTAAAGTCCTGTAAAAATTTCTAAGACTATAATTTTCAGAGAAGGTGATGACTGCAATTCTTTTTTAAAAGTTTCTTTTCAGATAGTTCCTTATAACAAGGAAATTACAGCTTTCCTCTTTATTCTTAATTCTGTGTTGTCATATGGATTGAATGGATTAATCTATAGAAAGTCCTTTAGAAACTTTGGAAACCATAGAAGGTTTTGCAAACCTTAATCAGTAAATCCACATGCCTATATCAAGTGTTTACTATGTGTCACTTGCTGTGCTAAACATCAAGAGTATGAAGAAAAAGCAAAAATTAAAAAAAAATGGTCCCTGTCCTCAAGGAGCTTACATTCAAAGAACAAGATGAACAATCTTCTCTTATGATATTTGCTACTATTCTGAGTTTGCTACTTTGGGTACAATTTTCTTTTTTTGCTTTCCAATAAAAAGATGTGTTTCTGCTGTCCAGAGTTCTGAAATAGTTATTTGCTGAGGCTTACCCCTCAATTCACTGTTCCCCCTTGAGTTTTTTGAATGTAGGAATCATTGAGAACAGATCAAAAATTGGTAAACAAGTGCTTGACTTCTGTTCCTCCTTGGCTATTACAATAGAGCCAACTTGATGTTAACAGGCAGACAGCTTAAAGAAAACAAGAGAAACTTGTCCATAATTAAGCTTCCTGATATAGGAATCTCAATAACAAGACTGAGCTTTGTGGACTCCATTCTACCCTAGCATGGAGACTCCTCAGCAGGTGTTGTACTAAGACTGTGATTGCATCATGACATTGCTGAAAATCTCCAGAGAAAATGGTTAAAACATATCAAGTGAGACAAAAGAAATGGAATAATTTCTGTTTGTAAGGGAGGGAGAAATCAAGGAAGCATCCAGCCTCAACTTAGCTATGAAGTTTCTTCAATACCTTCAAGACCTTTACAGGATTCTTGGATTGAGCACTTGATTTCGATATTATAAGAATGAATATCACCCTTTTGCTTTCTAAAATATTATCATATCATTTAGCTTGTTTCATATTTCACAGAGCTTAGAGATGGAAGGGACTTTTAAGGTCATCTTGTCCAGGGGTTCTGAATCATTTCTGTCTCACAGACCGTTTTGGTGGTCTGGTAAAGACTGGGGGCCCTTTTTCAGGGTATTAAAGTATGTCCCAAAAGTCTTAGCACACTCTGAAGCTTTAGTAGCTTCAAACTGGGCTAAGATGCATTGTATTTTTAAATGTATGAGATAAAATGCCAAGGATGACAAAGGAAACTAATTTTGCTGAAGTAGTCATTATATTATATTTTTTAAAAAACACAAAGTTGATAAACACCAGCTTAAGAAAACCCTTCATTTGCCAGGAGAAACTTGTTGTTGTTTAGCTCTTTCAATCATGTTCACCTCCTTGTGACCACATTTGGGTTTTTCTTGGCAAAGAAAACTATTGGATTGGTCTGTCATTTTCTTCTCTAACTTATTTTTCATATGGGGAACTGATGCAAAGGAGGCAGGTAGATGGCTCAGTGGATAGAGCAATTGTCCTGAAGTCAGGAAGATCTGAGTTACATCCAGCCTCAGACACTTACTAACTTTGTGACCTTAGGCAAGTCACTTAACCTCTGTTTGCCTTAACCCACTGGAGAAGGAAATGGAAAACCACTCCAGTATCTTTGCCAAGAAAACTCTATGGACCAGTATGTTTCATAGGGTCATAAAGAGTTGGACATGACTAAAATGACTGAACAGCAACAACAAACTGTGGCAAATTGGGTTAAGTGACTTGCCTAGGGTCACACAGCTAGTAAATGTCTAAAGCAATATTTGAACCTAGGAAGATGACTCTTCCTGATTCCAGGTGCAGTATTCTATCCAATATACCACTTGGCTGCCTATCTAAGGACCTTATGGTGTATGGGAAGAACAAATTTTCCCAATGACTCACAGCTACTAAGTACCACAGGTATCATTTAACCTTTTCAAGATCCTCTTGAGCTAATAAGGTGTTATTCTGTGTCTGAAAGGGGAAAGTTGAAGGCTTGAAGAGGTGAAGAAACTTGGTCAAGAATGCCCAGCTTCCTATGAACAGAGTCAGAACTAGAATCCAGATTCCCTGATGCTTGGTTCACAGGATAATAGAAGTGAATCTAAAAATGGGAGGGACCTCAGGCACCATCTCATCCATGTCCCTCATTTTACAGTTGAAGAAACTGAGTCCCAGAGAGTGGAAGTGATTTTCCCAAAGTCACACAGATAATAATGGGTCATAAGCAGCATTTGAACCCAGGTCCTGCAACTCTATAGAGTATGGCTTCTTTGACTGTTTGGTGTATAATAACAATCCATAGTTAAATATAACATGGAGAGTCATTTATCCTAAAACTGTCTTCAGTAGCCCCTACCAATAATGCCAGCCTGTCAAATAGAAAAGAGTATGAATGGCAATGACCACTATCGTAGCTCTCACTCCCCAGATGAGATTAAAATTTAATTCATCAATCATTTATTGAATTCGGTTATGCAGCTTGCTAGAAAAAGGGGAAACCTCACATTTCATTAGCTATCGAGTTTCCATCACTCCCAGTCTCCTAGGAGCCTGTATTACTGACAAAGGTCAATAAGGCCTTTGTCTCAGCATGCCTGTAAAGCTGAACCCCACAAAATAAACTTTATGTATAGTGTCTTGGTTAATCTTCATAATTACCCTGAGATGGAGGTGCTCTACTTATCCACATTTTGCAGATGAGGAAACAGATACACGGGGAAGTAACTTACCCAGAGTCACACAGCTAGTAAGTGTCTGAAGGAGGATTAGAATTCACATCTTCCTCACTCCAAGTCCAAAACCCTATCCACTATGCCACCCACCTGTTCTTGGTTATAGAGGATTTTTTGGGTCAGAAATGAACATACAAATCCATTAAAACAACTCAAAATTTGACAAATTTGATCAATACATGAAAAAAATGACATTATATCCAATATTCCACAACTACAGAACATCCCTTCCTACTCCCACCACAAAACTCTGCAAAGGAATGTTTCATAATAGGAGAAGATAATAGATATAGGGGAGCATTCATAATAGAGGAATGACTGGGTCTGAGGAAGCCATAGGCATGGTGAATGGAACCAAAGGACAAGGCATTGACATATCTTGAGGAATCGTAGAATTTATTTTATTTCTATCTCCAGAGTAAAAAGATCAAAAGTAGGTCAAGGATGTGGGTCATCTCACATGACATGAACATGTCTGGAGTACAGGGGTCTGGAGTCTGGATTCAGCTAGATATGGATAATTCTCACCAATCAGAAGACTAGGTCCCTGGGGAAGATCTAAGGAATTAGTCAAATCCAAGACAAAGGGAAAGGATGGAGTGAAGGCTTATGGAATGAAAATATATCCACATCCAGTTTTTCACCAGAGTTCTAGTTCTACATTCCCAATTGCCCCTTGGCTGGATATGGGCAATAAAGCTTCTTGAGGTGCAATCAAACCAGAATTTATTCTGTACCACACACTACTGAGGTTACAAAAGAATTCAAAAGGCACAATTAAGGCGACAGTTTCTATGCTTTCTTGTAAGCCCAACTCTCTAAGCGATGTGATAGAAAGAGGTCATAATGATAATGCAAGTTCAAGGGTTAATATACATGATTCCTATACAAATCATTGTTTGTGATGGGCTATTTACAAGCACCATGATCCCTTCCATTGCCTTTGGGTCAACTACAGTTTTAGTTTTTATGATAGTAGATGGTCCGTGACTGATTGTCATAGAGCATCCCTAGGAGAATGTTAGTGCCAAATTAGGTGGCTGATTTTTGTTTTGTCACATCCTTGGCAATCTTGTGTGATTTCCCAAATATAACCTTGTACCTCTTCCCCTTCCTATTCAATACTGGGCCCAGGCTATTCCCACTTTCGATGCCCTTTAAAGATCTGTATACTGCTAGGGGGCTGGACTTGGAACCAGTGAGACCTGGATTTGTATTTCTCCTGAGATACTCTTGTGGCCTGGGGTAAGTTATTTAACATCCTTCTCTATAAGCATAACTTCCTTATCCTTATCTATACAATGGGGTAATAGTAGCTGCTCTGTCATAGAGTTGTTTAAAGAAGCAAATGAGATAATGCATAAAACCTTAATGTGCCATACAAATGTGAGCTAGTGGTTGGAATGGGCTGCCTATTGAATTTTATGTCAGCATCTGTTCAATATTCACTTTGTTCCCTCTTTTTTTCCCTTTTAGATGCTAGACCAATCTCTTGAATTCTTGTGGGTCTCATTTGGAAGGTTCTATGAAATTCACAAACTTAATGAAATCAGCAAAAAGTCATCTAAAGACAGAAACATCTAGAGCAGGGGTGTCACACTCATACAGAAGTGGGGGGGGGGGGGAAATCAATCCATACATGAGAATCTCTGATCCACTGCATATTGACTTAGTTGAAAAATGCTGCATTATCTAGGTTTTGTTGAATTTTCATTTATTTTGCTAAATATTTCCAAATTACATTCTAATCTGAGTCAGCTGCACTCGGGAGTGTTGAGGGTTGCAATGTGACTAGTGGTGTGTTTGATACCTCTGATCTAGCAGACCTCACCATCTAAAGGCCCTTTAAATCTGGCCTCAGACACTTACTAGCTGGGTGACCTTAGGCAAGTCACTTAACCATTTGCCTCAATTTCCTCATCTGTAATATGAGCTGGAAAAGCAAATGGCAAATCACTTCAGTATCTTTGCTAAGAAAATCCCCAATGGGGCCACAAAGAGTCAGACATAACTGAAAACAACTGAACAATAAATGTGTATAAACATACATACATGCATACATATATACACATATGTGTGTATATTACATAATATATACACTATATTAGATCTATTATAATACATATATGTATATAATACATATATTATTTATTACATATATACATATACTTTTTACATATATGATATATGATAAAGACTTAATGAGGTTAGGAGCTATAGTACTTGTTTTCTTTGTATTCCCAGAATTTAGCATAATTCCTGGCCCATAGTAAGCACATAATTAGTATTCTTTCTGGTTATTCATTTGTTTATCATATATCCATATCAAATCATTGAATAATTCTTCTTTGATTCTGATCTGACTTGTGATTTTTCTGTTCTTTTTAATATCTTTCAGATATCTTAAAAATCAATCTCCCACTACTTTCCTTTTTTTTTTCTTTCACCTACAGGATGGATACCTTCTTTGCATACTTGGCCCAGTGGATCTCATCTTCACCAATTTAAGTGTCCTTTCCACTTCCCCATAGAGAACAGGGTGTTCAAGTCAAAATGTGGCAGTTCTACTGTCATCAATACTAAGCCTAAATTAATACAGAATCATTGATAAATTCTTTCCATTTTGTGTCATCTTCTTGTCTCTATTCAACATTCTCCCATGTATGATCTCAGAGTGTTTTTGTCCTGTTGAATTTCAATTCAAGATTTCTACTGGCTACTTTGTGGTTCCATTGCTTTACATTCTTTAGAGAAGCAATATTGCTCATAGATTTACCATCCTCCTCTATAATGTTGCGCAATTAAGATTATAGTTTGGAGAGGCCATACAGCATGGCAAATCAGTACTAGCATAAGAAGATCTGGGTTCAGATCTTACCTCTGTTATTCACTGTGTTACCATGGACAAATCACTTAACCTCTCAGAGACTCAGTTTACTTATTTGGCAAATTAGCATAAAAATCCCTGTGGTACTAGTCTCACTGGATTGTCTTGAGATTCAAGTGAGACAGTTCTTGTAAAGTACTATATATTACTATTATCCTTAAACCTTAAACCATTTAAATTTCTGTTTACAGTTGTGTTCCCAAATTAACAATTAACAGATTTACGTGTGGGCTGGTAGTCTTCATACATTAACCCAAGTTCTACCTTCTAAAAGAAGCCTTTCCTGACCACCCAGCTCTTGATGACTTCCCCTTCTAAATTCTTTGCATTAATTTTGTATCTATATATGTGCATGCTTATTCTCTCTCCTGACAGAATGTAAGGTCCTTGTCCTTTGGCTCCATTCACCATGCCCATCACAAACAATGATTTGTATAGAAGGAGTCATGTATACTAACCCAGTGACTAGTTCACTGTCCTGAGTGAATTAGTCCCATTAAAGTGGTAATAACTTCAATGAGTTCTACTTCTTGGACTGCTAAACATGCTGCATAATTTTTAAAATACTGATAATTTCCCCCCATTTCAATTTCTGGGCTTTGTCGCAAATGCCTCTCCAAAGGAGTTTTTCTATAGTAAACCAGTGTTTGTTCCAAGAAGAAATAAAGAAAATAGAACAGGAAGCCAAACATACAATTTCTGTACTTAAATTTGATTTGTTAAATGATTTTCAATAGGCCATGGTAATCTCAAGGATGGTCTAGTAATTGGGGTACTGGTCAGGAATGAAGTTTAGCGTAGCAAATGTAAATGTGTACATCCAGTACAATTGGAGTAGGAGAAAGAAGGTGTTTAGAAACTCATTAATGATGGCTTTTCAAGAAAAGTACCATCTCTAATGTTCATTCCTTCATTTTTCTCCTTGCTCTGTTCCTGACTCTATGGACTTTTTTCTCCATTGTCTTCCAATAGATTTCTTACCCTGGAAGATCACTCCTTGCATTTGATGAAGGTCACTCCTTGGGTCCAAGGTACCCTTGTGATCCCTTCCTCTGATTTTTTTTTTATTTTAAGGAAAATGCCCTGGCCAGCTATGTTAACTCTTTCATTCTTTTCTGGACTCTCTTCCTGACTCTCCACCTTGCTTTCTCCACATGCCTGCACTCTCTCCTACCTTCTCCCCTCCCCAGATTCTTTTCATGCATTTATCCTCATTAGAATGTAAGCTTTTTGAGGGCACGGATTATCTTTCTTTTTGTTTGTTATTTATTTTCCCAGGACTTAGCACAATGCTTGGCACATAGTGAACACTTATTAAAAACTTATTGATGTATGTGGAAATTAAGGATGCTCCCTTATTTCCCATGAGTCCGATGACTGTGATTAGGGAGAAAATAAGATATTATCTGCTTCTGGGTCCCTGGATTATAATATGCTAGCCCTTATCTAACAAAAAAAAAAACCTAGAATTCCAAGTCTTTTCCAAAGCATGCCTTTGCTGATCCCCTCTCCAGCTATTCTTTATTATCATTCGCTCCTATAGAATGCAAATTTCTTAGAGGAGGGACTGTTGTACTTCTTATATTTGTATTCTCAGTGTTGAGAATACTGTCTGACACATAATAACCATTTAATAGATGTTTTAACATTCTTTCTTTTTGTCCTACCTTCCTTACTCCCCTCCCTCCTTCCATTCCTCCCTGCCTGCCTACCTTTCTGCCTTTTCTCCTTCCCTCTCTCCCTTCCTCCCCTTTTTCCTTTCTTCCATTCCTCCCATCCTTTATTCCTTCCTTCTATATTTGTTCTTCCTTAAATATAATGATTTCCCTGTGTTATTTCTAATCCATCCACTGACCCATCCGCCTATCATCCATCCATCCATCCATCCATTGATCCATCTATCTATCTATCCATCCATCCACCCATCCAATCATCCATCAATCAATCAATCTATCTATCTATCTATCTATCTATCTATCTATCTATCTATCTGTCTGTCTGTCTGTCTGTCTGTCTATCTGTCTATCTATCTATCTATCTATCTATCTGTCTGTCTGTCTGTCTGTCTGTCTACCTTGTTTATTGTCTCCTCCATTAGACTATGAGCTCCTTGAGAACAAGAATTGTTTTCTTTTTTATCTCTCTTTCTTTGTATCCCCATCACTTAGCATATAGTATAAGTTTAATAAGTGCTTATTGGTGACTGACTTCATACGTTCACAAATCTGAGCTATGAGATCTTTAAGCATTTTGTTTAATGGGTTGAAGGAGGGGAGGAAAGAAGTGGGGAGAGAGGGTGACTTGTGCCATGGCTGACTTGAGGGCTGTTCCCATAATTAGAATCTGTCCTTCATGGCCTTGGCTGTACTCTGAAAGGCTGTTCCTTGCGCAGGTGGTCAGAAGCTTGTACATGGTGCCAAAGTTTGTTGCTGGCCCCAATTTCTGTTTTAACTGTAAACTCTCTTGAGCCAGTCTCAAGACTCTAAAGCAAGAGTCCTTATTGTGTGTGTGTGTGTGTGTGTGTGTGTGTGTGTGTGTGTGTGTGTTGTGGATCTCTTAGGAAGTCTGGTGAAAGCCATAGATCCTTTGTCAAAATAATAATTGTAAATGTATAAAATATAATATACAGAATGCTAAAGGAAATCCATTAGGTTGAAACAGTACAAGCTAGCATTCATTCAGGAAATTTTGTTCAGGATTTATGGTTTGAGGCATCTTGCACCTCTTAGATGAACCAGCAGATCCATCTCTTGCATATAATAGACACTAACCCATATGGCTACCATTTATCTTTGTGAAGAAATTTTTAAAAAAATGGCCATGAATCACCATAAGCATGGACAGAACATATTCTGTTATTGATATGTTTGTTCAGTTGTTAATCTGTGTCTGACTCTTCATGACACCACAGAACGTATCACACCAATACTGTATTCTTGGCAAAGATACTAGAATATCTTTCCTCTCTTTCGTATTACAGCAAACAGAGGTTAAGGGACTTGCCCAGGATCACAGAGCTAGAAAGTGTCTGAATCTAGATTTGAACTCAGGTCTTCCCTGCCCCATGCTCAGTGCTCTATCCACTGCATCACCTAGCTGTCTCCAAGAAAAGAATACACATACACACACACACACACACACACACACACATGCACTCGTGCACACACACACATATATACACGTGCATATACATACATATATGTATATACACATACATATCAATATATATCTAGATATATTTGTATAGCTATATCTATCTACCTATGTATATATTTGTTGCTGTTGTGTCTGAGCCTTCATTATCCCATTTAACATTTTCTTGGTAAACATACTTGGTAAACAATTCATTTTCTTCTCCACCTCATTTTACAGATGAGGAAACTGAAGCAAACAGAGGTTAAGTGACTTGCCCAGGGTCACATGGTTAGCAAATGTCTGATATAAGATCTGAACTCAGGTCTTCTTGACTCCAGGTTGGGCATTCCATTCACTACATCATATAGTTGCCTCACATTTATGTATATATGTTAATCATACAGAATGAGAAGATGTCCAAGAGCTGTTATTTATTTGGGGTGGGGGAAGGGTTATTGTTGAAATCATGAATCTTTCAAAGCTTCAAAAATGAAATTTAAGAAAGGAATGACAAATATTGCCCTCTTACCCAGAAACAGGGTGGAGCAGGGGTTCTGAAGCTTTTTTATATATCATCATATCCTTTGTTATCTTGGTAAAGCCTATAGGCTCTTTGGGAGGAAGGAAAGACAGAAGGAAGGAAGGAAGAAAGGAATGAAGGGAGGGAAGGAGGAAGGGAGGAAGGAAGGAAGAAAGGTAGGAAGGAAGGAAGGAAGGAAGGAAGGAAGGAAAATAGGAAGGAAGGAAGGAAGAAATAGGAATATTTTAAGTCTCAGGCATTATGCTATGAACTTTACAGATATTATCTCATATTATGTACATTTTGCAGTTGACAAAACTGAGACAGAGTTTAAGTGATTTATCTAGGGGCATATGGTGAGGGTATGTATGAGGTTGGATTTGATCTCAGGTATCTCTCACTCTAGGCCCAGCTCTCTACCTATTATATCACCTGGGTACCTCTTATCTATATTAATAATAAAAGGAAATGCTAAATTTCTGGTTAGATAAAATAAAGAAGTCATATTTTCCATTCAAGTTCATGGACCATTCATATCTTGGAACCCAGGTTAAGAAATCCTGGTATAAATGGAGAAAAATAGGTTTTTGGAGGTGGGGTCATTAACTCTTATTCAAAATCTAAACCATATTATATTAGCCACTGTCACTGAAGAAGACTGCCAAGCAGGGCAGCAGAGGAGATGCCAACTGCTCAGCCAAATGGGCAGCAGGCAGGCCCACCTGGTGTACAGAGAGCAGAGGTAGGGTTGATTCATCAAAGTCAGGACACTTAAGTACATGAGGCATGAATACTGAATGCCCATCCACCAGACTGAACAATGCTCAGGTAAGAAGGAAGACAAAACAAACAGTGGACTATATATGGAGGCATGCCCCTAAATACTATAGGAAATATCTTTGACAGGGATTGAGTTAGGAAATAAGCTCAATCCCAGGTTATGTCCAATGATGATGAATAAATTTACAGGTCATGCTTCTGTTTACAGTTGTGTTCCTAAATTAACAATTAACTGATTTAAGTGTAGACTGGTAGTCTTCATACATTAACCCAAGTTCTACCTTCTAAAAGAAGCCTTTCCTGACCATCCAGCTCTCAGTGACTTCCTTTTTAAATTCTCTGCATTAATTTTGTATCTAAATATGTGCGTGCTTACTCTCTCTCCTGACAGAATGCAAGGTCTTTAAGGCAGGGACTTCTCTTTTGAATAGAATTAGGGCAGAGACTTTCTGTCTAGTGCAGTGCATAGCACACGGCAGGTACTTAATCAATGTTGATTGATCACTAAGGTAAGCTAGATTGGAAGTTCCTTAAGGTCAAACAGTATTTCAATTTTTGTTTTTATTCCAATGCCTAGAAGATATCCTGGCACATGGTGGATGTCTAATAAATATTTGTCAATTAGCTGATTTATTAAAAGCATTCTAGATATTAACAAATTATTCTCTCTCAGTATTTATGAAGAACTTTTGTTGTTGAGTCATTTTCAGGTATGTTCAACTTCATTACCCCAGTTGGGGTTTTCTTGGCAAGGATACTGGAGTATTTTGCCATTTCCTTCTCCATCTCATTAAACAGATGAGGAACTGAAGCAAACAGGGTTAAGTGACTTGCCTAGGGTCACACAGCTACTAAGTGTCCAAGGCTGGATTTGAACTCATGATTCCAGACCCAATGCTCTTATCTACTGCACCACCTAGCTGCCCATGAAGAATTAAAATAAGGGCTGAGAATGCAAAGAAGAAAAATAAGACATTCAATTAAAGAATTAAGAGAAATCAAGTCTTTCAAAAATAAACAATTCAAAAAATATTGATTGAATGCCTGCTCCATGTGAGGCACTATGTTTGGTATGGGATACATGACAAAAAAAATTTGAAATAGTCTTACCTTCAAGTTGCTTACACTCTAATGGGTTCAAAGGAAATATCCAGAGACACATAATACAAGGTAAGGTGTAAAAGGGTCAATGTGGTCACCCAACCTGTTCTAGGGAAATCTGAATAAGGAAAGAACACATTAACACTTTTCCAGGTGCTACAAATATGATTCTGATGTTCTAATAGCCCCTTAATTAGTTCATGAGGTAAGTAAGTGATTAAGAGGAGAACACAATTGTTGAAGATTATTTAATAGCTACTTTTGCAACACAATGATAGTCTATTGAAAGAAGAGAGTATCATGGTATTTATAGCATTAACTTTCTGAAATCATAACCTATAAGAGTTCGAAAGGACCATGGAAATGATGACTATTAATTAATTCTTTCTTTCCTTATTCAAATTATATTTTATTTATGTATCTGTGTATATGTCCCATCAACACAGTAGAATGTAATGATAGGGGTTGTCTTTGTTTTATTTTATTTTTATCTTGGTGACCCACAGAATGATAATTAAGCTGGCCCTTAATAAATGTTTAATGAATTGGAGTGAATCTATAATATCAGACCAGTATAGGTTTCGATCTGGAAAAGATCTTAGAGGTCTCCTAGTAGCCATCATTTTAAAAATAAGGAGCCTGAGTTTCAAAGATCCTCAATGACTTGCCCAAGTCCACACTGGTGGTAAGTGACAGGCTTTTAGCCCAGTTCCACATGTCCAAAATTACTTGTACTCTATGACTGCCTCTCAAAAGCTCTGATTTATTAAAAAATCATTTTTAAATGATTTTAACAATCAACCTTGATAAACCGGACTCTTCTCAGCAACGCACAGCTATAAGACAACTCTACAAGTCTCAGGATGGAAGGAGATACCTACATTCAGAG
>CM053580.1:558492625-558514403 GCA_028627135.1 Pseudochirops cupreus | reverse complement strand
GAAACAATCTACATGCTATCATTCTTTTCCACGTTTGGTTTTCTTTCTTTTTTCCCATCGTTCACTCCATTGGTGGCAACCCTTCTATACAACCAGACTACTGTACAATGTGAAAGTATTTGCAGATCCTATGTATGATTGCATGTCACCATGGGGGGGGGGGGAAGGGAGGGAGGAAAATTTGAAACTCAAGGAATTATGGAACTGAATCTTATAAACTAAAAGTAAATAAACAAGTCTATGAAAAAATCATTTTTGTTTTAAAAATTATAAAATAAATAAACTGAGACCTAGAAAAAGAATTTACACAAACTGGCTTGATGAGTGGCTCGGAACTATGACTTGAACCCAGGCTCCTTAATTCCCATCTGTATGAGTCAGGCAGTCACCAAACATTTGTCAAATGCCTACCAAATGCCAGGAACTATACCAAGTTCTGGGAATGGAAAGGCAAAAAAAAAAAAATCCCTGCTCTCAAGTAGCTCACTGTCTAATGGGAAGACTACATGCACTCAGTTATATAGAAACAAGATACAGACAACATCAATTGGAGATAAGCTTAAAGGGAAGCACTGGCTTGAAAGGGAGCCAAGAAAGGTTTCTTGCAGAAGGTAAAATTTTAGCTGAGCCCTGAAGCAATTCTGGGAAACCAGGAGGTAAAAAGGAAGAGGGAGAAGATTTCAGACATGGAGTTCTGTTCCATCAAGCCTGTATATGTCTTACACATCCACGATTGTTTGCTTTTTTGTCTTCCTCATTAGAGTATAAGTTACTTGAGAATGAGTTTTGTCTTGAGCCTCTCTTTGTATCACTGGCATTTAGTGCAGTGTCTTGTCTATGGTAGACACTTACTGCCTGTTGAATGATTGAGTGTCCGTATTTCTATATCATTCTCATAAATCCTAATGTCACCGACTGAAAACTTAGAAGGGACTTCAGAGACCAGCTACTCCAACTCCCTCATTCTGTGGGTGAGGAAACTTTTATCCAGTTTCTTTAAAATCAGTTATGGGCGTGACATAGGATGGTGAAAGTTTAAGGTCTAACATCTGAATTTAAATGCTTTAACAATTTGGAGTTGTTTTTTTTTTTTAATCTCATTTAAAATTATTCCTTTAATAGGATGTGTTGTTAAAGGTGAGGTGGATAGAACTCCTGGTATGGAGTCAGGAAGACTCATCTTTCTGAGTTCAAATCCTGCCTCAGACACTCATTACCTGTGTGACCCTGGGCAAGACACTTAGCCCTGTTTGTCTCAGTTTCCTCATCTGTGAAATGAGATGGAGAAGTAAATGACAAATTATTCTAGTATGTTTTCCAATAAAACCCCAAATGGGGTCATGGAGAGTAAGACACAACTGAAAAAACAAGCTGTTAAGTAACAACTATAAGATAAATGAGATGACCAGGAGTAGAGCCAGAAAAGACAGTGGTTCTCAGAATCCCTGTGATCATATGGTCAAGTCAGAAACTAGGGGTCCCTGGCCAAAAAGCTAAGACTGAAGAAACAGGAAGGATCAATAAGAATCCTCCAATAATGTCTGCATCAGGAATAAGGAGTAAAGGAAATAAGGGGAAAACATGCTTCTACTCAGCAGAACAGTGTAGAAACAGGTAGAAACCAAAATCTAAAAGATGTTTCCAAAATCCACATTTCTAGCCCAGCATCTATCTTGTGAGGACACTTCCACTCTGAATCAGAACACACAGGTTCATTGTAAACTGACTTTATGACATGAAATTCAAAACAAAGCCCAAACAAAAATCCTGATCTCTTAGGTTTCACGAAATGGTGTGTCCAAAACAAGGAGTTAATAGGTCTGTTTTATTCTGCCCAGATCAGGCCATATCCAAAGTATTGTGTTAATTTCTATTTCATTTTAATTCAACAAGCATTAATTAAACACCTACTAAGTTCCTAAGCACTATGCTAGATTGAAGGTTTTCATATACAATAAATGAAACTGATTCCTGCGCTCAAGGAACTTATATAATAATGGGGGAAGAGTGAGGGGAAGAGACATATATATATATATATATATAATCTCTCCCTCTTTTTCTCTCTCTTTCTCTCTGTCTCTCTCTCTGTCTCTCTCTGTCTTTGTCTCTGTCTCTGTCTCTCTGTCTCTCTCTCTGTCTCTCCGTCTCTCTCTGTCTGTGTGTATAGTGTGTGTATGTATTATACCCACACATATATGTACACACACAAACACACACAAAATAGAAGATAAATAATCTATTAATCAACATTTATTAAGTGCTGATTGGGTTCCAGCCACGATGCTAGGTCCAGGGCATATAAATACAGTGACAGAAACAATCTCTATCCTAAAGAGAACTTTCCTATTTTACTGAGGCAAGGAGGGGGGAAGAGAATGAATACAGAAAACTTTATATAAAATATGAAGTAAGTGATCTATCACTCAACATTTAGACATCTATTATATGCCAGGCACTATTATAGATGTTCAGGATACAAATACAAAACTGAGACTTTCTACCTTCAAGAAGTCCACATTTTACTACTAGAAATGACAATATGTTAGATAAGAAAATGCATAATACACACACAAAATATGCCTAATTGGAAGGGGGCAAACAACTGGAGGAAACAGGAAAGGGGTCTTGTAGGAGGTAATATGTATTTTGAGTTTGAATAAATTTGGGGGTTCAAAGATGTGGATGTAAGAAAAGAATGAAGTCTAGACTTGGGGAACAAACTGCACAAATGAACAGAATGTTGGATGTGGGACACAGCAGGTAACATAGTCTGTCTATAATAAAGAGGAGAGGGGGAGCAAAGGGAAATCAGTCCAGAACATTAGGCTGGAATGTTTGATGTCAAACCCAAGGGCTTTCTTGTACTTCCTCTAGAAACTGTAGATAATATCTGAAGCTTCTTGAATAGTAGAATGACAATTACACCTTTAGAAAAGACATTTACCATAACGGTGACCAGAGAAGGGAAGCCCGTGCCATGAAAGGATCAGTTGAAGGAAACAGAAATGTTTAATCTGGTGATGAGAAGTCTTAAAGGAGAAGTGATACCCTCTCTTTGATAATCCATCTGAAGGACCAAAATATAGAAGAGGAATTAGACCTTTTTTTGTATGATCTTAGAGGGCAGAATGAGAAATCATGGTTAGACATTATAGAGATAAATTTTGGCTTAATAAAATGAAGGGCATTCTACCAATTAAGGCTATCTCATACTGTAATGAGCTGTCTCTGGAACTAGGGAATTCTTCATTACTCTCGAAGTCTATATAAACAAAAGTTGGATGACCACTCATCAGTGACATTGCAGAAGAAAAGCGTGTTCAGATAGAGGTCCAATCAGAAGGTTGTTGTGGTGCCTTCTAGTTTTCTCATTCTCTGTGTTAGTAACAGAGAGCTTCTGGTAATAGTCTCCACCCATTACCCTCCAAGTGTTTCAATACTTTTTCTTCACTGCCCAACATTTCTTCCCAGAGCGAATCTAGCCAGTCAGACCTTTAGGGTCAGAGTCTGGGCATGCTTCCACAGGAAAAAAAGAGAGAGACAAGATGGATGCATTGAGGATCTTTAGACCACAGCAAGAAGAGTAAATAATTAAAAGAAAAGGAGAGCTTCAGAAACATTTGTTCAATTGCAAATATAATTATAAAAACAGCTAAATGACAAAAAGTGCCAAGACTGAAATCAAGAAGACCTGAGTTCCAATTCATCTTCAGGTATTTCCTAACTACGTGACTCTGGGCAACTCATTTAATCTTTGTTTATTTCAGGGTTGTTGTGAAGATCAAATGAGTTAATATTTTAAAAGTGTTCAATATGGCGCCTGGTAGGTACTACATAAATGCTAGCTAACTGAAAGTTATAAACATTAAGCACCCATTAGCTTATCAAAGTACACATACATGGGCACACACACACACACACACACACACACACACAAATAATTATTAGATGAAGTTTGGAACCTGCCACACTTCTAAGGATCTGTGATCTCACTGATATGAGCGCCCTACCAAAAGTGCAGATCCCACTATCATACTCCATATCTGCCTGCCCATCTAGTATGATCCATATCTATATCCTCTTAATTTGCTGTTACTTGCTGTTTTTCATATTTATGTGTTGTCTTTCCCATTACAGTATAAACTCCTTGTCAGGAGGAATTGTTTCCTTTATTGCACTTATATAGCCCTTAGTAGTCACTTAATAAATGCTTGTTGATAAACTGATTCATCCGTTGCCATGGATATCCATCTATTCTCTTCAATGGTCTGGAGTTGGGTTTAGATCTTCATATTGTCCAGTTCCCAGTAGAACATTCAGGCTGTCCATCCATTATCACTTACTCTCACTACATGACTATTATTTTCCCCTCAGATCCTGTTTCTCTAATGACAGATTTTATATTCATTTTCCTCTATGATCCTTTGTTTGCTGACTGTCCTCCACCAATCCCTGCTTGGATAAATAAACACAGTGTGGAAGTGAGCCTGGGCTCTCAAAGGCTATGCCAATAGAATACATGTGCTGGCAAGTTCTAGCATTCTGTAAAGACTTTCATTATGTTGCTGGCACCAGACGACAACTGCTTACCAACAGTCAAGCTAAGTAAGTTCTTCACAGGTAGCCAGACTACTTGGAGATAAATCTTCTATCCAAGCAATGCATGAAACCAAAACCACAAAATGGTCCTTGGTGCCGTGTGACTCGATTCTGCTTTAGCAGTAATCATAGCAGAATGGAAATGAAGGAAGCAGTAAGTGCTAAGAATCACATAATTTTTACACTACCTGAAAACATTGGGTGATAATATGGCATAATGGATAAGGAGCTCTTTTAAAGACTGAAAGACATGAGTTCAAATTTCATCTCTGCTACATCCTGGCTGTGAGACTCTGGGGAAGACACTCAACCTTTCACTGTTTTAAGAAATTCTTTAAGACTGTAAGTTATAGGAAATTCATAATAGAGGGAATTTTCTCATCCCAAATTCCTCTTTATTAATGAAATTACAGGTCCTATCCATATGATTAATCAATCAATAAAGCATTTATTGTTTATTATGTCTCAAACACTGTGTTGAGTTCAGGGAATAGAAAGAAAAACTAAAAACAATTCCTCCACCCTCAATGAGCTTACATTCTAATTTGAGGATTATAGATCTATACACATATATATGTGTATATAACATGTACAACACATGTTATATAAAATGACAACACCTCAGCTGCATTAATATATATGTATATATTTTTCTCAGGATATACAAGACAAATGCAGGGTAAAGGCAAAGTAATCTTAGAAGGAAAGGCATAACTTAGGTGTTTGCTTATATTTTAAATGTGACATTTTTATCTAATAGTAATCAGTGTCTATATCCCTGGACTTTGGACATACATAGAGAAAAACAAAATGTTAATACTGTTCTTTTTTGCTAATTAAAACAGGCAGTATCTATTCCTGGCACTGTAAATCCTAGTCAGCATAACTGATGGAACGAACAGATAACATAACCAAAGCTGTTTAGTCATGTGGGAACAAAAAGACAAGAGAGTCATTTACTTTCCATATTCAATGCTAGTTTTAGTCAGATTTTCTGAGTACCTAAACATTAAGTGCACCAAAGGAGGAACTAAGTAATAATTATAAATTGATAAGTTAGAAAACATAAACATTCTATCTGGGAAACAAATCTATCAGTATGTCTCTCTGTCTGCCTGTCCCCCTGTCCACCTCTCTGTCTATCTTATCTAGCTAGCTAGCTTCCTTTCTGTGTAAAAGACCTATCTCTTTATTACATATATTAGCAGATTTGATCCTCACCCACCTGTGATATTGATAGAACTGTTACCTTTTTTAAAAAACGCGCATGAAATAACAGGATCAGAGGGTTTAAATGTTGGGGCCTCAGAAGACAGAAATACGTTAAATGGGTGGGAGTTGTAGAAGTGAGTTTAGCCTCCTCATAAAGAAAAACACTTCCCAACAACTAGGCTTTCCCCGAAGCAGAAATGTCTATTTTAGGAGATTATAAGACAGTACTTTCCCTCTGAGTAAAGCCGTTCCAGCAGAGACGGAATAGCCATTTATTGGGTATGATGCAGGAGAAATCCATGTTTAGGAGTTCAGTTTATGAGTTGGGCTAAATTACTTCTGAAGACCCTTCTTATTCTGAGATCTTGCCTAAAATCAGTTAAATGAGTCATGATTAGATCTCCTATTCAATCAACCAATCGCCAATAATTTACTAACTACCATGCCTTTTCCCCTACAGTTTTCATTGAACCTGGATATTGCTGCATGGGTGGTTTGGAGTTTAGGGATTAGTATAATTATTTCTTAAGATACTGTCTGCAACTGAACAAACTTACCACTTTCAATGCAAGATTCCTTCATTTTCATGTCCTAGTGTTATAAACATATTCCAAAATGAAAATCTTATATTGAATGTCATCATTCCCATAATGTGTCCAATTCCCATAACCGACCCCCATTCTTGAGCATTTCTCTGTGCGATATGCTACAATAAACTCTAAGGGAAAGTCTACCAGAGAAGAAAATGGATGGAAATTGGGTCCATAATGAGCTACTGTATCACAAATGATTGCAAATTATATTGTCAGTTCTGTTTACAATTTTCCATGGCATAGTGTCTTGTAATTATGTCTATCCAATTATTCTATTCATGGGATTTTTCAATAAGGATATTTTACTGTGGCCAAGAAAGTTCATTTAGAAGCTTCCATGCATGCAGGGCAGGGAGTGAAGTGAGAAGATTTTTAGGAGTTTATTAGGATGAAGCACAAGAAGGTCTACTGATTCGTTTGCCAGATCTTGAATCAGGAAGACCTAGGTTCAGATTCTGCCTCTGACATTCAGCAGTCGTGTGACCATGGGCAAGCTTAGTTAATCTCTCTGAGCTCAGATAATTCTCTAAGACTCTAAGCTGTAGACGCAACATCGATGTAACCAGCAATGTGGTGGTAAATATTTAACAACCTGCTCCCCCCCAATAAAAAAAAACATATACAACACACTTTAAAGTTTAAGTTGCATAATTGTCATTTTTCTCTACCACTCTTTAAGTCTAGACAATCAATAAAACAAGAACTCCATTCTTGATCTATAGCATTTGCTGATTTCTGAGGTGTAAATGTTCACATGGAAAACTTCACAATGGGCTCTCATCAAGCCAATTTGAGCTGACTATAACACAACTTCAGATGCAATTCTCTAAGACTTCTGTACTAGATTATGGTTTGTAATCTGCTTTGGGGGAAGTGGTTTTCATATCTCGAGGGTTTTTGTTTTGTTTTGTTTTTCCACTGAAGAAATCACGTCTTTTGTTTACTTCCACATATTTAAAAAAGCTCAATAGTTTGAAGACAGTAAATAAGAAGGGGGTGTGTATAGAGTGAAGGGACTGAAATGTTGATTAGAACTTTAGCATACACAGTCAATCAGATGGAACATTCATTGTTTTCAAGAAGAAAACAAAATCAAAACTCAGGAAATCAATGGACCTAGAAGCTTTCCTGAGAATTCTTGAAGTCTGAAACTCCTCTGAGTCTAAACTCTGACATTGCCCACAGACTGGGGGAGGGAGGATGGAAATAGCATGTATTTACATAAGACTTTCATTTTCATTTGCTTCTATAAAATTCAGCAAATCTCTTAATTAGATTGTCTTTGCTACTATCCACAGTGGTTTGCCTTGATGTGACAGAGAAAGATTTTACTACAAGAGATAAGCTGCAGTGACACTGAGCCTGATTTGCGAGCAGAATAATGTCACCTGCCTAGCAGAGATTTAGAGCAGTTGTTTCAATGATGAAATTGATGATGATAAAAAAAAAAGGCACTGGTAGTTGATGCTGGAGGGACTATGGGAAAACAGGCACACTGATAAAATGTTGGTGCAGCTGTGAATTGGTCCAACCATTCTGGGAAATAATTTAGAATGAATTTTTTAAAATACTAAATTTTTCATACACTTTGTTGTAGAGATTCCACTACTGGGCATTGAATTCAATTCAGTTCAATTCAACAAGCATTAATTAAGCTACTATTTGTGCCAGGCTTGTACTTGTGCTAGCCATGGGGATAAAACTGTTCCTTCCCTCAAGGGAAACGTTTATCCTAAGGTATACACAGATAAGTAATTGAAAAACACATAATAGCTAGCTAGCTAAGAGATAGAGATATGGTAATTGGGGGAGAAGAGAAGCAGTATACAGGGAAGGAGAATAAGATTTCTGTTGGATGTGGTACGTAAGCTAAATTTTGAAGGAATTTCGTGAGGCAATGATGAAGAGGGCGTTCATTCCAAATTTTGGGGATAATATGAGCAAAGGCACAGATATAGAGAGGGGATGTCATCTTCTCTTAATATTCGACAGTTCAGTTTGACATATGTATGTATGCATGCATGTGTGTATATGTGTGTGGGCATATGTACCTACATGTGTATGTGCATCATATATGTGTGTGTATGTGTGTGTGTGTCTATATGTATACACACGTGTGTGTGTGTGTGTGTGTGTGTGTGTGTGTGTGTGTGATTAATGTGCAATAAGCCTAGAAATGTAGTTGGGATCCAGGCTGTGAAGCCTTTAAAACACCACGCTGAAAACTCTCTATTTTGTCCTAAAGGCAAGAGGGAATTATGAAGATTTCCTGCATAGGGAAGTGACCCAGACAGGCCTGTGATTTAAGAATAACCCATTTCTGCTGTGCAGAAGGTGGATTGGAGAGGGACTGGAAGCAGGAAAACCAGTTAGGTAAGATTAGGTAACTATTGCAATTGTCCAGGTGAGAGGAGATGAGGGTTAGAACCAGGGAAAAGGTTGAGAAGAAAGGGGTAGAAGGAGCAAATCACAATAACTTATTTGTCCATGGTATTTCCAGGTTCTCATCTTGGTTACTTGATGACCAAATCACTGGATGTCAAAGTCAGACTTTCTGTGGGAACTATGGATACGCTCACTCTTTTGTCAATGCAAGGCACAGCTCAAATTATACCATTTGAAGAGCCCTAGAATGGCTTCTGGGCATTAGGAGAGTATCAGACTCAAAACTCCTTGGCAGATGTTTCATTATTATGTATTGTTCTCTCAATATTATATGCCATTTATTTATTTATTTGTGATACAAAGTGTATTTTTAAGACTGTATGCAGTATTCATACACACTGGTCTACTTCTGTGTAGAGCTGACTGCATTACGCCAAAGACGTGTGACTAGGGTGCTCTGAAATACAAGTCAAAGAAGGAAGCAACTTTTTGACATTGGGCAGAGACCCAGGGCAATTTCTAATTGAATAGTTCCCTAAATGTGCTCACCTGATAACATCAATTTGGTACCTTCTCATGAAGAAAGAATGATGAAGAGAGCACCATATAGAGCTAAGTCCCCTGAGGTCCATCAATGATAGATAGATAGACAGATAGATAGATAGATAGATAGATAGATAGATAGATAGATAGATGGATGGATGGATGGATGGATAGACAGACATGTGTGTTTGTATATATTCATGTATATATGTATATGTATGTATATATGTGTGTATGTGTATATACATACATATATAGATGTATATGTAAACAGAGATATTACTTTTTGAGTTTTAAAACATGATTCTGAGAAGGAGTCTATAGTATTCACCAGACTTCCCAAGAGGTCCAGAACACAAAAAATGGTTAATAACCCTATAAAATTATTTGCTTTTTTTTGTTTAGCCAGAAATATATGAGGGAGCAGAATTGGTATGGGATTCACCAGCGCGTGGCTTTCAGTGGTATCTGGAGGTTAAATACAACAACTTCATCCAGGGTTGATTTTTGTTGAGTGTGTGTGTGTGTGTGTGTGTGTGTGTGTGTGTGTGTGTGTGTGTATGTGAGTTTCAAGCTTATTAAGGAAAGACTCTACAGCTCCTTCTAAAGTTCTATCATTTTATTTTGAAGAAAAAAATCTTTATTTTTAGGAACTCCCTTACAAGTTAAATCCTTTTTTTAAGTGCACCTGTATTTATGCTAATTCCATAACTTTTTAAAACACAGATACAAGCGGGCTGCTTTTGCTGAATTCCATTCCACCTGAACTTCCCCCAATTTTAATTGCTGCATTGCAGGATCTTACCTTGAATTTATGCTAATGAATAAAACCTAATTCTCTCACGCTCAGCTAGTTTACCTTTTGTCCACTTGAATCACCTTCCTTTGTTGCCTTTCTCTGTTTGTTGAGGGGAATTTCAGCTCAGATGGATAGTATGGATTTTGAAGCTTTATACTGTTGCTATAAGACATTGGAGTTAAATGCCCACCAAGGACTTCTGGTATTAAGAGTACCCGATGGCCTTGCAGACAATTTGCTTTTTTTTCAAGGAGTCATAGGCTCATAATATCTGCATAATGGAGTTGACTTGAATCAGAAGCAGTCAAGTATACTTGGATACTACAAACAGCTATTTTTACTCAGCATACACTCTTTAAGTAAACAGCACAAAACAACAAGGGACTAAATATGCATGATAATGAGCCATCTACCAGGGGACCTTAAGTCTGCTATTCTTTTATTTCTCACAAGCACCTAAAACATAGGATTAGTCCAAACCCAGGAGTTTGAGAGGTTACATATATGAGTCCTCTCTTGAATGTATATATGCAGGGTTGTGCTGGAGTCAACTCATGCCAGCTCTTGAGAGCCAATTGCTAAATTTTCAGCATGAGCGTTTACACCTTGAAAATTGGCAAACACTGAAACATTATAAATCCGTGCTGGATTTAGCCAGTTGATTGTCTAGACTTAAGAAAGCGGTGGATGGGGCAGCTAGGTGGCACAGTAAATAGAACATGGGGCCTGGAGTCAGGAGGACCTAAGTTAAAATCTGACCTCAGACACTTAACACAAAACTAGCTGTGTGACCTTGGGAAAGTCATTTAACCCCAATCGCCCCCCTCCCTCCCCTCCAAAAAACAAAAATAAAAAAAAGTACTGGAGAAAATGTTGTTATTACAGATTAATCTCATGCATATATACCCCCACTTCTCACCCCCTAAGAGCTGGTTATTAAACATTTATCTGCATATACCTGAATTATCCGTATTGACCCCATAATATATTTGATTCACACTTCCAACAGGATTGGCCATCAGGTGACATGGCTGAGGTAATATCTGGAAGAATTCTGGAGAGATCACTTATAGCAATGGTGGGGGATAGAGAGGAGCCTATATGGGGATAAGGTGGTGTAGTTCAGAGAATGAATGATGGCTGCCCTGAACCTTTCCTCAAAATGGTGGGTCTATAAAGAAATCACTAATTAGAAAAAGGGTTTGCAGAGGTGGAGGAAGAAGACAATAGAGTCATTGGGGTGAAGTCCAGAGACTAAATTCTGAGAAAAATGCTATGAAGAAAAACATTTTTTACAAGAAAATGTGATTGTAAAGTGACATTAACTTTTAAAAGAAGAAAAATTTTAAATGATAGAAAAATTCATTAATTAAAGCAAATATATCACTACACACACACACACACACACACACACACACACACACACACACATACACACACAGAGAGAGTGATTCTTCTCTTAAAGTGTAATATTCCCAACCCTATGCAGACACTGGCTTCTCCTAGTCCAAAATGACCCATTGAAATACACATAGTGCATATTTACAATTCAAGGGCAATTCTAAGGAAGCCATATTTGTTCATCTATCAATGCAGTGTCTGGTAGCAATAAGTTTCTACTGCAGAGGTAAAAAAACTTAATAATACCTACTAAAAAGCACTTTGACATGTTGGCTGCCATGTATTTGCAGTCAAGACGACATTGCAATTTGACTAGCAATAAGTTGACTTCTCAGGGCCTCAGTTTCTTTATTTGTTAAATATCCTGTAAGTACCAACCATTGTGGCTATTGTAAGAATCCAATTAAATAATCTCCATTGAGTTCTTTGAAAATTTAAAGTCTCATTTAAATGTTAGTTTCTATTATCAGACTTCTTAGACGTTAGGGTGAACTTCCTTGAACTTCTACTTTAATGTTAAATGATGAACAGCAAAGGACTGGAAACATCCCATTGCTACAATTTCCTTACATTAGAACAATGCTTTGCCACTGTCTAAAATCGATTATCACGCTTGATATTCACAATTACCTTGTGAGATAAGTGACATAGGAATTATGATATCAATTTGAGCACGAATTATTCCATCGGTATTTGAATTTACTTACCTCTCCTGTGGAATGTAAGCTTCCTGAGAGCAGGAACATGTTTCATTTTTGTCTTTATATTTTCTGAGCCTAGCATAGTACCTGGTGCTTAGTAAGGATTTAATAGATATTTAATAATTCATAAGTTGGATGATTTGCATTGCACAGATGAGGAAACTGAGACTAAAAGGTATAGAAGTGATTGACCGCAGGTGGCTAGGTGCCTCAGTGAATATAGCACCGGCCCTGGAGTCAGGAGGACCTGAGTTCAAATCCGGCCTCAGATATGTAACACTTACTAGTCATGTGACCTTGGGCAAGTCACTTAACCTCAATTGCCCCACCCTCCCCCTTCCAAAGAGCAAAAAAAAAAAAAACAAACAAAAAAAAAGAAGTGATTGACCAGAGATCATTCATCAACTGAGTTAGGGAATGACAGAAACAGAGATTATTCTGGAAAGGGACCTCAGACATCATCTAGTATAACTCATACTTGAAAAGAATGTCCTCCAAAGCATCCCCAGTGAAAAGTTCTTCAACCTACACTTGAAAATCTTTAATGAAGGGAAAATATTGACCCTCTCAGCTTGTATTTGAAGGTCTGGTGAGTATAAGAGTGAATAGCCTCTTCATGCTTAGCCCAAAAGGAAAGAATTAGGATTAAGGGAGGGAAGTTGAAAAGAAATAGGCTTGATTATGAGGGTAAGGAAGAACAAACAATAAAAACTTCCTAATAATTAGAAGTTAACCAAAACAGGAATGGATTTTCCTTGGGAGAAAAGTGCTCTTCCAGCATAGGCTAAATGACCTCTTCTTAGCCTGGCAAAAAAAAAGGGGATTCCTGTCGAGTTACGGATAAGATTCAAAGTCCTCTAAGGATGTTTCAACCTTTGAGATTCTGTTACTCTCATTCTACTCTGAAATGAACATTCAAACACAAGACAAAGGCAAAAGGAAAAGTAGCAGGTAGATAATAATGAATCTAAAGCATCAGGAGACCTGAGTTATTATACAAAAGTGTTACAAAATGAAATACCATTCCAAATATCCATTCCTGGTCTGAACCATTTATTATGGCCTTATTCTGTTCATACTGACTAAAAAATTTGTAAAAAAAAAAATCTATGAGACCAGAAAGAGAAGGAATTGGGGTTCACAGTCTCAGTTACTCTCCCCCTCCGATAAGTTATTTTGTGTCACTTGTTAGGAAGTCAAAGAGATTCCAGTTTCTGGATACACAGGAAACTTGGATTCATATAACTGGTCTGTTACACACATTTTTAATATAGTGGCTCATAGGTTTAGAACTGGAAAAGAACCTTAAGATCATCTCATTCAACAACTCTCATTTAATAGTTGATGAAAACAACACCTAGAAAGATTAAATTACTTGCCCATGGTTATATAGGCAATCAGAGATGGGTGCTGAAGCCCTTCTATATAATATTGGACCAATAAAATGAAGAACTGGAAACGGTCTCTCTTCTAGTCATCTCTCAGCTCTAAATATGTGTGATTCAAAGATTAAATATTGTCCCTAATACCAGCATTTGCATTGACCCTCTACATCAGCTCTGGGATTAAAAGGAATGCAGTTTTTGCATGAAGACTGTTTAACTATAGATCTTGATCTCAGGATCATAAAGCCATAGCTGGTGGGGACATTAGAGATCATCTGGTTTAACCTCATTTTAAAGAGGGGGAAAACTAAGGTTCAGTAACTTTAAGTGACCTGGTGACTTGGGGTCACCCAACTAGTAAGAAGCAGAATTTGGTATCATGTAAATTCAGCTTGACCATCTGGGCTGGACTACTTGAGGTTGCCCAACTAGGAAGTAGAGGATCTTTGCTTTTGCCTTTGTATTCCCAATGTTTAGGATACTACCAGGCAGCTAGGTGGCACCATGGATAGATCACTGGGTCTGGAGTCAGAAAGACCCGACTAGGTCAATTCCTAGCTGTGCATGGGGCAGCTAGGTGCTGCAGTGAATAAAGCACCAGCCCTGTAATCAGGAGCAGCTAAGTTCAAATTCAGACTGACACTTCACACACTTACTATGTGATCTTGGGCAAGTCACTTAATCCCTATTTGCTTCAGCTTACTCACCTTTAAAACAAGAATGATAATAGCACCAGAATGATTGGCACTTATTAAATATGTGATTTTTTTCTCATACTTGCACACAGTAGGTGTTTAATAAATGTTGATTGAGTGACTAAGAATTTTTAAGTTACAGAGATGGGATTTGAAAATGACTTCTCTAAATCCAAGTTCTTGCTTCTCCTTCTCCAGTGGGTATGCTGTCTTAGAACAAAGGTACAAGACAAATGCATCTGATTTCACTGCTGTTCTGGATCCTTGTTTTGCTCCATTCCAAGGAAAATAAAGTTCTACAGATAACTGCAACTCAACCAACTGGTTATATCTATGCAAGAAGCTATTTGTGGATGGTTTTCAGGTATCAGGGGCTCCATCATTTTATATTCAATTAGATATAACTGTGGTGTACAATAATACTCATACAACTACTAGAGTAAGTGTGTGCACCAACAGGGCCTTGGTCCATTAAGATTAAGCAGAAGAATCAGTAAAATTGCTTTTAATTCAGAGATTCTTGTCAAGCACTCTAGCTGTCTCTGCCTTATGCATAGGACCATAGATTTAGAGTTGGAACAGACCTCAAAGGCCAGGTAATTGAAACCCCTTATTTTGTACGTGAAGAAACAGAGGTCAATGAATTGACTTGTACAATTGCCCTCCTTACCCAAGGTGGGATTTAAACCTAGCTAGGTCCTCAGACTGCAGATTTAGTGCTCTCTTCTCTATTCATCTCCCAGGAAAAGGCTGATCTAATTGTTCTGCATTATCAGAGTAGACCCCAAGTGTAAAGAAGCCCACCTGTTGTGAGATCTTTCATTTTATGTGGTTCAAAGGGAAGAAGAAGAGACATCCCTAGCCTCTTTTCTTCCTCCCCCCATCCCTGCCCATTTTCCAAGGGTGACTTTCCTTCCTACAAAGTAGGGAGCCAAAGATTGGAAGTGGAAGCCACCACTCTGTTCTCAAAGAGAGGTAGTACCAATCTGGAAGTATATCAATTTGCTCCCTTAAATATTGTTCATCTGGGGGATATGTTCAGGTTCAATCTAACTTCTATTCCACAATGAACACACATTGTGAATACCAAAGAAACACATTCATCTAAATCATAGCAAAATAGAATTCAGAGGAGGTATACATAGGAGCATATACACCAGATAATAGAATGAAGGAGATTGCCCATTGGGAGTAAGATAATTGAGATTAACTAAGTACTCTGGATATCACTCAAGGAAAATTTTTCCTAAATCTCGTGAGTTGCAAGTGGTATAAGGACATGAGGGAGACTGCCAGCTCTTCTCATGTCTTGCCACATTGTTTTTCCTTCAGTGGCCTGAACTGGTATTGACCTCTTCCATCTTCTCTCTTGAGGCTGAAAGCCAGAAGCACATGAAGTGACTATTCACTTGACATGTCCCAAAAGATAGTGGTGCTGGAAGAGTCATAAAAAGGACTGGCTAAGGCTAGAGCTCTCTTGCCTCTCACCAATTCCACTCCATTCCTCATATGGGGCAGAGCCTTTGTCTCTACCAATAAAGACAAAAGTCCCATACCCATGGGCTTTGGGATGGGAGTTACACCAGAAATCTCATCATCATGGAATCTGTGTCAGCTGTGGTATTCAGTACCTCCCCAGTACCCTCATTTGCCTCTCCCCTCTGATTGAAGGTCTGGAGAATGGAACAAAACCAAAAACAAACAAAAACCAGCTCTCAAAGCCTTCCTTTATAGAGGATTCAGAATTTCCAGTCAATTTTTCATCTCCAACCAGCTGCTCTGCTTGGTTTCAACTACATAAACATCATGCCCTCCTCCCCCTTTCATTTTCCTTTTGTGCATTGTCTCCTCCCATCAGATTGTAAACTCCTTGAGTACAAGGACTGTCTTTTTCTTATTTCTGTCCCCAGTGCATGGGGCCTAGAGTGTAGTACATATTTAACCATAGTTTATTGACTATTGAAGTCTTCCTGCACAGGGTGATCCATTCCTGATAGAGAATTAAACCTTTGGAAATAGCATTTCAACATCATGAATCAGATCCTGACTAGAAAATTTGTCAATTGCCTTGGAAAATGTCCATATTGTGCTATAAGTCCTACTGTAGACCATTTGATAAACAGCGTCATAAGCTAAGGTTACTCATTAACACGGGGGAGGAAGATTCTTTGACAGAATCATTTATGAAGTGCTTGGAGGTGAACAGATTCTAGGGCTCTCTTGGAAAGGAGCCAGGAAGAGCATTGAAAAAACAAACAAACAAAAACCAGCCCAAACTCTGAGGCTGTAGTGATGGAATTATTCTGTGTTGGAAGTAGTCCTGGATTTGGAGGTAACAGATCAAGGTTCCAATTCATCCTCTGCTCCATAAGCTGAGTGGCAAATTCTTCTGTCATTTAATGTTGTTCGTAATGCTGCTGATGCCTATCTTACCAGGCTTACTACACATTACTAATGATTTGAACCAGTGGTCAACAAGTCAACACACATTTATATGGGCTAGGCTACAAAGAAAGACCAAAAACATGTCCTTGCTCTCAGGAAACTCACAGTCTGATAGGGGAGAAAACACATAAGCAATAACAAAAACAAGGTATAGACAAGATAAAATGGAGACAGTCAGCAGAGGCAAACATTAGAATTCAGGGGCTTCAGGAAAGGCTTCCTATAGAGGGCATATTTTTGGCCAAGACTGTTGTCCAGATTTTATCCACCAAGCTATGTTGCTTCATGCTATGTTCTTCCTAAACTGGTTCAGTTCCTTTGGTCCGCACATGGCATTCTACTTCCCTTCTCTTGTTGTGATTGTGTGGTTTGTCCTTCACTCTCAAAGAGGACCATGACATCAAGGAGATGATGCATTACTTGCAATTGGCTTTGGTTTGAGTGAGGTAGAACTGTGCAAAGTCACCAGTCTCACTTTGTCTTTCAGAGCCATCTGGGTCCAGTGGCTGGATATCCATCAGGATGACTGAATATGGCACAGAATGCAGTGGGAGACCTTGGTCCTTTTAAGCTAAGGTCTTTAGAGGAAGGATGGTACACTAGAAAAAGTGCTAACTCTACAGTCCAAGGACCTGGGTTCATATCCTAACTCTAATGCTCATTACCTATGGGATTTTAGCTAAACAACTTTCCATCTCTGTACCTTTCCAGAGACCATTCTTTTGTGCTAGGAGTGCATGCCATTCTCATCTCTGCCTTATGGATGATTCTTTGTCTCCTTCAAAGATATTCTCTGATTCTCCCATGTGATAGTGGGCACACTATCACAGCTCGGGAGTTGTTTTGTTTTGCAAATATTTTAGTAGGAATGGCAGAAAGATTTTCTATAAACATTTACTTGTCTTTGGGCAGTTAGTGACATAGTAGATACAGTACAGGTCCTAGACTCGGGGAGATCCCAGTTCAAATCCAGCCTCAGATACTTATTTGCTTTAGAACCCTTGTCCAGTCACTTAGCTTCAGTTTCCTCATCTATATAATGAGGGTAATAATTTCATCTACTTCCCCTGGTTGTTGTAAGGATTGAATATCATAATATTTCTGAAAAGCACTTAACACAGAGATTGACACATAGTAGGTTCTATCATTATCCATATAGATAGTATTTCCTTGGTCATCATATCCACCAATAAGTTGTGAGGCCTTTGAGGTCAAAGATTGTCTTTTCATTTGCCTTGGTATTCCTATCACCTAGCAAAATACCTGGCAGTTAATAAACATTGTTTGAAAGAATGAATGGCATTGGGCAAGTTAATTAATTCTTTAATCAATTCATTAATTCTCTCTGGGCCTCAGTTTCCACATATGTCAAGTCAGGGCTTGAATTTGATGGCCTCTAAGGTCTGAATCAGTTCTAACTCACACGGTCCTAGGTCTCTATAATATGGCTCTTAGTATGGAAAGTGTATGCCAAACCTCCTCCAACATGTGCACAGCAGCTTCAAAGTGTTATCAGAGAGATTGTGAAATCCCTGTGGTAGAGAGGCTCAAAGGTTTAAAGACAGTATGTAGCCATCTGTTCCTCACTCCTCTCCTTTATAACTAGCAGAATGGTTGGGGTATAGTGCATGCTGATGAATGGCAGAAGCTCAGCTAACTAGGTCACCCAGTAGTAAAGCAAGTAGAACATTCTCATCCCTTCTACTTACCTCACATTACTTCCCCAAGGAAATAACCATCTTCCCATCCTTAACACTTGAGGAATGGGATTCTCAGTACCATCTGTCCTGGTATAAGTAAGTCCTTGGAGATCAGCAGGAGAGGTTCCTGGCTGAACGCCATAAACTCCAGGGGACCAACATTTTTTTATCCATCTTCTTTTCCTCTCTGGTAATGATTTGACAGGATTTGGCACGCTTTTTTCCAGCACTGCTGTTTCTCTAGTGCCTGCCTGGAGCCCTTCTCAACCAGCTCAGAAAGCAATCTGAATGAATATGAGCTGTGATAACAACCTTTATCTCCCCACCTGGTGAATAGCCAATAGATCGCATAGTGCCAAGAGCCAGGAAAAAATAGGGAGACCAGCTAGGCTTATTATTTTTTAAAGACGGTTGCTCACTGTAATATGACGAGGCAGCTGCTTTCCATAAAGTTGACAAGTAAATAATGTTACATCCCTGGACAGTTCATAGAGGCAACATTACATAGAGGAAAGAAGATAAGCCTTGCAGTCAAGAGGGACTAGATTCAAATCCTTCCTTTGATATATGACACTTCATAACACACTTAATCTGTTAGTCTCAGTTTTATCATCTAGAAAGTGGGAAAAATAATAATATTGACCTCAGGATCATTGTTAAAGATTAAGTGAGTGTAGATATAGAACTAATAAGGACCTTACCTTGGAGGCCATCTGGTTCAATTGTTTTACTTTACAAATGAGAGTAGTAAGGACAAAAGAAGTCAAATTACTTGCCCAGGGTTACAGAGGTAAGGTCAGAGACACCCTTCATATAAAAGTACATTTTAAACCTCTAAAGTTCTATAGAAATACGAGCTATGAGAAAGTTCAAAAGCATTTAAGTATTTACTCTCTGCCATGCCCTGTGTTGGGGGGAGGGCACACAAAAGTCAAACAGTTCTTACTTTGAAGATGGCATTATATCAGGAACTAGAGCATGCAGGCATTTATATCAATGTCTATATACACACACATACATTTATTAAGTGACTTATTTATATGCCAGACTCTGCAATAAGCACTGGAAATACAAAAATGGGTAAAAGACAATCCCTGCCCTCAAGGCACTTACAGTCTAATGAGGGAGACGACATGAAAACAAATATATATGAAGCAAGGTATAGACTAAGTAAATATCAAATAACTGACAGAGAGAAGGCACAGAGGGAAGATTAGGGAGGCTTCTACTGAAAAAAAGAGATTTTATTTGGGACTTAAAGGAAGCCTTAAGGTCAGTAAAGTCATTTTATATAGTGAGAATTACTTGGGATGGAAAATAATTTCTATATGGTTTCATTTTATTTTCAATTCAATGGTCATGCTCATGTACTTTTATTGACATTAGACTGACTTTGAATATCTCACTGACCAGATGAAACAGGACTGACATGCTTTCTTCATTTCTAGTTATTCCTCTGACTATTGAGTGCCGAGGCTTTTGCCATATCTACATGATTAATTGTTGGGTTTTGATGTGTTTTTAATTCTAGAGTATTAACAATGAACATTTCTCCAAGGAAACATGCAAAAGAGCTGTACCTTTTAAAAAGCACGCTTCAATGACGATCAGAAATATCACAGCTGTCGCTGGTCTGGGGAAAACAAGTGTTATAAGCATAATTCAATCCTACAATGAAAGAGGATAAATTACTCCACTAAAAGCACACAAAAAATTAATCAAACATCTTTTAAAATGATAATAACTTACAAACTATTGCTTTTAAACAATTGTAATTAACTCTCAGATTATAAACGAATACCTTTAGAGAAGCCTGGAAGCTGGGTAGGTTGTGGTTTATTCCTTTGCAATATGTCTTAGATATCTTAAAGCTAGAAGAACAGTGAAAAGACCAGTAAAAACAGGATGCTAATCATTGTTTAAAAAGGAAGGAAAGGAAAAAAACAACATTAGGGCAAGACAGTATGAACTTTGGAGCATTAAAGATTGGAAAAAAGGCAATTTTTACTAATGAAATTCACTTTTTTCATTCAAGGTTATTTTACATCATTTTAAATTTTTAAGTTATTTTAGATTTCAGAGGGGATTTAGGTGAACTTTTAATATCTGCACATCTTCATCAGATGATAAAACATTCATCCCCCCCAAAAAAGTTTGGAAATTTCTTAAAATTTCCAGTGGACTTACATCTCCTTTAAGTGAAAGATAACCTCTGATAAATATCCTGATATAAAATTTGGGACTCCCTTTATTTTCCTATCCACTAAAAAGAATTCTGTTAGGTCAAAACACTTTTTTAATTGAATCAATTCATTAAAGGAGTATAAACAGGTCTTATTGTGACAACTTGAGTTAATAAAGTCATTTTATAGTAGACAGAGATCCCCTGCAGAATGTGTATAAAGGTAGAAGCTATATGAGAAACAGAGAAAGATTCTAAAGGCTGAAAGCAGAAATGAAGAAGCAGTGTAGTGCACAAATGATTCAGGAAATCTTAGCCTTTGAACAACCTGTGAAAGGAGAAAGAGAAGATAGATCTGAGCTGTGGCAGAAAAGAGAGTTATTGAGAAGGACCATTGGCTCAATAGACATCAGGGAGCAAAAGACCCCAGTTGATCCTGGGAATTCACCTACTAAAGGACTGAAAGAAATCCTAGAAGGTTGACCCTTTCCCTATTTTCCCCTCCTTGCTCCTTCTATCCTCAGATAACATTGTATCATCTGCTATTTTGTTACTCAAACATTAATAGTAACTTGGTATTTTTCTCAACCACAGAAAGGTCAGGGATTATCAGAGAGAGAGATAAATGTAAATTTAGGCAGAGGGACTACAATCCCTACTTAAATGTAAGGAATTTTTCTAACTGGGGGCTCAGAGCAAACATGATTAAATTTGTAACTTTTCATCTCAAACAAATACCCTAAAAGCATGTAAGCAAGAACCATGTGGACCTTACATTCCTAATCAGGGCTAAATAGAATAACAAAGTATTACTCTGGGAAGATGAATCCTTTCAGAATTGTAGAAATTGTCAGTTGAAAATGGAATACTATAAATATGGCCTTGAACCACACCACAAACGATAGAAGGTTAGGAAAATTATTCAAAAGATGGATATGAATATGCTTCTACGGCCTACAAACCTACTTTATGTAAACCCCGTCTGAAAACCTGTGGACAATAATCAAGGCTAGACTTGGAGTAATAGACTATTTGTCAAGTTCTTAATATTCAAAGTGATATGTGCTTTTATGATAAAGAATTAAATACTATGTTTCAAAATCTTGTGAATTCAATGCCAAACAAGTTGTTTTTTTTT
>CM053580.1:558461031-558492125 GCA_028627135.1 Pseudochirops cupreus | reverse complement strand
GTTCTCAACCTGTGGGTCAAGACCCCTGTGGGGGTAAAACAACCCTTTCACAGGGGTCGCCTAAGATCATCAGAAAACACATATTTCTGACAGTCTTAGGAACCAAGACACGGCTCCTCCATCTATCTCCCTGTACATCCACCCACATGCAGATACACCCACATACAAATATTAAAGGGTCCCGGCATTAGAAAGGTTGAGAACCATTGATCTAGTGTTTTTGGGATACCTCTAGTAAGGGCTCTAAAGCAGCCCATTCTTTTATTGAACACTTCAAATTATTAGGAAGTTTTCTTCTTAAATCTGTTCTAAATTTCCCTCTTTGAAAATTTTCCCTTATTTTACCAATGTTTCCTTCTCTGGCCAAGAAAAACAAAGCAAAGACCCTTCCACATGACAGCTCTTCCCATAATTTGTTAAACAGGGCTTTTTCCCCCTTATTTTTTGCTGCTACATCCTGATATCAAAATGAATTATTCTGTGTATACTGAAAACCTTTGAAGTTTGCACCTATGAATCAAATTTCTCAGTTCATGGGACTCATTGACTTTCAATTGAGGTCAAGGATCAACCATGCTAATAAAAAATTTCCCCTGCTCTTGTTCTGTCCTTTCATTTGAAATGAATAATAACCTTGCAAAACAATGCAAGAATCCAAATGGAAAATTTATAACCAATCAGCAGTTGTAAAAAGAAAACAAAAGAATACCATTCATACGGCCATCCAAATGGAATGGAATGAATGAAGGTTAAAGAAACTTTTACTCACAAAAGAGAGTCCTGACCAAGTTAGAAATTGAATGGTTCTCATCCTTAAACAAGGTGAAACTCTTTAACAATGTGTGCTTTTGAGCTGTGAGTTTTGCTTTAATTCTGATCTTGGAGAAAATCCCAGAAGACACTGATTCAATTACCATTCATTACCTGAAAGCAACTCAAAGATTACTCCTACCTCTAAATGCTTGCTATTCCCAACATCTCCGCAGTGATGGAGATTAGTGGTGTGTGACCGCACCCACATTGGTATGTGATCAAAAGCTCTAAATCACTTGCAGTGGGTATTCTTATAGGATTCTAAAGCATGGAATTGGGTTACAAATAGAGCCTGCTAATTGACAGTTTTTATTAACAGCGCTTGAAATAGCAAATCAATGATCTCTGCTCACTGCCTTCATAAATAAATGCATTAAAGAGGAGGGAGGGAGAATCCATAAATGACCTTTAAAGAAAAAAAACAACTATTTCAGAGATCAAATCTAACTCTTTACAAAAACACAAAATCTTTGCATCATTAATAATGCATTTTAAGGAGACTTAATAAATATTAAAGTCACTTGAAAACCTTTTTTTTGATCCAACTAAAATATAAATTTTTATCTGTGAGTTAATTCCATCTGAAAAAAAATCATTTCATTGCAATGATAGACAAATGCAAATAAACCTATTTTTTTTTACCCCAAAGACAAAAGGCTAATTTCCTGTAAATTTTTTGGAAAAGAAGATAAAATTTAAATAGAAAGTTTTATGCCAAAGACCAGGAGGCATAAGATCATAAATTTAAAGCTGGTAAAGGACCTGAGAGGCCATCACACCCAATATGTACTCAGTTCTCTTCACCATCCTGGTTGTCTTACTTGGAACACTCTCCAGTTTACCGCTGTCCTTAAACTTTGATGCCCAGAGCTGAATGCTACTCCAAATATGGTCAGATAACGGCAGAGTACAGTAGGATTATCTTCTCCCTAATCCCACAAACCATACCTCTCGTAATGCACCCTGAGTTTGTATTAGATTTTGGCCAGCACATCTCACTGCTGACTCATATTGAATTTAAAATCCACTAAAATCCCCAGGTCTTTTTCGGAACACCTCTCACTTTACAGTTGAGGAAATTAAGGATCCAAAAGGTTAAGCAACTCACCCTATTTGGTATCACCCAACTAGTAAGTGTCAAAGGTAGGACTTGAACTCAGGTCTTCCTATCTTCAAGTTCAGTACACATTCATTATACCACACCACCTCTCAGACTTTGGAGTATGATTCTAGATAAATCTGTCTTTCTGTATGTCTGTCAATACTGATTATCCAAATGAGAGACACTATTCTATTTAGAAGCTGGTAAGAGGATCATAAAGATTCATGCCCCCAAGGCGTAGTGGAGAGTCAGATAAGGGAAGGAAGAGAAAAGATCCAATGGAAAAAGAGACAAGATAAACATCCCAAGAAAAACTAAAGGCAAGTGTCAAGGATTGAAGGGGGCTTGGTCAGTAAGTCATCACTATTGGGGTCAGCAACAATAGAGAAGCAGAGTGACACGTTTGGAAGGGATATTTGACTTGAAGTTATGAGAAACCTGGGTTCAAATGGAGCTGCTGTGTAATTATTAACATGTCATTTCACCTCTCTGAGATTCTAATCTCTCACCAATCAAATGGAGAAAGTAAGAGCTGTGATATTGACCTCAAAAGGCTGTTGTTATTTGTGTCATTTGATTCATACAAAGTCCTATACCCTGGACGCTCAATACCTGTGGGACCGTAGGTAAATCATATAACATTCTTTCTTTTTCTTTCTTTCTTTCTTTCTTTCTTTCTTTCTTTCTTTCTGTTTCTTTCTTTCTTTCTTTTTTCCTTTTTTGTTTCTTTCTTTCATTTATTTATGTATTTATATATCTAGTCATTCATTCATTCGTTTGTTTGTTTGTGTGTTTATTTATATTTGTGCTTTTTGGAGGGGGAAGGTAGGGCAATCAGGGTTAAGTGACTTGCCCAAGGTCACATGACTAGGTTGTGTGTGTGTGTGTGTGTGTGTGTGTGTGTGTGTCTTAAGTGTTTGAGGCCAGATTTGAACTCAGGTCCTCCTGACTTCTGGGCCGGTGTTCTATTCACTGCACCACCTACCCACCCCTCATATAACATTCTTGGTCTTTAGTTTCTTCACGTGAAAAGTAAAAGTTGTTCTACAAAATATATGGTAACTTTAGTGGATTCTAAACTCAACAGGTCAATAATATGGCATATCAGCCAAAATAAATAGGTAGATGATAGATGTGTAGATAGATGGATAGATAGATAAATAGATGATAAATAAATTGATGATAGATACACAGACAGAGAGATAGATAGACGAATAACAGCTGATTCTAATTAGGCTGCATTTGTAAAGGCATAGCTTCTAGAAATAGGAGAGGCATATTCACCCTATGTTCTACTCTTGTCTGACCATAACAATAAAAACCTTGATTTCATGCCATGTGAAGACCAGTTATTGGAATTGTGGATTTTTATTGTGAAAAGGAAGACAATGAATGTGAACGTGATAGCTTTTTTCATGGGTTTGAAAGAAATGGCATTTCTTTCAAAGATTAGACTTGTTTCCTTCTTTACCTCAGAAGACATATATAGGAGCAATGGGTAGGTTAATGTTGCAGAGAAGATTCAGGTCAGGTGCAGGGTAACAACAGTGGTGGCAGCAGCAGCAGCAGCAGCAGCAGCAGCAGAAGAAGAAGAAGAAGAAGAAGAAGAAGAAGAAGAAGAAGAAAAAGAAGAAAAAGAAGAAAAAGAAGAAAAAGAAGAAGAAGAAGAAATCACAACAAACAAACAACTTTTTAACAATTAGAGCTGCCCAATTGTGTAATGGGCTAGCTGAGATCATGGGACCCCAACCAGAGATTTTCAGACTTGATTAGGATGTTGTGATAGTAATAAGTATAAGGACTTGCTAGGTCTGTGGTTTCATTGATATAGGGAACTATGTAGAGAACATCCTCTACTGGCACAGATTGACAAGTCTTTTACAATTTAAAGTATTAGAGTTACCTGGAGCACTGAGAAGGTGAGTGAGATGCCCAGAGTCACACAGAAAGTGTATGTCTGGGGTGGCTAGGTGGCACAGTGAATAGAGCACCAACCCTGGAGTCAGGAGGACCTGAGTTCAAATCCAGCCTCAGACACTTAACACTCACTAGTTGTGTGACCTTGGGCAAGTCACTTAACCCCAATTTCCCCTCCTCCTCTCCTCTAAAAAGCAAAAAAAAAAAAAAAAAGAAAGTATATGTCAGTAGAGAATCTTGAACCTCGATCTTGTTCACCTGGAGATTGGCTCCCTGTCCATTGGCTCCAGAATAATAATAAAAACAATAGCTAAACTTTATACAAATCTTCAAGATTTCCAAAGTGCCTTAAATGTATAATTGACGTGGTGTGAAAGAATGATGAATGGATGAATGTATACAGATGAATTAATTAATTTAAAAGTACTTATTAAGTGTGCACTATGTCCAAAGCATTATACTAAACGCTGGTGACATAAAAAGAAAAGCAGAGGCACTCCCTGCTCCCAAAGAGCTTACATTTGAATGGAGAGAAGACACGTACTGGAGGTTTCAGTTGTAAATCTCACGGAAATGTCTATTGGCCCTTAGGGTACAGCAGCAAAATAGGTGGCAATACATTTTTATTAGTACTTTTTCCATTGTGAAAACTGTTATCAGTTTCTGATGTGGAATTATTTAGCAGCGTCAAGGACTTCAGTGTCAGGAACTGTATTTTCTGAATCTTCAGAAGTAGTAGCAGCAGCTTATGCAGAAAGTTGACAGATTCTATTTCCTTGGGATGATGACTATAGGGGCTGGGCCAGTCAGAGGATGAATGGTGATGGTGGTGCCAAAGGAGGTGATGCCACTCCTAGGACTCTTAGTGTTGTTTGGAAATTGGTCAGCAATTCGTATTGGTCATTGTAAGGAAGCTGGGATAATTCTGCAAAAAGATTGCTACCCTCATTTATGGATAACAGGGAAAGAGCCCAGGCTAGAAACAGGACCACTGATCTGGTTGACCCAGAGATGCCCAAGACCCTTGAATTCATGTAACTGGGATGCCTCCATCACGGTCTGAGGGGATATAGTGGTTGAGTTATTGATGAAGGGTCTGATTGTTCAAAACAAGTCACTTCCTGTCTCTCCCTCAAGGTGTTTTGCCAATTCTGCTTGGTTGACTGTGTAGAAGTGGTTGAGGTAAGGTCTACATGGTTCCTGAGGTCCCTTCTAATTCCTAATTTTCTTTGATTCTTTGTATAGATGTTACATAGGCAATCTAGACAACATGCTAGAGGTCTTCCAGTGCCTTTTACATAGTGAGCACTTAGATGCTTACTGACTTCCTCTAAGTACAATAATAATTCATGGATTTGTTATTGTACTTGGGCTGTCCATCTGCTATCCACTTAAGTCTTGTTATATACCTACCCAAATTCGTGTTCTTCCTCCCTTTGGTATCTTTAAAATTTCTTATTCTTTAAGCACATATAGCACAGTATATTTTACTGTAGCCACACTAGTCATGGTACCCTCCATTATACTCTATAAATGAAATTTAATTGAATAAATATCTATTAATTGATGATTACATGATATGCAGTATGAGATACTGGCCAGAGTCCTAGGGTTTGGCTCAAAGAAATCCAAGTTAAAATTCTACCTCTGACAAATACAAGCTTTGTAACTAGGGCTAAGTTACAATTTTTTCAGTGGCCTCAATGGTAACTCTTTTAGACAACAGTTGAGTTGGATCATTGGACTGATTGTACCCCAGGAGTTTCCTTCATGGAAGAAATAATAATTTAGGATAAAAAACGAAATGCAACACAAGCTACTGTGAGGTATGAAATGGGAAAATAAAGGCAGAAATTAAAGTCTCTATCTTGGGATGGCTAGGTGGAGCAGTGACTAGAGCACCTACCCTGGAATCAAGGGGACCTGAGTTCAAATCTGGCCTCAGACACTTAACACTTACTAGCTGTGGGACCTTAAGCAAATCACGTAACCCAATTGCCCTGCCTTCCTCTTCAAAAAGAAGAAAAAAAAGTCTCTATCTTTAAAACATTTGCATGACTCTTAGTGGAGTTGTGAACTGATCCCACCATTCTAGAAAACAATGTAAAACTAGTCCCAAAGAGCTATAAAACAACGCACATCCTTTAATCCAGCAATACCACTGCTAGGTCTGTATCGCAAAGAGATTCAAGAAGATGAAAATGAACCCATTTGTGCGAAAAAATTTATAGCAGCTCTTATTGTGGTAGCTAAGACTTGGAAAATGAGGGGATATCCATCAATTGGAGAATGGCTGAACAAGTTGTGGTATATGATCATAATGGAATATTATTTTGCTATAAGAAATGACAAGCATGATGATTTAAAAAAAACTATCAGGACTTACATGACTTGACGCAAAGTGTATTAATCAGAACGAGGAAAACATTGTACACAGTAATAGCAATATTGCATGGTGAAGAACTGTGAACAACCTAGCTATTCTCAGCAATACAATGATCCAAGACAATCCCAAAGGATTCATGATAAAAAATGTTATCCACCCCCGGTCCAATCAAACATCTAGTAAGTATCTGAGGTCAGATTTGAACTCAAGTCTTTTTACTCCAAGTTTTGTGCTTTATTCACTATGCCACCTAGCTTCACCATCTGGGAACCTCATCATCATTTATAGACCTCCTGCCTCTTCTATTTTTATTAACACCATCCAGGATAAGAGTAAACATATAGTTTTTACCTCCCTCCTTTCTGCTTTGCTTCATATTTATTATCAGGGGATCATGGAATACTTGTGATTGCATCTCTCTATATGCATGAATGACCTTTTTGACAAGAGGATCCTTTAAGATAGATGAATTTTTTTTCCTTCAAAGAATAAATACAGAGGCATCTTGCATTCCCAATTGTAGAGAATAAAGCATCATAGACTTAGAGGTGGAAGAGTCCTTGAAGGTCATCAATTCTAACCTCTATGTTTTACAGATAGGTAAATGGAAGGTAAGTGAAATGAAGGAACTTAGCCAAGGTCACAGTGATTAACAGAGTTGGAATTTGAGCCCTTTTCTGACTAAAAATCCAGGACTTGTTCTGCTATATCACACTGCCTCCCCATTATCTGTGTGTTTATGAAAACGCTTTCTGCCAAAGAAAATCACCCAGAAGTGTTTCAGTTCCCTATTTAATATTTTCATCAAGTATTCCCCCAATAAGTTCATATAGCAGCACATAAATATTTGATTGACATAAGAAAGTAGGTATATAGGTCAGGTACTAATTTTGTCTTCCTACATTCTTTAGGGGAAGATAATAATAGAATCCTTGGTCTTTTCCCCTTTCTTTTAGAACCTTCCTCTCTTTGAGCTTTCTTGAAAATTAATTCAATAATGTATCTATGATTGTACGACTCCAGCTTAGATTCTTCCTATAACTGTATGGTCATATCAAGTCACTACTGCTGACTCCATTTCTTTAAATGCTATATTTGTGTCTTCCAATTGCATTTCTAGCTCTGGGCTAATAATGTGTAAATGTTTGATTCAGATGTCACAGAATCATGGGGATTTCAGAGGTTATTAAATACAACTTCCTTTTATACACGAGGAAATTGAGTCTGAGGGAGGTTAGTACTTGTTCAAGGTCACTTTGGCAGTGAGATTTGAACCCTGGTTCTCTCACTCTGAAGCCAATACTCTTTCCACTTACCAGATCTGAGCAGACACTAACGTCAGGTTTATTGACTGCTAGTCTGGGACTCCTTCAGGAAGTTGTTGAAATTTAGCCTTCTAATACACGTCTAAGGTTTACTCAGGGGTACAAATCCTACAAAAGTCCTGGTGCCCAGTCTTATCACTGAACAATTCAATGGAAAGGGAGATCTTCAGTCCTTTCTGGTATACTCTAATCCAAAACTTATCCTATTCTTCTTGGGTAGAATATTCAACAGCTTTATTCATAAGGAGCTTGGGACTAAGACTGCCCAGACTGTGGCAGGGTAAGGTAAAGTGTCTGAATACTTCTTACCAAGACCTATTCATCCCTCCAGATGAATCATTCAGGAGTTTAGCTACCTGCTCTTGACATTAGATAGACTGGGTCACCTCTACCCAGTCCTATGCCTGAGTTCTGCCATGCATGACCTCTGTCCTCTCTTTTGGTCCTCCTTTGGGTAATTTTGACTTTTCCCTCAGAAGAGTACCTGGAATTTCCCATTATGGGGCAAATATGCTGTCCTGAGTCAAAGTTCCCAACCCAAAAATTCTTTCCTCCTAGTTCCAGGTCTACCCTGGGGGAAAAAAAAAAAAGAAGCAATTTCTATCTAGTACTGGAATTAAAAACAATTGAGATGGAAGTGACAGGGTACAGGTTCTGGAAACCCACTTGAACTCTCCTTGATTCTTCCCACTTGATCTTGCATTCACCTGAAGCTATAACCCCCTCAACTAGCCTTTTATTATCACTTTGAAAATTCCATTACCCTTAACCTAGCCTAGGCCTTCATTATCTGTTACCTCAGTATTGCCTCTGGCTACCTCCTACTCCTCATCTTACCTAAACCTCATTCTCTTGGTTCCAGGCCTCTGACTTCCAGGCACCCCAGACTACTGGCCACTCCCATCAAGATCCCCCCCAGATCCCTCGTCCAATCAGCCCGATTACTTGGCCAATCCTAGATCCCTCTCACAGTCTTTCTATATATAGGATCCATCTTGTTTCCATGAAGGACTGATTCAATCTGGCCTGTTTACATTACCATTACCAATGTTCAGATTCCTTAAGAATCTAGGCAATATGGCAGATTTTTAATGAGCCTTGTTTTTCTTTTACTGAAAGAAGGCTTGAGTTGAATTCATTCAGGCAGGAGCCAGGTATTAGTATTTCAGGCTTCCTGAACCTCAACAGAAGTGATCAAATGGAGTCAAAATGTAAGAATATTTTGTCTTCTAATTCTAAAAAAAATGCTGCAAAAAGTATAAATTACTCAGGATGATAACTTGAGAGGGTAAGGGAAAAAAATAAAAGATTTTGTTAAAAGTAGGGGAGATCTGGGCATGTATGTAGGAAGTATGGAAGGAACTAGAAAGTAAATATAAAATGAAGATAAAGGAAATTGAGGGAATAAAGGATGGAGTAGGACTAGGAACTTCTACAAGAAATGGAATCTAAGGTAAAGGATTTTGGTCAAGATAAGGCCTGCCTCTTTATTAGACCGTGCGGTTTTCAAAAGAGGGACTTGAGAGGTAGAAAAAGGGAGAAAGGGAAGCCTGCAAGGGAAGCCATTTTCTCAGAAGAGTAGTAGTTCTTGATCTCTAGCTGAGATTAAGGACAGAGGAGATGGTGCAGAAGCTAGAAGAAAAGATGAAATAGTCACTTGGGAGAGTGTGATAGTCAATTGAGAAAAAAAATAATAAAAGGATGGATACGTTTGCAATGAGAGCCCAGTTGAGTCTGGAAGGGATATTTTTATAGTGAACCTGGTCATCAGCATGACTTGCTTTGCCCCTGAAGTGTTCATCAGCACAGGGAGAAGAAGCAGAGAATGAAACGCAACTCTAGAATGGTGAATCAATCCTTCACATACACAAATAACATAGGAAAATTCAGAAGTCAACTTGTAAGAAGTGGAACAATGGATAGGATACTATCTGGAGTCTGGAAGACCTGAGTTCACATCAGATCTCAGACATTTGTAAGCTGTGTGACTCTGGAGAAGACTTAACCTCTGTCTTTGTCAATTTCCTTGTCTGTAAAATGGGAATAATAATTGCTTTTACTTCCTTGGGCTGTTGTGAAAGGAAAACAAGGTAATACATGTAAAATATTTAGTGCAATGCCCGGCACATAGTAGGTGCTTTATAAATGATTAATAGTGGATGTTTCTGTCCCCCTGATGTTTTCTGCCTACTCCTAGACCTGATCAGAAAGCATACTTTCATTCCTTGTGACAAAAAGCAATGTATTTGGAATCACTGGACTTGAGTTCAAATCCTAACTCTGGTACTTACTAACTGCATGATGTTGAACAAATCATATAATTTCCTTGGACCTCACTTTCCTTGTCTAAAATAATGAAGGGGACAGACTGGATGACCTTTCAACATTAGCTCCCATGATTCTATAGCCCTATTAACAAAATAGATTAATATTCATGTAGCACCCCTCTGCCCCCAGAAGAATGTAAGCTCTTTGAGAGGCAGTAATGATTTTAATTTTGTATTGGCATGTGTAGCTTGCATTCACTATTATACCTCCTCCTTTCCATCAATTACCCTTTTGCCACTGAGAGGCCACAGCCACACTCAATTTTACAGCCTTCAGAGTGAATGGAACCACATAGCCCAACCTCTTACATAGGGAAGGAAGGACGTAATAGATAGTTTTAAGTTCTAGGAGAGTCTGGGGATCTTGTCTTTTAGAATGAGAAGGAATATTCCCTGGTAGCACCAGCATCTGGGGATGAAGAGGATTATCTATATGGGTCCTAGAGTTGGAGGACTGGTAAGGGACTAAGGCATGATATGGAAGTAGGACCTTTTCCTGACTTATCCAGGCAATGCAAGTCTTATGGTAAGTGCCTTTATTGCAACCCCAGGTCCACGTCTTTCCAAGTAGAATACAAAGCATTACATTAATACCATTAAGTTAGGGGCCTTTATAATTCTCTGGGTAGAAGGTAGAATCCATTGGAATGCCAATAAGAAATGTGTTTGAAAACCTTAAAGTTATTTCTTTCCAAGAAGGGTATCATTAGATTAGTACCATAAAGTTAGGGGTTAATATAACTGCCTAGGCTGCAGGTCAGATCCAAAAGAAAGCGAGAGGTTTACTCATTTTTTTTTAAATGACCTCCAGGTCATTTGGACTCCTAGAGGAGTCCAAATCACAGAATGATTCTTTGATTCTATTGGGTTATGAAGTTCTCTAGGTTGGAGCAAAAGTAAGAATAACCATAGAAAAAAGAAAAATTCTATAAATGGTTTGTGGACTACCTCAGTAGTTATCAAACTCACATAAAAATGGGAGCCACTAAACCATACATAACAATCCCTGCAGGTCACATATTGACTTAAAAAGCAACATATTTGACACCTCTGGCCTACAGGCTTTCCTCTGTATTTCTTGCATTCTGTCTGTGGGGTGAAATAAAAGCTATGCTATACATCATATGCAGTGTGCCTTGAAATCTTAGTGTAGTTTTAAGCTACGAACACTTAAAGCTGTACTAAGACTTTTGGGACATCCTCCATATCATTACTTTGAATGCTTGCATGAGAAGTGAAAGGCTCTTTTACCTTCATTTGCAGAGACTTAGAAATGAGTTACATCTTTATAGTTCTTCAAGAATATTCTGCTAAATAAGCTAAAGACATATAATTTTGAAGCAAGCCCTGAAGACTGAAAACAGACTGAGTAAACCCAGAGTGTAGGGCAATTTGTCAAAAGTTACTCAAGGAGCATGGGGTATGGGTGATCCTTTACTACGGGGAGCATACTTGTTATATACTAAAATGTTAGAAGTGCAAAATAAAAACCACACTGGGGACACTGTAGTCCAACCCTCAAAGAATTTAAATGAGTAAACCAAAGTCACATAGCTGATAGATGTAGAAGAGGGATTTGCAATAGTATCTATTCCGTCCAAACTAGTCCTTTTTCTGTTTCACCATATTCTGTCTCCTTATCTAGTGAGGTTAGCCAATTATAACTGTGAGATTATAACTACAGCACTTCAGTTTGCATCCAGTAACTTAGGACTCTGGACAACCTGAAATGTCATGGAGGATTCATCTAGAAACTTTTCAGCAGACAGGTTCTTTTCTGAGTGCTGTAGCCGAGATTAACACCATAAAACTTCCACTGAGATATTATCAGTATTTGTCAGGGAAAAAAGTAAAAAAACAAAACAACACCTCCATTTGTTTCACATTCTCCTATATTGCTCTAGATAAAACAGTGAGATTATTCAAAGAAAAAAAACTATGGAAACAAAGTTGTTGTGGAAGGTTTTTTTTTTTAATACAAATTTCAAAGTCAGATAGATTATGGCTCTGTGTTAGACTATACATGAAGCATTCTGATGAATGTGTCACTACTCATCAGGGCAGTGAGATTGACATTCCTAGATTCCAAGCACAATGTATTCATAAAATGGATGGTTGGTGAACCTCTAGAAAAAGAAGCAGGAATCCATAGGAACTAACATTGCTTTATTGAACTAGACTAAGTTTATTATGGTTAAATGTCTGTCTGTCTGTCATCTATCTATCTGTCTATCTATCTATCTATCTATCTATCTATCTATCTATCTATCTACCTATCCATCTATCTAGCCATCCATCCATCCATCCATCCATCCATCCGTCCGTCTGTCTATCTATCTATCTATCTATCTATCTATCTATCTTTCTATCTATCTATCATATACCTCTCTATCATTATGAAACCAAGTGACCAAAGGAATGCTCTAAACATAGTTTACCTGTTGTTTGTTCAGTTGTTTTAGTTGTGACTGACTCTTTGTGACTCCATTTGTGGTTTTCTTGGCAAAGACACTGGAGTGGTTTGTCACATCCTTTCCCAGCTCATTTTATAGATGAGGAAACTGAGGTCAACAGGGTTAAGTGACTTACCCAGGGTCACACAGCTAATGTCTGAGGCTGGATTTGAACTTAGAAAAAAAAGCAGACTCAGTGTTCTATCCCCATCACTGCCTAGCTCCTTTTACAATGTATTTGATAAACTTTTTGAGACTACTTACATGGAAAAATGGAAATGTGGTAATAAGTAACATAAGTGTACTCTGCATTAATTGGAAGACCCCATCCAAAGAAGTCTTTAACGGTTCAATGTCAGCTGGAAGGAAGCCTCAAGAAGAGTGGTTCAGGTATCTGTACTTGGCTCTGCAGTTGGTCAATATTTTCATCAGTGACTTGAATAAAGGCACAGATGACATCCCTATCAAATATGCAGATAACATGACACTGGGAGAGATGATAGTGTCGGAATTCAAAGAGAATTTACTAGGTGAGAATACTGAGCCCATTCAAATGACACTTAATAGGAATATATAAAAAGTTTTACATTTGGGCTTAAAAAAAGCTTCACAAAGACAAGATGAAGGAAGATGGCTGGACTGTGCTTGGTCTGAAAATAATCTGGAAATTTTAGTGGGCTATAAAATGAGTATTATCACACTATGTGGTGTGACATAAATGAATAAAAAGATAATATGGCATGGTGTTGAAGACCAAGGAGGTGATACTATTATTGTACTCTGTCTCAGTCATACCAAATCTGAAATGTTGTTTGCAGTTCAATTCTGACGTCATGTTTTGGGAAAGACATAGAAAAGAAACTGTCCAGTGATGGAAAGTGGTGTGCTAAAGGAACTCAGTATCAGGCCACATAAGGACTAGTTGAAATAATTGACAATGGTTGACTCAAAGAAAAGAAGCCTTGGGTAGCAAGGGTCTTTAAGTATTTAGAGATCTGCCATAGGTATAGATTGATTATGCTTGTTGAGCTCAACTCTAGGATTGGTCTAGATAGTTTCTGAGGAAACTTCCAGCTCTAGGATAGTGATGGTATTTATGATTTTAAAGGACTTTATAAAAATTCGATCTATCCTGAAGTGAAATAGTCTTCCTTGGGTGGTCATGAGTTTACTTTCAACAGGGCTCTTCAAGAAAAGAACTGGTCATGGGTATGAAATAGAAAGCATATTTCAAGCACTTACTATATGCCAGACTAAATGCTGGTGATGCCAAGGAAGGCAAAAACATGGTCCCTGCCCTCAAGTATCATAAATTTTAATGGAGGAGACAATATTTAAACAGCTAGAGACATGCATGTTATATAGAGAGTAGATTAAATAATTGGTGGGGAGGGGAGAGAGAGAGAGATGTTTCTGGTAAAGTTGAACAAGATGGTTACTGCTTGATCCTGAACTTTATTGGCTATATCCCTAGTGCATAGCATGATATTGGATAGTTTGCTATTTAGCACAATGGCTAAATGTTGGACCTGGAGTGAGGAAGATCTGAGTCCAAATCTGTATCTAGATACTTACTAGTTGTATGACTATAAGTCAGAAACTTAACTTCTGTATCCTTCAGCTTTTTTACCTGTAAAATTGGGATAATAATAACACCTACCTCTATGGGTGGTTGTAAGAATCAAATAAGATAATATTTTGAAAGTGGTTTTCAAAATGTAAAGCTCTGTATAAATGCTAATTCTTCTTATTGCTATTGCTACATAGTAGGTATGTAGTAAATGCTTAGTGAACTGACTGATTAATTATTTGGAAGATATTGAGAGTCAGACTATCATGCTAGATTTGGGGTCAGGAAGACCTAGGTTCAAATTCAGATTCAGGTATTTACTAGTTATATACCTCATGCAGTCATTTGTAAAGATGGGAGCACCTACATCACTGTATTATTATGAGGGTAGAATAAGATAATGCAGATAAAACATTATACAAAACTTAAAATTCTATATAAATGTTGGTGATGACAATAATGATGACAGGAATATAGATTTGCAGCTGTAAGGGACCCTAGGGGACATGTGATATAATTCTTATTTTATAGCTCAAGAAACTTAGTCCTGCACAGATCAATATCTTATACTACATACCAAAATAAAGTCTAAATGGGTCATGATCTAGATACAAAGATTGAGACTGTGAGCAATCTGGGAGAACAAGGAATAGTTCACTTCTCAGATTTACGGAGAAGGGAAGAATTTATCATGAAACAAGAGACAGAGAGCATTACAAAATGCAAAATGGATAATTTTGATTACATTAAATTGAAAAGTTTTTGTGCAAACAAAGCCAATGTTTAGATTACAAGAGAAACAGAAAATTAGGAAAGAATTTTTATAACCAGTGTCTCTGATGAAGGCCTCATTTCTAAAAAAAAGAGAACTGAGTCAAATATGTAAGAATACGTCATTCCCCAATTGATAAATGGTCAAATGATATGAACAGGAGTTTTCAAAGGGAGAATCTGAAGATTTCTATAGTCACATAAAAATGCTCTAAATAACGATTGATTAGAGAAATGCAAATGAAACCAACTGTGTCACTTCACACCTATCAGATCTGACTAACGTGACAAAACAGAAAAATGATAAATGCTGGAGAAGATGTGGGAAAATTGGAACACTAATGCATTGTTGGTGGAGTTGTGAACTGATCTAACTATTCTGGAGAGCAATTTGGAACTATGCTCAAAGGGCTATAAAAATGTGCATATCCTCTGACCCAGAGATATACCTTCTAGGATTGTATCCCAAAGAGAACATACAGGTGGGAAAAGGAACCATGTGTACAAAAATATTTGTTGCAGATTTTTGTGGTGGCAAAGAATTGGAGATCAAGGTGATGTCCATCATTTGGGGAATGGCTAAACAAGTTGTGGTACATGAATGTAATGGAATACTATTGCACTATAAGAAATGAGGAGCAGATGGACTTCACAATAACCTGGAGAGACATATAAATTGATGTTGAGTGAGGGAAGCAGAACCAGGAGAACATTGTACACAATTACAGACACATTGTATCTGTGATGGCTAACTTTGGTAAACTGGCCTTCTCTCATCAAAGGCTACAAGACAACTCCAATAGATTTATGATGAAAGGGACTATCCACATTCAAAGAATTACAGAGTCTGAATGGAGATGGAAGGAAGCAAACTATTTGCTCTCTCTCTTTTTTGTTTAGTTTTGTTTCTTCGTTCTTGTTGGTCATTCCATTGCTTATAATTCTTCTTTACAACTTGCCTAATGTTTAATGTGAAACTATTTGTAGAACCTATATCAGATTGCATACTGCCATGAGGGTGGTGCAGTGAGAGAAAATTTGGAGCTCAGAAGCTTGTGGAACTGAATGTTATAAACTATAAGTAAATAGATAATTTTTTAAAAAAGAAAAGAAAAGAAACTTAGTCCTAGATTAGCAAAGTAACTTCCCCAGAGTCACATAGGTAGTAAATGAATGAGGTAGAATCTGAACCCATGTCCTCTGACTCAGACAGAATCCAGCAATCTTTTGACTATACCATCAATGAAGATGACTTATTTTTATTTTATTTATCAGATGCATCAGATTGGGAGTGAGGAACAACTTCTGTCTTGCCTAGAGCCAAGATGTGATTTTGATAGGGTTTAATTTTGGAACCAAAGTGAGTACTCAAGACCCTCTCAAAAGTGGAGCATTACAAGTAACATTATGTACTGAAATGAGACTTGCCCTTGAAGTGCTGAAGACACTGACTGCAGCAGAAATGGCCTCAGGTAACAGAGGCTGCAGCAAGGGGAGGGAAGAGGAATCAATCAGGGCCTGTTCTCTTTCCCAAAGTGGCAGTTTAGGGTTGTCCTTGTTAATGATGACAGAAAAAGTCATTTTTGCCCAGCTTCTGAGGTCTAAGCCAAAAGTTCAGGACACACTCTTCCTCACCAGCTAGACTGATTCAGTCAGCTAGTGAATGTCAAGATTTCTGTCGGAGAGTAGATGAAAGAAACACCTGGATTTGGAGCATGTGCTTTACAAGGAGCAAAACAACCTTCCCAGCCAAGAAAAGGTGGTAGAATAGAAGGGAACGGAATAATACAGAGAAGCCTAGATGACTTTAATAATGAAGAGCAGGTCTTTGTTGGTCCAGCCTGATTCATTTGCGGAATATTAATGGAATATTGGTTAAATGGCTTATTCTCAATTTTGTAGAAGGCCATTGTTGATCAATTGCTTTCATCCCATATTAGTAAAATGGGCTACAATATCCATTATGGTCAGGTGTGTTTATCCTTCATTTTTGAAGAGGCTCGTGGCATCAGGAAAATGATGACATGACTTGCAGTTCACTATGATTTGAGTGAGGGAGGGCTGTGCAAGGTCATCAGCCTCACTTTCTCCTCCAGAGCCCTCTGGAACCAGTGACCAGATATTCATCAGGGTTACTGGATATGACTCAGGATGCAATGGGAGACCATGGCCAATGACTCAGGGTAATTACATTCTGACTTAGGTGTTTTATAGAGAATAATGACCTTTATAAGATTATGACCTTCTAAGAAGAAAGCTCATGTTTTTCCACACAGATCCCCATATAGTCAGGAAAAGGTAAAAAATAAATCTTGATGATACCTGTAATAGTAATCAATTTAGCAGATACTTAGCACTTAGTAACTTAGGGCTAAGTATGAAGGTATGAGCTCTTCCCCTGTCCTGACATGGCAGGAGAGGGTTGGCTGACACAGGAGGCCAGTGTGTGTGTATATAAGAAGAGTTCTAGAAACAGAGAGACAGAATTGGGAATCTTCCTCCTGGTGGCTCCTGTTGGAGGAAGCAGGGTTGTCCCAGCATTTGGGAGCTGGGCTGCTGGACTGAAGAAGTGAGTTGGAATTTTCTTGAGAGAAAGAGAGTTTCTCTCCTAGCATCTGGAAGCTGACTGAGAACTGAGTTGGGGTTTTTCTTGAGACCAGAATCTGGTGAAGGCCAAAGTGGCTGTTGCTGCCACCAGGAAGGCCAGTGTTGCTGTTGCTGCCTGGAAGGCTGAATTTTCTACTGGGTGCTAGGGCCAGCTGAATTGCTAGAGGACTGAAGAAGCATGACCAAGATAAGACTGTTTATTCATGGCCTGACTGTTTCTTGAGTTCCCAGCAACAGAAGTGGTGAAGGGTTTGATATGTGCTGGACCCTGTGAACTTCAGTGTGTACCAGGGACTGCCCTGAGGACTGGATGAGGACCTGGGAGCTGTCTGCCCCTGAACTGAGGTGACGGTTTGGTGGATTCATGTAGGAACTGGGACCATGGAAGGGGATCCAGGGAATCTGAGAGACCACTCTAAGTCAAGATGAAGGAAAGGCCTCTCCTTGGATATAGAATGAATCACTGTATCTTAGTGATTAATGATATTTAGTAATTGTGAATCTAGATGAGTAATTTAGTTAGTTAATTATTTGCCCCATGAGTGGAAGATTGATTATTGTATTGTGAATTGATTGAATGATTAACTATTTATTATAGTATTGTGAATTGACTGAATGATTAAGTAAGGAAGGTTTCCACCTTAGGGAAACAAGATGATTATTCTTTTGTTCCTTGTTGTAAATATTGAGTGCACTGTAGTGAAAACTGTGTGGCCATTCTATGTTAAGCTGTTATGAACATTATATTGTGATTTTCTGTGATAAGACATAATGTTGTAGATATTATATTGTGATATATTGTGAATGTTTGTCTTGATTTGTAACGGAATAAACGGAGTGTTCACTATACTGTGTAATCCAAACCTTAAAAGCTGTTCACAGTAGCATTCTTTTGGGAATCTGCTTGTGCATGGCATTATAATACCAAAGGATCAGACAAATTGAACTTTCAAAATGTGAGCACTATAGATGGAAGATTTAGTGGAGAAAGGGTCTTCCAAAGTCATCTAGTAGAGTTGGAAGGAATCACAGAGACCATGTAGTCCAAGACCCATAGAGGATAAACAATTTACTTAAGGTCATATAGGCAGATAGAAACAGATTCAGGATTTGAATCCACATCATGTGACTTCAAATCCAGTACTATTTCCACTGTTACACACTACCTCTTGAAATAATACAGATTTTCCGGTTATTTTTCCCCTCAAGTAATCAAAAAAATCTTCTATGGGAAAGCTAGAACTCACAGTCTAGGTCTAAAGGTGATGGAAGTCATAAATTAGATAATGTATATAAAACACTGCCAATTTTAATGATTTAATCAATGTGTGTTATTATTGTTATTGTTCTTATTAATCTACAATTACTAGACCTCCAGTCTGATGAAGACTTTGTTACTTGAGTCTTCTACTATACTCCTGCTGAGTTCAAGAAATATTTGTAGAGCAATATAGGGGCATACTGGTAAATGTTTAAAGATTGGACTTTCCAGGAAAATAAAATGCATGTGCACATAGTGTTAAGTTTAATCTATATTATTAAAATTTTCTTAAATTTACATAATCAATAAGATAATAAATCAAATCCTGATTTGTACATTCTAACAAGATACTTAGAGCTGGCTCCATCATAACTATGATTTGGTTCCCCAAAGATTCAGGACATTTATGTAGTATATGGACCTCCAGGTCCAGTCTTGGATCCTAGCTACACATGAGATTTATTATTTCTCTTTGCTTTTTTGCCCACATCTGGAGTTGATCTAGGAAAATCCCTAAATGTAGCATGCATTTTTTTATGTCTAGGTTTACTGAAATGTGGAAATGTCTAGTGCTCAAGCAGTGAAACAATAAAGAGACCTATGCATATGGATAGGATGGCCTTTATTTTCCCCCACAGAAAATGCAAAAGATAGAAAAGACTGAAATAAGTCCATAATAAGATACAGAAACATAGAAAGTGCTCAGATCTCTAAAGGACAAATAGAAGATGGTATATTTAGAGAAGGAAGGAGCCTCAGAAGTCCTCGAGTTCAAGGCCCTTAATTTAAAGATGAGGAAACTGAGACTCAGAGGAGTTAAAAAAAAAACTAATAGGGTTTTTATTGCAAAGAAATTGAAAGTTAAAAACCATCTACTCAGCAGCTAGATAGAGCAGTGAAGAGAGCATTGTGCCTGGAGTTAGAGAAACCTGAGTTCAAATCTGGCCTCAGACATCTTGTTTGCCTCAGTTTCCTCAACTATAAAATGAGATGGAGAAGGAAATGGCAAACCACTCCAGTATCTTTGCCAAGAAAATCCCTAATGAGGTTACCAAGAATCTGACATGACCGAAATGACTGAAGAGCACCACTGCTGGAAAGGACCTCACTTTGACATTGGCACAAGACATTGACTTTCTGGTTGATCCTAATTCTACCCCCAGATACCTACATAGTTTTTCTAAAACTCACACAGTCCTCGAGTCATTTAGATTGTCTACAGAAAGCAAATGTACTTTGAGTCAATTGACTAGGAAATTCCCTCCCTAGAAGATCTTAACTTTCCAAAGCATTCACCAGCCTTGCCCTACAAGTATGGCTTTCTTCAGATGCTATTTGGAAGATTGTTCTCTTTCTCTAAGGAGCACACTGAAGGAGGAGATTCCAATCTGCTTTTAGAACAGGTATTTCTGGCTTTTTGTGTATCATGGGCTGCTTTGAGAATCTGGTTAATATTATCATTATTCTTAATAATGGTGATGATGACTAGTATTTATATAGCACCTACTCTGTGCTAGGCATTATACTAAGTGTTTTATAAATATCATCTCATTTGATCCCCATAAGAACCTTTTTAGATACATGCAGTTATTATCCCCAATTTACAGTTGGGAAAATGAAGTAAAAAGAGGTTAAATGACTTGTTCAGGGTCACACAATTAGTAAATGTCTTAGGCCATATTTGAATTTAGATCTTTCTGACTCCAGACCCAGGACTCTATCTACTGATATACCTAATTGCTTCACAGAAATCTATGGAACTCTTTTCAGAGCAATTTCTTAAAATCATAAAATAAAATACATAGTTACCAAAAAAACAGATAATACTGACATTTAGTTAGTAATATATACATACATAATATATTTCAAAAAGTTAATGGACCCTAGGCTTAATAACTCCTGCTCAGAAGATACAGTCCCTGAATCTCTGAACTTTTGAATTCTCAAACATTTGATAACCCATGAGACAATCCCCAAGTCTGATGCTGACTAGGAATTATTTCTCTGGCAAGAAGAAAGATATGAGATTGTGTTGCTTATGAAATTCAAGCTCTTCCCTACCACACTCACACATAGGAGTTTGGAGTTCAGAAACATTTGTCATCTGACTACCACCTTCGGCACAGTGGGCATATTCATACTTGTCTTTGCCATATGGTTCTGGAGGAAATTTATCTATGCTCCAGGCCATCTCTTGGCGTGAGTAAGCCCATTCTCATATTTCTTTTTCCTCTAGGGTCCCCTACAATAACTGATAACTTTTTTTTTATTCCTTTTTGCTAAGGAAGCCAATTCCAGATCCTGTGGGGGTATTGGACTTTGGATTGAATTGAGGCAGCTCTAGACACTGGGAACCAATTGGGAGTTTGGAGTACTCTCATGAAGGTGCCAATGGTACTTTTTCAGGTACTCTTTGAGAGATTCCCCTCCTTTACCTATAAATCAAAGTTCACAACTTGAAATCTCATCAAGTTGATTGGGAAACTCATTCTTGATCAATGTCCTCATTCATAAGAACTAGGGAGGATATGAAGGTTTCTCACATAAGCTATTTGCTTGAAATTTCATTGGAGAAATGAAAGAAAAATTACTACAAATATGAGATGTCTAGGAAAGAACATTGAATCCAGAGTCAAACTAGAGAACCTAGATTTGAACAGAAACTCTCCAATTAAAAACCAGTATAAATAAATATAATTTTCTTATCCTCTACAAAGTTTAGTTTCTTTGGTCTATAAATTAAGAGTTTGATGAGATGACCTCTAACCTTTCTTCTAAGTCCTTGAAGGCAATATCTAGTAGATATGTCAAGAGTTTTGAAGTCAGGAAGACCTGAATTTGAAGTGTCTCAAAAGCCTACTAGTTGTATCACTCTGGGCAAGGTAATGAAAGCTCTAATTTAGATTCTCCTCATTTAAAAATATGTATATTAATAACACATCTCATAGACATTCCATGTCTCATATCTGTATTATTAGACTGGATTGTCCTCATGCCTGGAATGCTGTCTCTCATCGCCTTTGCCTTTTGGAACCTCTGTTCCCTTTAGGACTCAGCTCAAGAGCCATCTTCTACATGAGGCCTTTCCTAGACTCCCTCCTCCCCCTATAGCTGCTATTGTGTCCCTTAACCTCAAGGTTATCTACATGTGTACACTTTACTGTCCTGTTAGAAAGTTAACTCTTTGAAGAATAAGAAAGGCAAGGTTTCACCTTTGTTATATATCTCCAGGTAACACCATGCCTGGTACATAATAGACACATGGTCCCACTAACTCTTCTTTGTAATTTCCTTTCTCTCTCTCTTTCCCAGAGGCTACACTGGCATCATAGAAAAATGCACATTTCTGTAGAGGATTGGGTACTGGACTTGGAAACAGAAATACCTGGGTTTCCACACTGTGGCATACACATACTATCTATCTGACACCGGACATGTGACCTAATGTCTATGCAGCTGAATTTTCTAATATGTAAAATGAGAGGGTTAGACACTATGTCCTCCAAGGTCCCCACTAGCTCTAAGTCTAAAAGCCTATAATTTATGGTGAGCACTCGAAGGCCAATTGGTTGTTCCTTAGATTGATCATGGTTTGTTGATAGCTTCTGATCAATGCATTAGGCAGAGATAACAAAGATTTCAGAGATTGCCTTTGCCTTCAACCTCTCATTACTCAGATTGAGTAACTCCCAATCTCTGGATTTCCAGCTTATTCATTTCCCTAGTTATCCACTCCAGAAATTACACTGTGTACTTCTGTGTTTCTTAAATGTCATTGCTTTCCAATGCACAGATATTAATTTATTGTTTGTTTAATGTACCAGAGCATCCTTTCAGACATCTCCTAAATATCCGAAACATTCTGTTGTTCCTTTTGGATCATTGTGTCCTCAGAGAAGCTTATCTAGGAAAAATGCCTTCCCTCTGATCACGTCTTAAAAAAAATAAGGCAAGTGTTATTATTGACCTCAGTTGAAGAATCAGACTCCCTTAGAAAGTGGGACAGGGGAGTTTTGGATGGGAACCAGTAACATATTGGTGTTTGCTATGTTTAGGACAACCTCAAACAGGGATTGGAGAAAACTGTCCTGGGAATTAGAGGGAGGAAATATTGCCTGGCATTAGGGATTCAGATACAATTATATTAAAACATCTTCCCTTCCTATTTCTACACAAGCAAGGAATTCAAAATGGTGTGTAGAGCACTGTGGTATAGTGGACAGAAGCCTGGCTTCAGAGGCAGGGAGTGCTTGGGTCAAATTCTACCCTTGTCATATTCTATGTGACCTGGAACAAATAATTTAATTTCTCAGTGTTCTGGACGATTAAGAATATAAATTTCAGGGAAACTGCAAACCTGCATGATAAAGAGGGTTTCCTTGTCTGGAAGTTCCTTATAGCAATGAAATCTCAGGCCAAGTTCCATTCCTTATCTAGACTGCACTTAGGCTCTGATGCAGTATCCAGAATGAGGGAGCTAACAATCCCATCACATATAAACCTTAGTCATATCAAAGATAAAGAATTGTGCTCATTCAGTCCTAAGTAACACATTTCAGGAAGCTAGAGTGAATCCAGAGGATGGAGACCAGAAAGGTAAGAAGATAAATTGGATATAAGGCCATATAAAGATCAATTGAAGAAACAAGGGATATTTATCTTGAGGGAAAAAAAATTGAGGGGAAAGGGGGGGGGGTGGTATGTTGTCTGTCCTTTCTCTTAAAGGGCTATTACATGCAAGGGAGATCATCCATGTTCTTCTGGCCCTTACAAGGCAGACATGGTGACAAAGGAGAGAAACTGAAGAGGTAGATTTAAGTAGGAAGTAAAGAAAAACTTATTAAAAATTAGGGGTATCTAAAATCACAATGGGGAAAGGTAGTACTGGGTCTAGAGTCAGAAAGACCCATCTTCCTGAGTTAAATCTGGCCTCGGACACATACTAGAAGTATGACCCTGGGCAAGTTAATTAATTCTGTTTATTAGAGTTCCTCATCTGTAAAATGAGGTGGAGAAGGAAATGCAAATAACTCCAGTATATTTGCCAAGAAAACCCAAAGTGGAGTCATAAAGAGTCACATACAAGTGAAAACAACTGAAAAAAACAAAAAGAAAATGGATACTGATGGAGACAAAAAGATTCTGCCCTGAGAAACTCTGAGGATTTTCCACTCCCAGCCTGTGAAGGCACACTAGGCCATCTTTTGCCTCAGTTCTTACTTAGCCTTTAATCCCTGGATGGATATTGCCTCAGACAAACTGAGACCTGGAAAAGATTTTAACTTAAAAAGACCAAGGTGTCCCACTATATTCACGGCTATCACCAGTCATCTTGACTTATGTCTTGCCACTGAACTCTGATGATTCTGGAGGAGAAAGTTGAGCCAATGTCTTTGCTCAGCTCTGTTTAACTTAAACTCAATTCACTTGCAAGTCAAGATATCACCTTCTTGATGTCATTGGTCCTTATTGAGAATGAAAGATGAACAACAATCTGTGAGTAGTAGTAAGTACTCCTGAGGGAACTAACTGACCAGTTCCAGTTGGGCTACACTGCTATTTTGACAAAGGACAAACAACAAGACTCTGCTTCTCATTGGAGCTCTTCACTTGAAGATAGGGATTCCTATTCAGATAAGGAGTAGACTGCATGGATTTCCAATTAATAGCTAATAACTAGTACTTATATAGCACTTCAAGGCTGGCAAAATGATTTGCAAATATATCTCATTTTATCCTCACCACAACTCATCAATCCCCATTTTATAGATGAGGAAAAAGTGAGAGAGACAGAGGTTATATGATTTGCCCAGGGTCATACAACTACAAAATATTTGAGGTAAGATTTGAACCCAGGTTTTTTCCCCTAACATTTGTTTATTTTAGTTTTCAATATTCATCCAAAAGATTTTGAGTTCCAGATTTTCTCTCCATCTTTCCCCTCCCCCCTTCCTTAAGACAGTGTTCATTCTGATTAACCCTTCCTCCAATCTGCACTCCTTTTTATCACACCCCCCCCCACCCAATCCCCTTCCCTTCTATTTTCTTGTAGGGTGAGCTAAATTTCTATACTCCATTACTTGGGTATCATATTCCCCAGTTGCATGTAAAAACAATTTTTAACATTCATTTTTTAAAACTTTGAGTTTCAGACTCTCTCCCTTCCTCCCTCCCCACCTGCCTTCATTAAGAAGGCAAGTAATTTCATTTAGATTATACATGTATAGTTATGCAAATCACTTTCATACTAATTATGGTGTGAAAGGCTGACTATATTTCCCTTCACCCTATTCTGTCCCCCATTTATTCTATTCTGTCCTTTGACACTTTCCTTCCTCAAAAGTATTAGCTTCTGAGTACCCACTCCCCCAATCTGTCCTCCCTTCTATTAACCCCCTCTTATCCCCTTCCTCCCTACTTTCTTATAGGGTAATATACATTTTCATACTCAATTGAGTGTAGATATTATTCCCTCCTTAAGCCAAATCTGATGAGAGTAAGGTTCACTCATTCCTTCTCACCTTCCCCCTCTTCCCTTCCACTATAAAAGCTTTTTCTTGTCTCTTTTATATGAGTTAATTTACTTAATTCTACCTCTCCATTTTTCTTTCTCCTAGTACATTCCTCTCTCACCTCTTAATTTTATTTTTTAGATATCATCCCTTCATATTCAACTCACCCTGTGCCCTCTGTCTATATATATTCTCTCCAAATACCTAAATAATTAGGAAGGTTCCATGAGTTACAAATATCCTCTCTCTACATAGGAGTGTAAACATTTCACCTTTAATAAATCCCTCATGATTTCTCTTTCCTGTCTACCTTTTCCTGCTTCTCTTGAGTCTTGTATTTGAAAGACATTTTTTTTCTATTCAGCTCTGGCTTCTCAAGAATGCATTAAATTCCTCTACATGATTGAATACCAATTTTCCTCCCTCATTGATTACAGTAAGTTTTGCTGGGTAGATGATTCTTGGTTTCAGTTTTAGTTCCTTTGACCTCTGAAATATCATATTCCAACTCCTCTGATCCCTTAATGTAGAAGCTGCTAGATCTTGTGTTATCCTGATTGTGTTTCCACAATACTCAAATTGTTTCTTTTTGACTGCTTGTAATATTTTCTCCTTGACCTGGGAACTCTGGAATTTGGCTTTAATATTCCTAGGAGTTTTGCTTTGGGCATCTCTTTTAGAAGGTCATCCATGGATTCTTTATATTTCTATTTTACCGTCTGGGTCTAGAATAACAGGGCAGGTTTCCTTGGTAATTTCTTGAAAGATGATGTCTAGGCTTTTTTTTTTTATTATGATTTTCTGGTAACCCAATAATTTTTAAATTATCTTTCCTGGATCTGTTTCCAGGTCAGTGTTTTTTCCAATGAGATATTTCACATTGTCTTCTATTTTTTTTTTATTCTTTTCACTTTATTTCATAATTTCTTGATTTCTCATAAAGTCATTAGCTTCCATTTGTTCCATTTTAATTTTGAAGGCATCATTTTCTTCCATGAGCTTTTGGACCTACTTTTCCATTTGACCAATTCTACTAGAAGACTGCATTCTCCTCCTCATTGGCTTTTTGGACCTCTTTTGACATTTGGTCTAGTTTATTTTTTAAGGTTTTTTTCTAGTATTTTTTTTGGATCTCCTTTGGCAAGCTGTTGACTCATTTTGCATGATTTTCCTCCATCATTTTCATTTCTCTTCTGAATTTTTCCTCTATTTGTCTTACTTGATTTTACCAATTCATGTTTTTCTTGGAGGTTTTTGATGTAAGAGCTTTGACTTTGTTGTCTTCTTCTGAGTGTATGTCTTGAACTTCTTTGCCACTAAAGTGTAATTCTATAGTCTGAGTTTATTTTTCTGCTGTTTGCTCTTTTCCCCAGTCAATTACTTCACTTTTGAACTCTTTGTTAAGGTCAAACTCTGCTTGTAGTGGGGAGGGTGTACTGTTCCAAGCTTCAGGGGTTTTGCGTAGCTGCTTTCAGAGATACTACTAGGGACTTGTAAGTTTTCGTTTCTTCCAAGCTGGTATGATCTAAGGAGAAGTGATTACTCCTCTTCTGGCCTGTGCTCTGGTCTGTGACCACAAGCACTCTTTTCTGCCCTGGAACTTTGGGGAGGGTTCCCTCTCCACTACTGCCTCAAGCTATTCACTGCCAGTGATCCCCCTTACCCCAGGACTGCCACCCAGGATTTACCCAGATGTAAGTATGGGCAAAGCAACAAAATCTTACCTCAGCGCCAGCAAAGAGATTCCTATAATCTCCTTCTGATCACTTGTTTGGTAATCTGTGGGCTGAGAGCTCTGAAAGCAGCACCACTGATGGTACTGCTACTGCCAACATAACCAGAGTTCCAGGGCTGTGCTGGGGCTGAGGCCAGTCTGCGTTCCTCTCTCACCCTGATCTAACAGACCTTTTCCCCCGACCTTCCAAGTTGTCTTTTCTTTTGTGGGTTAAAAAGTCTGGAAACCACCTCAATTGCCAGTGATTCAGTCCCCTGAGACCTGCTCCAATTTTGCTGGGTCCCAGTCTGTGCTGGTGTGGTGCATGCTAGACTGGGTTCTGTTCTCAGACTGGTGCAACAGAGCTTTCCTGTTGACCTTCCTGGTTGTCTTAGGCTGGAAGTTTGTTTTACTCTGCCATTTTGTGGGTTCTGCTGCTTTAGAATTTGTTTAGAGTCATTTTTACAGGTATCTGTAGGGGCTTGGGGGAGAGCTCAAGTCAATTTCTGCTTTTACTCTGTCCTCTTGCCTCCACACCTCTAAACCCAGATTTTCCTGACTCTCTCTACTGTTTAGCTGCCTAAGTTTGATGGAGAGAGGCTTACTGGAATTTCATCTGCTCCTTGAACCACATGTCTACCTTAATCCTATCACTTCAGTTATGTTTGATATATCAGTCCCCTGTGCACACTCTAGATTCAACATCACATCTTGACACTCCCATAAATTGACCTGGGCCTCTTCACCTATGACTGTATAAAGATTTGCTTACTTCTAATGTGTTGCAAAGATATCACTGTCAATCTGTGGTTCTCTGAGCAAGACAGACTTGCCAACTGGAACCTCTAGCTCCCCGCAAGGGTCAGCTTATGCCACTTTATGATATTTTTCTTCAATCTCAGGCTTGTTAGTCTTTCCCCACTCCCATCCATTCCCAATCCCAAATCACTCTGTATTATTATTCTTGATTGATTGATTTGCATACACATCGTTCCCTCAGGTGGATTGAAGGCAGGGACTGTTTCATTACTTTGCCTTTGTACTCCCAGTGACTATCATACAGTAGGCACTTGGTAACAACTGATTGATTCATTATCCTTACCTTTAAGTATCGCAGGAACACAGCAGCATCCTCCACACATACCACACTGGAGCTTAGAATTCACTGCTCTGCTCCACACATAATGAACAGGGTTATGGAGAAGTCTTCAAAACAAAGAACATTTATAAACATGAGAAAGGTAATACTCTCTCAAGAGTCTTACAAACACATTATTACCCTAAAATCATTAAAAACAATGATGCTACATGTGGAATTGATTATAAATGAATTCTTAATTGGAAGGAAATTATAGCTCTCTTCTGTCACTTAAGAAGAGTAGAAACATATGGAGATATAAAGGCAGCTTGGCACTAGATAGAGCATGGCCCTTAGAGTCAGGAAGGCCTAGGTTCATGGGCCATCTCTGACATTTACTGACTGTACCTTGGGTGAGCTATATAACATCTCAGGGCCACAGACAACTCTCTAAAAATTTTACTTGCAGACTAGATTATGACCTGTATAAACAGAGTTTCAGCATCAGGGAGCTCCTCTATACTGGTAAAATAACATACTTTTATACCACATGAAATAATAATTGTATTAATAGTAATCAGAGTATTTGATATTTAAGCCATAGGGATATTTAAGCCAATCACTGGAGGGTGTCCAGAAAAGGTGACCAGCAATGTGATGGGTCTGAATATCATACCAGCTGATATGAAGGAGGAAGGGGCTAAGAATGTTCAGTCAAGAGAAGATTTGAGGAGAATATGCTAGGTGTCATAGATGAAAGACTGTCAAATAAACAAGGAATTTTCCTTGTTCCATTTAGCTCCAGGGGATGCAACAAAGAGCAATAAATAGAAGTTGAAAAGAGAAATTTAAGTTTGGCATAAGGAAGATGTTCCTACCAATTAGAACTGTACAGATAATCAATTAAGCAACTGACAAGTATTAATTCAGTACCTACCATATGCCAGGGACTGTTCTAGGTCCTGGGACTTACAAAAACAAACAAGAGACAGATCATTCTCTTGAGGAGTTTACATTCCTGAGTTCCTCCTTAGAAAAGAGAATGAGGTATATAGGAGGAAAAGATTATACAAGCTGGCAGATGGGATAGATTAGTGACACAGTTTGGGTTAAACTCTTTTAGGCTGTTGTAAGTGAAGTTTGGATGCGGAGGGTGGCAGCATGTATTTGCACATGTGGTTGTGTGTGTGTGTGTGTGTGTGTGTGTGTGTGTGTGTGTGTGTGTGTGTGTGTGTGTGTGAGGGTGTGTAAGGCAGGCAGACAGAGAGAGAGACAGAGAGAGACAGACACAGAGAGACAGAGATGGAGAGAGACAGAGAGACAGAGAGAGAGAGAGAGAGAGAGAGAGAGAAAGAGAGAAAGAGAGAAAGAGAGAGAGACAGAGACAGACAGACAGAGACAGAGAGAGAGATACAGTGAGGAAAACAACTTGAAGTAAAATCACAATTTGGGTTGTCCAAAGGGAAACTAGGACTACCTCAGGAGCTGGTATTTTACCTTCATGAAATCTTTGTCAGTTGTTGAATATAGAACTACATCCACCCCCCACATTAGCCATTTATTTTACCCTTTAAAGGTTGCTAACAATCTTCCATGGCAGTTAGGTGGCACAGTAGATGGAGCGCCAGGCCTGTAGTCAGGAACACTCATCTTCATGAGTACGGATTCATCCTCAGACACTCACTGTGTGATTCTTGCTATTCTCTTAAGCTTGTTTGCCTCAGTTTCCTCATCTGTAAAATGAGCAGGAAAAGGAAGTGGCAAACCACTCCAGTAACCAAGAAAACCCTAAATGGGACCATTAAGAGTAGGACATGACTGAAAAATGACAGCACAAAAACCATCTAATATCCCTCCATTCCTCTGAGCTTAACAATAATCTTGAGAGTTATGTAATGGAGGTATAATTATCATTATTTTATAGATGAAGAAACTAAAACCCAAAGAGGGGGAAGATATAGGTATGGATTGGGACTGATGACTTTTGAAGTCCCTTTTGCCTCAAGATACAATAGTAATAACATGTTAATAGCTGGAAGGGCCCTCAGAGAATATATAGTTCCACCTTACCATTTTTACATTGTAAGAAACTGAGACCCAGAGAGGAGTGACTGGCCCAAAATCCCCCAGGTAGCTAAAGGTAAGACCATTATTATTACTCACCTCTCTTGACTCCTATGTTAGGGATCTCTTCCTGGCAGCAATGTGCTAAGATTGTTGTAGAATAGGTACTGAATCTTAAACTAGTAATTTTCTTCAATCTAAATGACCTATGTACAGATTAAACTGCTCTCTGCCCAGCAGGATTTTGAGCCAAATAAATCCATCATTGAGCTTTTTTTATAGGAAGATGGTATGATTAGTTGTTTCAGAATCAAAGAATCTGACCAAAATTGTACAAACATTACAAAGACTTTTGGAAATGATTTTCCCCAGTCCAAATCCATTTCTGTCATCCTAGGAGATGACAGAACTGATACCAAAGGATGAGCAATGCTTTCAGTCCCTGGGTGACTTCACAGAATCTCAGGATTTCAGTTCTTGAAGAAACCCTAGAGACCATTTCATCCAATACATATCTGAAGAAGATTCTCTTCTGTGTTGTATCTAACCAATGGCCATCCACTCTCTGCTCAGAGACGTTTGGGGAAGTATAATCCAGTATTTTCTGAGGTAATCACATTTGAAATGTTATTTGAAATTCATCCCTGTCATCAAATCTAAATCTGTTACCTTGCAACAAACATTCCATTGTTCCTGGTTCTATCCTGGGGGTCAAGACGACTAAGTTTAATTCCATCATACTATAAAAGTCTTTCACCTACTTGAAGACAGTTATCATACCCGTAGGTGGCACAGTCAATATAGCTCCAAACCTGCAATCAGTAAGCCTCATTTTCCTGAGTTCAAATCTGGCCTCAGGCACTTACTAGCTGTGGAACCCTGGACAAGTCACTTAACCCTGTTTACCTCAGTTTCCTCATATGTAGAGTGAACTGGAGAAGGAAATAGGAAACCACTCCAGTACCTTTGCCAAGAAATCTCCAATAAGGGTCACAAAGAGTCAACACCACTGAAAAATGACTGAATAACAAAAATAAAAATCATGTCCTGCCCCCATCTTCAGTTCTCCAGGATATGCATATATCTATATCTATATCTATCTCTATCTCTATCTCCATATCTATCTATATCTATAACTATCTTATCTATGTCTATCACTATATCTACATCTACCTTATATATATCTATATCTAT
>CM053580.1:558439347-558460531 GCA_028627135.1 Pseudochirops cupreus | reverse complement strand
TTGACCAGATGAATGTACTTTGTTTATGGTTGGAGACTAATCTCCATTTGAGAAGAGACTTTTGACTGACTAAATGAATGTACTGTCCAGGGGTGGAGTAGTACCTGGATTGAATTGAGAACTTACTTGCTAAAGGAACAAGTTAACACTGTATTTTGACTTTCTCTGTTCTGTGAGTGTTTGCTGAATAAATGGGGTTTACTATGCTGGTAATCCAAACCTTGGAAGTTGTCTTTGCTTGGCATTATAGCACCTAGGACACAAAAATCAAAATGAAATTATCCTTGCCCTTAAGGATCTTAGATTCTGTTGAGGAAGACAGCATTTATATGCATAAGGATATGCAAAATATACACAAGATCAATGCAAGTTGGATTGTTTAGGGGAACCCTAAAAACTGCATGGGGGTAGGGGGTAGAAGGGGCAGAGCAGCAAGAAAGGCTTCATGTAGAAAATGATAGTTGACAAATCTTGAAGTGAAGTAGAGATTCTTAGAGGTAAATGTGAATAGGGAGTACACTCCAGGTATGGGCAAAAGCCAAAGCAAAGTCACAGAAATGGGAGATCTAATGAATATAAGTAAGGAGAATATTTTGCTAAATTGTGGAGTGGTGCTTGAAGGGGAATGATATATGCTAGGTTGAGAATAGTAGGTTGAAGATGGGCTTTGGAGGGCTCTGGATTCCAAACAGATGTTATTATATTTGATTATTATTTATAATTAATTATATTTTATAGTTACCAACAATTAATTAATTAATAGCCATTGAAACATAATAAGTAGGGGAAAATGCATTGGCTAGTCCTGGTCTTCAGGAAAATCACCTCAGCAGCTGAATGGAAGATGGATTAGAGAGGAACAAGGGAAAGTAGAAAAACAGGGAAACTAATTAGATTACTATAGGCTAGCCTAATTACTATAGGCTAGAAGTGAGGATGGCTTTTTTGAGTGGAGAAAAGGTATTGGATCTTACCATTCATGGCCAAAGATGGCAAATAAAATGTTAGGAAATTTTGCTTCTATTTCTCCTCTCCTCTCCCCCCTTCCTCCCTTCCACTTCCTTCTCCTCTCTTCTGTTCTCCTTTCTTGCCCTATCATCTTCTCTCCCTTCCCTTCCCTTCCTTCTTTTCTGTTTTTTTTAGCTTCCTTCATGTTTTGTATCTCTGATGACCAGTTTCTGTCTGTTTTTCTGTTCATTCCTTTCTTCTACTTCAATGTCTATATACTTTTCCAGCTTCTTTCTTTTCATACTATCTATACCAGTCAATGCCTTACAAAAGCTTCCACAACTACAGACACATGATAATGTTTAGCACATGCTTGTTTTATTTAATTAAAAAAAAGTTTTACTGATTCTTTGTCATATCGTAGCTATTTCTTGATAAGCTGTAAAGGTAATGGAATTTAAAGATCCTCCTGTATTGGCTTGGTTTTCGGGCTGAGTGTTAAAACTCAGAGCTTGTGAATCCCAATTGTGGGATGGACTTGTTGACATGAAGAGAGAGGGCTGAACTAGGAGGAGCTGGTGTCATGGATTTAGAAAGAAGCCCAAGCAGAGAGAAGCCCAAGCAGAGAGAAGCCCCACATAGAGAAGGCCAGAAGGACTTTTGGGGAGCAGTATCATGGAGGCAGAGAGAGAGGAGAATTGCTAGGGGCCAGAGTTGCTGAGAGAAAGACTGCTGAGGGGCAGTTGGAGGTGCCCAGGACTTTTGATAACCACCATCTGGAGCTGTGGAGAACTGAAGAGGCATGGCTATGATTCCGGTATTTTGTCTGTCTATTTTGACGTTGTTTTGCTGATTTGTCTGCTGGTGAAGGACAGTGCTGCTATTGCAGTGGTCCTGGAACCTTGATGCTGCATCAGAAGCTCTGAAGGAAGATTTTCTTGTTGTATACTTATAGACAAGGAAGAGGGTCTTGCTGATGTTTTCAGGGGTTCTGGGACTGTTCTGAGGCAGAGAATGAATTAATGAGTACACTGGCAATGTATATTGTGGCTTTTTTAGGCTTTGTCCCCCCAGGAACAGAGTTTACTGAGAACTTGCTTCGTGTCAAGGTGGAGGAAGGAACTTTCCATGGGTTTTCAATGCTGCGATTATAGCTTAACCTTGTTGTAGCTTAATGAATGGTATTTTAATCCAGTTGTGATCCAGGGGTGGGAAAAATTTGACTTTTTGTACTCTTTGATGGACCAAATGAATGTGCTTTGTTTATGATTGAAAACTAATATCCATTTGAGAAGAGAGATTTTCACTAAATGAATGTGCTGTCCAGGGGTGGAGTAGTACTTGGACTGAATTGAGAACTTACTTGCTAAATGAATGAGTTACACTATATTTTGATTTTCTCTGTTCTGTGAATGTTTTGCCCTAATCTGTCACTGAATAAATGGAGTTTGCTATGCTGGTATTTCGAACCTTGGAAGTTGCCTTTGCTTGGCTTTACATAAGATTGCCACCCAGTTAAACCCTCTAACATAGAGAGAAAGTAGGAAAGAAAAACCAACCTACCCAGTATCTATGAGACATTGTCTATGAGACATTTCACGTCTATAATATTTCTCCTCCTTACCAGGAAAAAGCAAGTATGTTTAATTATCTATTTACCCAATTCAAGATTGCTCTTTACCAATTTAATTTAACACAATCTCATTTGACAGTCATTAACTTAGTATTGGCCATGTGCCAGGCATGGTGCTAAGCACAAGGGTTATAAAAGCAAAATAAAAATCAGTTCCTACCCTCAAGGAGCTCATATTTGATTGGAAGTAGATAACACATAGACATGAAAAGTTGTATGTGTATGCCTACGTGTATGTATTTTTCATGTGTGTATTATGTGGGTATGCATGTTCATGTGTGTGTTTGAATATGTGTGTGTGTTTGTGCATGTGTGTTTAGGCAGGAGAAGGAACCAACAAGTCTGTGACTTTTGAGGGGCCACATGAAAGCTGAGAATTGAATGAAGTTAAGGATTCTAAAGGTAGAATCAATGAGGAGTGAATTGCAGTCATGAGATGACATATCCAAAGGCTTGGAGGCAGGAGATGGTCTGCAAAGTTCTTGGAACATGGATGGAGTAGGGAATGGAGTACCATACACGAATGAGAATAGTGTGAAATAAATCACCAAAAACAGGATGAAAATGAGATTACAAAGGGAATTTGTATTTTACCTTAGAGCAATGAGAGTCACAGATAATTCTTCAACAGGAATCATTAAGCAAGACATTCATAAAGAAGGTTATTTTGACAGTTCTATCGAGAATGACTCAAAGAAGAAAGCCTAGAGCAGGAGGAACAATTGGGAGGTGTAATACCATTCACAAGCAGCTTCCCAAAAGAATGCTACTGTAAACAGCTTTTAAGGTTCTGATTACACAGTATAGTGAACACTCCATTTATTCAAGAACAAATCAAAGGAAAACATTCATGACAAATCAAGATGCAGTATTTACAACATAACATCTTATCACAGAAAATCACAATATAGTGTTCACAACAGCTTATCATTAAAATGGCCACATAGTTTTAACCAAAGCGGTCACAGTATTTAGAACAAAGAACAATCATCTGGTATCCCTAAGGAGGTTTGCTTCCTTACTTAGACATTCAGTCATTTCAGAATACAAGCCTGTCTTCTACTCATGGGGCAATTAGGTTAACTTAATCAGTCACTTATTTAGCAATCAGTTACTAAGTATTGCTAATCACTAAATATAATCATTAGAAAATACACAAATCCCCCACTCCTAGGTCACTAGTAAACCATGTTGTCATCACAGCATTCAATATCCAAGAAGAGATCTTTTCTTCATCTTGACTAGTGGTGGTTTCTCAGATTCCTAGGATCCCCTTCCATGGTCCCAGTTCCTACCTGAATACACCAAGCAGTCACCTGGATTCAGAGGCAAACAGCTCCCAGGTTCTAGTCCAGTCCTCCAGGAAGTTCCTTCTACACACTGAAATTCACAGGGTCCAATACATTTCAAAAGCTTCACAATTTCTCTTCCTGGGAATTCAAGGATCAACCAAGCCACAAACAAACAAAGTCTTAGCATGCTGTTCATGCTTTCTCAGTCCTCTGGCAGTTCGGCTGGCCATAGGACCCAGAAGAAATCTCAGCCTTCCAGGCAACATCAACAACTTTGGCCTTCTAGGTAGCCTTCCTGGCAGCAACTTCAGCCTTCATCAGATCTCTCAGCAGAACAGAGTCTTCCACCAGGATGTTGTCAGGAGAAAATTCTGAATGTACTTCTCTGGGGCTTTTCTTACACACACACACACACACACACACACACACACACACACACACACACACACACACACTTCCTGTTTCAGCCATCCCCTTCCTGTTATGTCACCAACAGGAGACAGAGTTCACACCTTCTGTTTCTTTCACAGAGGTTTGATTGGTTACTAAGGGCTAAGTACCTGCTTACTTGACATAACAAAAAGGAGTCTTCAAATTTAAATTGATTACTACTACAGGAGGCTACTGTAGTAGCCCAGGGGAGAAGAAATGAAGAACTGAACAAGGTCAGTGACCATGTAAATGGAAAGGAGAGACATAGTAGATGTAAAACCAACAAAAATTTGCAATTGATTGAATGAGGATGGTGAGGGAGAGGGATATTCAGTGATAATTTCTTGGTTATGATCCTGGATAACAGAGAGAATGGTGGTGTCTTGAATAGAAGGAGGGACATTTAGAGGAGAGGTGCGTTTGAAGATGAGGAAGGGAATGAGATGTGTTTTGAATGTGTGGAGTTTGTGACACCTATAGGGCATTTACTTGGAGCTGTCCAACATGCAATAACTCAGAAGAGAGACAAGGGTTAGTTATGTTCATCATGGAGTCATTTGAATGAACCTATAAGAATTGGTGAGATGTCTAAGGTGAGGAGTGGAGAGAGCTAGACCTCTAACCATTGAATCTTTTGTTTTCATTCTTCTCATGTCACTACATTCTTTCATATGTGTGTTCCCATGATTTTCTGAATTCCTTATTTCTGACCACATTCCCACTTCCATATTTACATTTAACATCTACCTCCTGCTGAGATACATGCTCCTTGGGACATTGGGTTTCAGGTGTGTATGAAAGCAGTGGGGAAGAAAATACAAGCTTATCATCTGACTGTTATTCTTTGAAGTTCTGGTGATTCTATACAGAAATTCCATACAAGAGAAATATATGTATAGAGAGAAATGATTATTTTCTATTATTTTAATAATAAATCAAGCTTTTCATGCATCACAATAAGAAACTGAAAAATATCATTTTTAGGAAAATACCCATAGCTACTACCATAGGAATCAGATAAAATTTTAATTCATATTTGAATAATGCTATAAGCCCTTTTCTCATTATGATACAGTTCAATTATTAATCCCACTTAAGAGTGGATTAAAGTGAGAGCCAAAGATTTTAAATTACTTTACAAAAGTCAGAATTCTAGAAACTGTTAGTGTCAGGATTTGAACTCAGGTCACCAAACTTGAATTGGATATGTCATAGAAAAAACTCTGCTTTATGGAAACTAGAACAGCTGCAGTGGAATGAAGGCTAAATTGGCCATCACCAGAACTCAGGATTCCAACTTTGCCACTTGGTACCTATGTGATCCTGGGCAAGTTACATTCTCTGGGCCTCAGTTTCCTTATCTGGAAAATTAAGGGATAGACTAGATAGCCACTAGAATTCTTAATTTCTCTAAGTCTATAATCTTCTGATTCAGTTCTCCATTAATTTAATGTACATTTATTGAGTATCTGCTGGTGGGGTGGTCCTGGCCTGGGTACTCACGAAATATGCAGGGTTGAAGGAACTATGACTAATTTTATTGGTCATGTGGATCTGAGCTATGTATTCCCATGACCTTGAGTTCTATGGTTTGGAAAGGAATTTTGCTGTGATGGTTTTTAAATACATCTTATGAATAAAATATTGACACAAATCTCAAATAGTTTTCCTCTTTCACTCTCGTCTTGGCTTTTTTCCATTCTCCTCCAGGGTTTAACAGGCAGCTTTCTTGTTGCTTCTAACTAAGAAACTGTAATGCTGTGCTCTGGTAATTCTGTCTCTTTCCCCTCATCTCATTTCCCCATGTTCTCTCTTTTGCCCTCTTCACTTTATCTCTTTCATTTTCTCGCCCACCCTCAACCCATCCCCATTACCCCGTGACAATAACTTACCCTTAAGTTTGACCTTGCAAGAAAAACAGTCATAAACAAGAATCAGAGCATCTGATAGCAATTCTACAGAATTACACCCTTAGTGAACAGAACAAAGAAAGACTTTGGTCCATATCTCATTTTATTACTTACTATAACTTAACTTTCCTAGCCCTCATTTTTTCTCATTTGTAGATATTGTATTTGAAGATAATAAAAATTACCTCACTTACATTATTGTTGCTGTGAGGAAATTGCTTTGCAAATCTTCAAGGACTATGGAATTATGATTTGGTATTATTAGCACTAAGTATTAGTAAACTAGGTGGCTCAGTGGATTGAGAGTTAGATTAAGAGTCAGGAAAACCCAAGTTCAAATCTTGCCTTAGACATTTTCTAGCTGTATGACCCTGGGCAAGTTACTTAATCTCTGTTTACCTCAATTTCTTCAACCATGAAATAAGGATAATAATACTGCGTATCTCCTAGGGTTATTGTAATGAAAAATGAGTTAATATTTATAAAGCATTTTTCACATCCAAAATATGATGTGCACATCATTATCATCCCTGCTTACATAAAATCACACATCAAAGACCTAGAAATGGAAGGCATTATGGAGACTATTTCAATACCTTCATTCTGCAGAACTCCACTCAAGGTCCTTCATTATGATTATGCAGACAATAAATGTTAGAGACAGGATAAATGCTATTGGTAAATATGAATATTTTGTGAATATTTCTACATATTTATATACACTATTTGGCATTCTAAAGTTTTCAAAGACTTAATATACAGGATCTCCTGTGAGCTCCACAAAAATCGTGGAATGTTACTGCTAAAGGTATTGGTAATCGTCATTTTATAGATGAGGAAACAGGCTCATATGCCTTAAGTGATTTGAAAATGGGCATATCATTAATAAGTGTCAGAAGCAGGATTCAAACTCAGATCTTGATTTCAAACCAATATTCTATCCTGTTTCAAGTTCCACATCTCCTTTCACTCTATTATCTAAGCACAGAGTTGACCATAAGGAAAGGAAGACTTGAGTTCAAGACCCATCTCTGACATATACTGACAGTATGACCCTGTATAAGTAATATAACCTCTTAGTGATCTAGGCAAATCTCGAAGACTAGATAAGTTTCAGAGAAGATGCCAATGTATATTGACAGAGGGTATTACTTACCAGAAACTCCCTACAACAATGAAATCACAGGCTCAACCCCAAATAAATGTAAAATACACACGTACGATCAGCTACTCATATAATGACAAATATATAAATATATATATTTAGGACATACATATGTATGTAACATACTTATGCACACATGTATGCATATATTAAACACATCTATATGCACACATATATAGGTAGATAACTGGATATATTTCAATCAAACACAAAGCACTTTTTAGATACTCATTACTATTTCAATCACTTTGCTTATTGCCTGGAATGCAAAGAAAGACAAAAACAGTCCCTGGCCTCGGAGGTTGCCCATTCTAATGGGGGAGGCAACACACAAATAGTTAAGTGCATTCAAGATATAGGCAGAGTAGAAGAGTGGGGAAGGCACCAGCACCTGGGGATGCCAAGAACGGCCTCATTCAGAAGACTGAATTTGAGCTACCTTTTAAAGGAAGTTGGGGAATCTAAAAAGGGCTAGAAAGTCAAAGCACCATTCAAGACATGGGGGACACAAAGAACAGAACCAGAGTGCTGGGTGCAGTGAATGGTAAGCAAGTCATTGTAGTTGGATCCTACAATACCTTGGGGAGAATAAAGATGATCAAAGAATTAAGAAAATATAAGAAGAATGGAAAATGCAGAAGTGGGAGATTAGGAAGAGTTTTAACTGTTATAGGACTTTCTATTTCATCCTGGAGGTAATGGGCCATCATTGGGGTTTCCTAAATAAAAGGATGAGATGGTCAGGTCTATGCTGTAGAAGAATGACTTTGGCAGCTCAGTGAAAGATGGATTGTAGTGGGGGGAGAGGGATGGGGAGAGGATTTAAGCAAGGAGAAAAACCATGAAAGTGAGCATGGCATGGGGAATAGAGACTGGAGGGCAGCATAGGCAATCTGTCTTGGGTTCAAATCTTGACGTATACTGACTGTATAACCCTGGGCAAGGGTCATAACGTCTTGGTGTTATCAATTTTAAAGAAAATGCTTGCTTGCATTAGTATAAGGAGTTTTCTTACTTAAAAGTTCCCTCCATTAATGAAATTATAGTTCCAATCATTACCCCTATGCCCCTCCTCATGCATCCTAAGACTGTAATAGCTCTTTTGGCTGCCATTTCAGACAATGGCTTCATATTGAGTCTAAAGGCAATAAAAAAGACACAAATATTTTTTTCTTTTATTGTTAACTGAAATCTAGTCATGTCTCCTCTCCAGTATTTGTGGTTTGTCTTTTTTTCCCACTTCAATGATAGGGCCTCATATTTATCTATATTTTTTCCATGTAAAGAACTTTTTAAAGCTCAATACTGAGTACATTAAAGTATTTTTTTCATCTTTTCCTGAATATTCTTCCCCTTTCCTTCCCTTCCTTTCCCTTTACTAGATGAGCATAACAACACAAGTCATACTTGCTTCATAGGCCTGTTGTGAGGTTCGGATGAAAGAATGTATGGAAAACCCATTATAAGCTTTAAGGTGGGATCTAAATGTTATTTACCATTATTGAAACCATAGATAAATATAAATTCATGAAGACAAAGAAATAAAACTGCTACTTTTTCACCCGGGTAAAAACACTTCCAAGCTGTTCAAAACCATAAGGTAAAATTTAGTTTTCTTTTGTTTTCAGTGCTCAGACCTGGTAAATTGAACATACTGAGGGCAGCTAGTATCATTTTCTCAGTCCACAAAGCAAATCACTGAATTGAAAAACTGTACTTTGGGTCCATCCACAGGCAATACATTTGAAAGAATATTTTCTGTATCATCCTTCAAAATATTCCACAAGGCAGGGACAAGCCTGGTCTTATTACAATTTAAAAGGCAGTATAGATTTTAATGAGGAATACATGACATACTGGGAAATTGCTTGCCTGGAATTAGTTAAATTTCAATTAAATAGGTATGAGATAAGAAGTATGAAAGGAGGAGGCTGTGTTGTAATCTAACTGTCAGGCAGCATGGTATGATAGACAAAGAAATAGAATGTGAGTTAAGAAAAACTTCAGTTTAATTCCTCTAACACATTAATGAATGAATGTATGAATGAATGAATAAATGAATGAATGAATGGGTAGCATATTCTCCCAATACCCATTAACTAGCCCAATCCCTAGTGGACAGCTCCTAAGAACCCTCAGGGGTGTAGGATGAATTCTGAGAAATGAGAGAGTATTTTTCCAGTGCTATCTCACAAAACCCAAATAGTATACCTTCCATGTGATTATTAAAGGATAAAAATTAGCTAGCTAAATAATTAGCTTTTAGGAACGAGTCTTTATTATGGTGGTATGGTTTGGCCAAACAATTTCCCAAAGTGTAGGACACATTCTTTTTCCAGTATGTACTAAGACCAAGGAAATTGCGGACTAAATCATAGAGAACATGAAGGAGACAGAAACTAGAAACTTGAAATCCTTTTGTTAGAGTCCCCAAGACATTCCCCATAGTTATAATGGAGATTTTCTAAGAAGCTGCTTGTAGATCCTTGAATCTGCTTTTCCTTGTTGCATACATTTTGTCCTTATCTCCTGGCATAGACTTGGACTCTGGCTGTTTCTGTCCAATAACATTGCTGGGATGCCAATGAAAATTCCAAATTCTTAGACATTTTCAAGTCCAAAAGATATTCATCTGGTGAAGATGGGAGTGTATAGAAGAGATAGAGAGCAAGCATCTTCCTCATCTCTCTACCCCATCCCATCCCCACCCACGTTGCACGCACAGTAATTCCTTCCCGGGGACTTGGCCATGACTACTTTCTCCTGGTTTGCCAGTCCCCCAAACTATCAGTTCCAAATTAGCTTCCAGAATTTATATAAATTCCACTTGGGGTGACTAAGTCTCTCAATCAATTTGAACAGATTTCCTGTGCAACACCACTCCAGTTCATCTAATGGCTTTCAAAGGTGTCTAAATTAAGGGCTTTTTACCTCTACTAGAACCCATGATTCATTGATTCTATAGTGGTGGGCAGATTCTATTCATTTCTAATGAACTATTCTTACCTGGTAAGTTATTTGAGTATGCCATATTGTCCTTTACTTTAAGGGGTAGAAGTGTTGGCTTAATAGTTCAATGCTGAATCTCACCTTTACAAATGAATAAATGTTTAATATTGAGTATTGACTTTGTGCCAGGACTTTGCCAATTGCTAAACATATAGATAAAAATCATGGAGTCTCTCCCCTCAAGGCACTTAGATTGGTATAGAGGGAAAGAGTACTCAAAGAGAAATGGTGACTGAGAAAAAGTGTTTCACTCTGAGAATCTCAAGGATGAACAAGTTATTGGCACATCCTTTCCAGAAGCAATAGTAGAGTTTATTTGTTTACTATTTACAAAACAAGAGGCAGAGGGAAATAGAACATAATTTATGTGTAGCAATAGGACAGATGGTAAAATGACCCAGGTAGATGGCAGACTGAAATATGAAGTATGATCTAAGGTCAGCTAGATTTAGTATATTAAATGCATCAATCAATCACATTGTACAATTAGATTGCACCAATCCATTGACCACTCAAGATAGGCACCACGGTAGGAGTTATAAGGCTGATTAGATTATCATCTCCAAGGTCTGGTGCCATGATATGTGAAGGTCAAATCTGGGAAGGTGCTGTTCTAGGAGGGAAGAAATATGGCAAGAGAAGAGAAAATTGAAAGGTGAACAGCTGGATAGAATATGTATGACCATAAAGAAGTCACCACTGCCCTGAACTATTTTTTCCCCCTCATCTATAAGATGGGTTCAGAAGTATCTCCTCATAAGATTATCCTGAGGATTAAATTAATGAATGTACACAAAACGTAATATAGATACTAACTGCTACTAACATTGCCTATAGACCTTGAAAATATTAACATTTCATTTATGTTTACTGTCTGATCCTTCAACATGCATGATTATGGGGATTCATTACGTGGGCATATTAGCAGGTGGATGTAATAGCCTGTATTACATGAATAGAAACAAGAAAAAAATGTGTGGTATCATTGAAGATGTTTTCTTGATGAAGCACCCTTAAATAATTCTCAGTTGTCTTTACTTGTGATCAGTCATCCATAAATGAATCTGTTTCCCACAATAGCTTTTTCATTTGAGCACAAAATAGTCCCTGAGACTGAAGAAAATTCAAGAAAAAAAATATTGAGAAATTGATGTTGGAAAGCAAGAATTCCCCAGAATAAAGTGCTGCTATGAACATACTGATTTTAAAACTATTTCCAAGACTCTACCAAAAGACAGCTATTTTGTCAGCTAATGTTACTGTTGTTATTTTTCCATTTAAGACCCTGACATAAATAGGTATATATAGACTAAGGTTTTGGTCAAAATAAGCATGTTGTTTTCAAGAGAGAAGTGGGGAAATGGCAAATGTATTTTCTTCATCTTATTTCAGGTTGCACTTTACTCCTAAGGGATACTATAATACCATGACTTATTTGGGGAATTAGGCATGGAAAATACAGACCATGGAGTATTCATGTTTGTCTGTGCTTAACATAGAGGTTGAAATATCTGGGGATCATTAATAATGAAACCTTCATTTTACAAATGAGAATATTAAGGAATAAAGAAAGAAAGTAACTTGCCCAAGGTAACACAAGTAATAAGTGGCAGAGCTGGGCTTCAAACCCAGGTCCTCTGACTATAAATTCAAGGATATTTTCATCATATTGTCTTGCTATGGTGAGGTCACAGTTGATTAGTCAGCAAGCATTTATTTAGAGCCTACAATATATCCAATGCTGCGTTAAGTGTTAGAGACACAAAAAAGGCAAAAATGCAGTGTCTATTTTCACATTTTAGTGTGAGAGATAATATAAAAGCAACTATGTTCAAATACGACATAAGCATGATAGACTTCTAAGACTTGTGAACAATAAGATGACAGAATGGCATTTTCTCAGATACCTGTGACCTATACAAAATATAAATTATGTGACAAAGATTAAGCAACTTTAGCTGTTTCCATGGTCTAGAACACCCAGAATCTAAAAAAAAAATGATGGGGTGAGAAATCCTCCAAACTTATAAACTGATGCTTACTGAACCTGAGCTCAATCAAAATCCTTATCACACTTTCTCTGCTACTAGCAGAAAAGGTACACTAGCAGATCCAAGGACACGATATATGTTTACATCAAAACTTACACCTGGATCTCAGTCCCCTCTCCCTTTTTTCAGTACTGTGGAGAAACTGACTCTAGACTGAAGAAGTTTTCTCAGGCCATGATATACATCTTTGTCACAGATTTCAGGAACAAAAGTCTGCTGGGCAGCAACCTGGAAGCACTGGTGCTACAAAGTTCTTCATTGCTAGTGCCAGGGAAAATGAGTTCTTAGCTTCTGGAGCTGGGTCAGAGAACTGAGGAACAGAGGAAATGGGACAAGTCAACAAGACAGGACAACGTGCTTGAAAAAGTCTGTGCAGTACTCCATCATATCTGAGAGAAAGAGCACAACATCCATATGGGACCAACTATTATGATGCAAAAGTCAACTGGAACAGAGATCTAGACTGGTAAATTGTAAAATGCCCAATATAAAAAGTGGCTGAGACCCCATGAGATCTAGCTCCCAAGGAAATCACTTTCAGAGAGGAGGGAGCTAGGAAGTGAATGATAAGTAAAATAAATGGGAGAGGGAAAAACTGCAAGTATCAAACATTTCTGGAACAAAGAAAACTCAAAGATCTTGAACATAAACAGATAAGAAATAAGAAAAGAAACCCTAACAGCAGAAGGAAATACAGCTCCAGATTTAGAAAATGAATTCAAGTATCTATGAATCAAAATTGGTTGGGGAGGAAGGAAAATTATCCAATACTTAGTGAGACAGAGGATCCTGTGGAATTTGGGGAAAAAAACATGGAATCATAACATGCTATTCCTCAGTGGTTTAAAAAAGAAATGAGAATTATTAAAGCAGAATTTATGCCCTGCATAGAAAAATTAATGAATAAGAGAGAAAAACTTAAATCTGCAATGGCAGCCTCCCCAAAGAAACAAAAGAAAGAAGAATATATCGAACTGCAAATACTCACAAGTGAAAGGCAATCTAGAAGAAGAAAAGCAAAACAGAACAAACAAAACAAAACAAAAATTTAAAAAAACCAATGATATCAGAGGAACATGACTTACTATGCAAGCAAAGCACATTGAACCCAAAAACAAGATGTACAGAAAAAGTAAGGATTAGAGATCTCCCAGAAGAATAGGGAAGGAAAAACATGAAACTTTGATGGCATAGTGAAGGAATTAATTAAAAGGAATTGTTCAGAACTTCTAAACTTACAAAATGAAAAGAAATCCATAGCTCTTTATCTGAATGTAGATAGCATTTTCCGTCATCAGTCTTTTGGACTTGTCTAGGAATATTGTATTACTTAGATGAGCTAAGTCAATTGTGGTGGATCACTGAACAAGGTTGCTGTTGCTACGTACAATGTTCTGCTGTTTCTTCTCACTTCACTTAGCATCAGTTCAAGTAAGCCTTTCAAGATTTTTCTGAAATCTGCCTGCTCATCATTTCTTATAGCACACTACTATTCCATTATATTCATATTCCATAACTTGTTCAGTCATTCCCCAATTAATGGGCATTTCATCAATTTCCAATTCTTTCCCACCATATAAGAGCTGTACAAATGATTTTGTACATGTAGATATTTTCCCCCCTTTTGTGGTGATCTCTTTGGGATGTAAACTTAGTAGTGGTATTGCAGGATCAGAGGGTGTGCACAATTTTATAACCCTTTGGGCATAGCTCCAAATTTTTCCACAGAATCATTGTATCAGTTTACAACTCCTCCAACAATGAATTAGTACCCCAATTTTCCCATGTCTTTTCCAACATTAATCGTTTTCCTTTTCTGTCATATTACCCAATATGATTCGTATGTGATGAAAACTCAGAGTTATTTTCATTTGCATTTCTCTAATCAATAGTGATTAAGTGCCTTTTTATTACTATAGATAGCTTTAATTTCTTCTTCTGAAAATTGCCTCTTCATATCCTTTGACCATTTATCAATTTGGGAATGAATTGTTTTCTATTTGAGAAACGAGGCCTTTATCAGGAACACTTGCTGTGAAAATTGTTTTTCATCTTTCTGCTTTCTTTCTAATCTTGTTAGCATTGGCTTTGTTTGTGCAAAACCTTTCTAATTTAATGTAAACAAAATTATCTATTTTTCATTTCTTAATGTCCTTTATCTGTAGTTTGGTCATAAATTCTTCCCTTCTCCATAGATCTGAGGGGCAAACTATTCCTTATCTCCTAATTTGCTTGTGGTATCGCCCTTTATGTCTAAATCATGTACCCATTTGACTTTATAATGGTAAGTGGTATGAGATTATCTATGCCTAGTTTCTGCCATACTATTTTCCAGTTTTCCCAGAAGTTTTTTTCTCAAATAATGTGTTCTTTTCCCAGAAGCTGGAGTCTTTGAGTTTATCAAACAGTAGATTACTTATAGTCAATGACTACTATATCTTGTGTACCTAACCTATTCCACTGATCCCCTACTCTGTGTTGTAGCCAATACCAAGTAGTTTTGATGATATCTGCTTTATAAAATAGTTTTTGATCTGGTACAACTAGGCCACCTTCTTTTTTAGTTTTTTTTCTTTTTTATTAATTCTCTTGATAGTCTTGACCTCTTGTTCTTCCAAATGAATTTTGTTATTTTTTTTTCTGGATCTATAAAATATTTTTGATAGTTTGATTGGTATGGCAGTGAATTAGTAAATTAATTTAGGTACAGTTGTCATTTTTATCGTATTTTCTCAGCTTACCCACAAGCAACTGATATTTTCCAGTTGTTTAGATCTGACTTTATTTGTAGGAAAAGTGTTTTGCCTTTGTGTTCATACAGTTCCTGGGTTTGTCTTGGCAGGTAGATGCCCAAATATTTTGCATTGTAAACAATTATTTTAAATGGATTTCTCATTCTATTACTTGCTGTTGGGCTTTCTTGGTAACATATAGAAATGCTGATTTTTACGTGGGCTTATTTTGTGAGCTACAATTTTGCTAAAGTTGCAAATTGTTTCAAGTAGTTTTTAGTTGATTTTTTAGGATTCACTCAGTACACCATCATATCATCTGCAAATAGTGATAGTTTTGTTTCCTCATTGCCTATTCTAATTCCTTCAATTTCTTTTTTTTTTTTATCTTATTGCTAAAGTTAACATTTCTAGTAAATTGAAAACAGGGGTGATAATAGGTATCCTTGTTTCACCCTGGTGTTATTGAGAAGGCTCCTAGCTTATCTTCATTACATATAATGCTTGCTGAGGGTTTTAGATAGATATTGCTTATGATTTTAAGGAAATTTCCATTTATTTCCATGTTCTCTAGTATTTTTAATAAGAATGGGTGCTTTATTTTGTTGAAAAGCTTTTTATGCATTTATTGAGATAATCATTTGTTTTCTGTTCATTTTGTTACTGGCATAGTAAATGATGCTAATAGTTTTTCTAATATTGAACCAACTCTATATTCCTGTTATAAATCCCACCTGGTTGTAGTTTATTGTCCTCACGATAAATTGCTTAATCTCTTTCTAATATTTTATTTATTTTTTGCATCAATATTCATTAGAGTAATTAGTCTACAATATTTTTTCTCTGTATTGGCTCTTCCTAATTAAAATAGCAGCACCATATTTGTGTCATAGAAAGAATTTGGTAGGACTCCTTCTTTGTTTATTTTCCCAAATAGTTTACATAAAATATTAGAATTAATTGTTCTTTAAATGGTAATCTATCTGTCCCTGGAGATTTTTTTAGAGTGTTCATTGATAACTTGTAAAATTTCTTTTTCTTTTCTAAAATGGCACTACATATCTTATTTCCTCCTCTGTTAATCTTGACAATTTATATTTTTGCATATATTCATCTATTTCAGTTAGATTGTCAAATTTGTTGGCATACTGTTGGGTAAAATAGCTCCTAATTATTGCTTTAATTTCCTCTTAATTGGTGATGAATTCATCCCTTTTAATTTTCGATACTTATAATTTGGTTTTCTTCTTTCCTTTTTAAAAATCATATTAACCAAAGATTTATCTATTTAATTGTTTTTTCCCCATAAAACCCAGCTTTTAGTTTTGTTTCTTAACTAAACAGTTTTCTTACTTTCCATTCTATTAATCTCTCCTTTGATTTTCAGAATTTCTAATTTGGCATTTAAATGAAAATTTTTAATTTATTCTTTTTCTAGCTTTTTAAATTGCATGCCCAATTCATTTATCTCCTCTTTCTCTATTTTATCCATGTAAGCATTTAGAGATGTAAAATTTCCCTTAAGTACCGCTTTGGCTACATCCTATAAATTTGGGTAAGCTGTCTCATTATTGTCATTCGTTTTGATTAAATTATGGATTGTTTCTATGCCGTTGTTTGACCTACTCACTTTTGAGGGATTAGAATATTTTATTTCCAATTAATTTTAATCTATCTTTCCATGGCCCTTTATTATATGTAAATTTCAATGCACAATGAACTTAAAATGATGTATTTAATATTTCTGTCTTTCTGCATTTGAATGTGAGGTTTTTATACCTTAATATATGGTCAAATTTCTATAGGTACCATGTAATACTGAGGAAACAAAAAAACATATTGATTTCTATCCCCATTCAATTTTCTCCAGAGGTCTATCATATCTATCTTCTCTAAAATTCTATTCACCTCCTTAACTTCTTTCTCATTTATTATGTGGTTAAATTTACCTAGCTTTGAGAGGGGGGAGTTGAGGTCCCCATATAGCATAGCTTTGCTGTCTGTTTCTTCCTGGAATTCACTTTACCTCTCCTCTAAGAATTTGGATGCTATACCAGCAGATCAATATATGTTTAGTATTGTTATTACTTCATATTGTGCATGGTACCTTTTAGCAAGATATAATTTTCTTCCTTTGTTGTTTTTAATTATACCGATTTTTGCTTTTGCTTTGTCTTAGATCAAGATTACTGTTGTTTTTTAATTTAATTCAGCTGAAGAATAATATATTCTGCTCCAGCCTTTTACCTTTATTCTGTGTACGTCTCTCTGGTTCAGATATGTTTCTTGTTAACAACTTATTGTAGGATTCTGGTTTTTAATCCAGCCTGCTATCCACTTTCAATCCTGACTGTGGTTCCATTTTATTTAAATTGGTTTTTTTTCTGGCTGCTTGCAGTATTTTTTCTTTAATATGATAATTCTGAAATTTGACTACAACATACCTTGGTGTTTTCATTTTGGGGTCCCTTTCAGGAGATAATCAGTGAATTCTTTTAGTGATTATTTTATTTCCTCATCCTAGGACATCAGGGCAGTCTTCCTTGATAAATTCTCGAAAGATGCTATTCAGGTCTTTTTTTCTTCTTCTTTTTTGTCATGACATCCATGAAATACAATAATTCTTAAATTCTCTCTCCTGTATCTATTTTCTAGGTAAGTTTTTTTTCCAATGAGGTATTTTACATTTTCTTCTTTCTTTTTCATATTTTGGTTGTGTTTGACTGATGCTTGATGTCTCACTGAGCCATTAGCTTCTATTTGCTCAATTCTAATTTTTAAGGGATTATTTTTCCTTTGGTTAACTTTTGTACCTCCTTTTCCATTTGACCAATTCTACTTTTAAACTGTTTTATTCACTAGATTTTTCCCCAATTTGGTCACTTCTATTTTTTTTGAGAATTATTTTCTTCAATTTTTGTGCTTTCTTTTCCATGCTGTTGATTCTTTTTTTTCACTTTTATCTTGTATAACTTTATTTCTTTTCCTGATTGTTCTTCTACCTCTGTTACTGGATTTTTAAAATCCTTTTTGAGATCTTCTAAGAGGACATTTTTTGGCCTCTATGGCTGGAAGTTTGCCCTCTGCACTAGAGTGGCCTCACCTAATTGATACTGTAGTGCCTTGGGATCCAGGGCTGACAATTTTCCTTCTGTGTTGGGGCTGGAGGCTTCACAGCTGGACTGCTGTACCACTGGTCTGTTGAGCCAGGATCTTGTGGCATTGGGTGCAGATCTGTATTGTGGCTAAGTGTCTCCTATTGGCTTTCCTAGACACCATCTGATCTGGGGTGCACTGCCCTTTTATCCTAATGAGACAGAACTTTCTTGAAATCATTCTAAGTCATCTTGGGCTGGAAAATTTTTTCCACTGTCTTTTTGTATATTCTGTCACTCCATAATTCTACTAGAGACTTTATTTAATATTATTTCTGAGAGAAACTGAGGAGAGCTCAGGCAACTCCCTGGCTTCTCTCTGATATCTTTGTTCCACCCTGCAGGCTATTTCTTGAATTTCACCTATTTGTTAAAGTGTGGCTTTGCTTCCAGGGTGGAGGGCACATTCTCCCAAACCTCAGGAGTTTTGTGCATCTGTTTTCAGAGATACATCTAAGGATCTGTGAGTGTTCAGTTCTTCTAAGGTGGTATGATCTAAGGAGAAGTGCATTTATTACTTTCCTGGCCTGTGCTCTGGTCTGTGAGTGACCACAAGCACTCTATCCTGCCCTGGAATTGTGATGAGGGTCCTTGTTCCACTGTTGCTGCAAACTTTTGTGTACCAGTGTTCCTCCTCACCTTGAGACTGCCACCCATGACTACAACCTAGATCTGAGTATGGGTAATGAAACTGAGTCCTATCACCAGCACCAGAAAAGAGACCAGGATTTTCTTTCTGATCAGTTGTTCAACCCCCTTAAGTTCTATGGGCTGAGAGTGTCAGAAGCAGCTGCTATTGATTTAGTGGCTGCCAATGCCTGCTTCTGGTTTGCTGGGGCCCCATGTGCACTGGCATGATCTGCTCTGGACTGTGCTCTACTCTCAGCCAGGTGTGACAGACCTTTCCTTCTGACCATCTAAACTGTCTTTGGCTGAAAGATTATTTCATCTCATCCTTTTGTTGGTTCTGCTAATTCAGGAATTGTTTTACTGCATTACGTAAAGTTGTTCAGAGAGGTTTTGGGGAGAGCTCAGACAGGTCACTGCCTTTTCTCTTTTTTATGAGGGGATTGGATTAAATAACAAAAAAAGTTTTCTTCCAGTTCAAAATCCATGATGCCACGAGCTGTGAAAGAAATTCTATCTTTTTAAACACCATTATTTTCCAAGGACTAAAATTTGCTCATGAATTAGAGATTACCATTGTCTAAAATCAAACAAAAAATCAACATCAAATTATAGGTCACTGTAATGGTAATGGGAATTTGAAGATCTTCTCTGCCCCTTAATAAGCTGAATGTACTCACATGGAGCTCATGGGGTGAGGAGCTTTCTGAAAGGGTGGAACAAGAAGGTTGGAGCAGAAAGGAGCAGGAGAGTGAGCCAGAACAGCTGGGAGCAAGCAGCATGGAGGCAGAGCAGCTAGCACTAGTGAGAGAGCGGTATTTTTGCTTAAGGGAGCCTGTTTTGTTTTGAAGTCCTGATGGAGGGAAGACTTGGAAATGTTGGTGTTTGCTGGTTATGTATACCAACTTATTGTTTGCTATGATGGATTTGGCTTTCTGCTTTGGGGATTTGACTTTCTGGTGTTTGAATAAATGATTTGCTTATGTCTTTCATGTGAAGAGTCTGTTACATTTTGTGATTCACAACTACACTAGCATATTCATTGCCACTGTGGGTGCAGTGAATGTCTCATTGGCATTATAGTCACTCAGATGTCAATAGAAAGAAGGAAACACAATTGTTAAATGTCTACTAGCAATGTGAAAGTACTTTATACATATTAACTCATTTGATCTTCATAAAAAAAAAACTTTGGAGGTAGGTGTTATTATTATCTCCATTTCACAGTTCAGAAAACTGAGGTGTATGTATGACTTGCCCAGGGTCATACAGCTAGTGAATATCTGAGGATAAATTTGATCTCTAACTTTCTTGATTCTAGGCCTAGCACTCTATTGACTGTGTCATCTACCTGCCTCCAAAAACAAATAAGTAAAATGTGTCACTTAAAGGGTGATGGAGAGATAAATAATGGGCATGAACAGACTGCCATTTCTCCTGGGACTCAAAGTCAAAAACAAGGGCAAATTATATAATATGGAATGCCCAATATGAGTTAAAATGCTCATTTGATCCCTCCATCCCATTTAATTATCTTTCTATCATCTCTTCTGCCTTTTATAGCTAAACTTCTCAAAAAGGTTGTTATATAGGTGCCTCTTTTTCTCCTCCTTTCTTTCTTTTCTTTGTTTTTCTTTTCTTTTTGCTTTTTTGGAGGGGGAAACACAGAACATTTGGGGGTTAAGTGATTTGCCCAAGGTCACATGGCTAGTAAGTGTTAAGTGTCAGAGGCTAGATTTGAATTCAGGTCCTCCTGACTCCAGGGCTGGTGCCCTATTCACTGTGCCACATAACCACCCTTCCTCATTTCTTCTTAATCCTCTGAAATCCAGCTTCTACCCTTATCATTCCACTGAGACTGCTCTCTTCAAATCTACTAATGATCTAACTGCCAAACTTAATGGTCTTCTCTCAATCTTCATTGTCTTTGACCTCTCTTTGGCCTTTTACACTGTTGATCACTTTCTCTTCATTGACCCTTTATTCTCTCTAGGTTTTCGGGACACTCCTTTCTCTTGGTTCTTACCCTACCTATCTGACTGCTTTTTCTCTTTCTTGTTTTCTGTATTCTCTTCCTGAGTACAACATTTAACCAAAGGTGTCCCTCAAGATTCTGTCTTGGGCCCTCTTCTCTCTTTCTTTTATACTAGTTCACTTGCCAGCAAGATTAAAAAAAAATACTCTCTTTGACATCAAAAGTCCTTAAAAATCCAGTCACCTGCTACTTTTC